>WOVY01001400.1:0-16048 GCA_013436015.1 Rhipicephalus annulatus | reverse complement strand
TGAGCCAGCTGCCAAGAGAGCAAAAAGAGCCCCATTCTTTGAGCCGACACATAGAGAAAAAATGTGCCTGGTGCAAGGCTGCACTGAATGGCAGCTTGCCTCACACCAACTGGGCTCACGACAGTTCTAGGCACAGAGCCAACTTGGTTTCAACATCATTTCTACGGTTTTACGTGGCGAAACGATGATATGATTGTGAAGCACAGCATTGGGCGACGGATGATATGTGGGTTTAACGTCCCAAACCACCATATGATTGTGAGAGACGCCGTAGTGGAAAGCTCCGGAAATTTCGACCACCTGGGGTTCTCTAACGGCTCCCCAATCTGGGCACACTGGCCTACACCATTTCCACCTCCATCGAAATGTAGTCACCACAGCCGGGATTCAATGCCACGACGTGCGGGTCAGCGGTAAGTATTTTAGCCAGTAGACCACCGCGACGGGGCCCACAGTGGGTGACTTCGGATCAAATTGGGCCATGTGGGTTCTTTAAAGTGAACCTAAATCTATGCGAAGGAGCAGCTCATCGCCACCGCTGCACTTGATGCTTCATCTTTGATTGAACCAAAGCGAGAACGACTCCTCGCATTAGCTGTATATATAACCTTACAATTGGTCACCTTAGCCCAGGCAGAAGCATTTGGCTCTGCACTATTACCTCAGTATCATGCATCAGCCTTGTCAAAGCTGATGTTAAAGAATGGTGCCCACTAATCCCACTAGTCTCTTGGATCCACCAGGTGTGGCCCTCACAAGTCACAATCAGATACTCATCAATGTTGTGCGTAACATTGTGCCATTCCATTCCACATGAGCGACTTTTGTTTCGCCTTACCGTCAGGAGTAACGAGCTCTTCAATTGCGTTTTTTGAGTGGCGTGGGTTAATGTCCAACCACGACACTGACAGTATAGTTATGTGCCGCTTACTTAGAAACCGAAAGAAGTTAAAAGACTAGGTGGTGCCTGTTCCCTGGCCATCGTGGTTGTTTTCACAACCGCAGTATTGTTACTATGAATTTGTAAATACACTCGGTTTTCTGTCATCTCCCCCGTAACATCTTAGGTGGAGGTGCTGGACACATCAGGAGCACACAACGGAACTTCGCAGCGGGCGTATTCTTGACAGTCCATCATGCCGGCAGACAATTCTGCTGATCCAGCCCCCGCTATGCCGAATGCACCCAGTCACATTGTCGTGACCCACCTCCGAGGCCAGGCCCCTTCTGCAGGACTGATAACAGTCAGGTGGAGAAGTGGCTGGCCAACTAGAGTGCAGCAGCAAGACCAATCGCTGGGATTCGACTTTGATGCTTGCAAACGTCAGGTACTACCTCAGGGGTAGGGCCAACGTGTGGTTCGACACACACGAGGAGAATTTAAAACCTACGTAACAAAAAAAAGACGTATATAAACAAAAAAAATGAAACACCTTTTTGGAAAGCCCATTGCATGCCAAGAGAAAGAACTCTCGTGCCGTGCCCAAACCTCAAAGGAGCTGCACATGGTTTACATACAAGATGTCTTAGCCTTGTGCGGGCAAGTTGATAGCCAAATGGCCGAAGCCAACAGTCACCCACATTAATGAAGGCATCGCTCACGACGCCCTTCACTTGCTCGTGTACAAAGACTGCTCCACCATTTACGACATTATCAGGGAGTGCTGAAGTTTCGAAGAAGCAAAAAGCCGACATGTTACGCAGCAATTTGTTCAGCTTCCCTACCACTGCTGCCACGTCGTCGTGCAAAGACGTCTAGATCCAGCCGCCGCCCTGTACCAAAAACTTCCTGCGTCTCGTGCGGCGTAATATCGAGGCAGCAACTCCATCTGCTCCCCAGACTAATTCTCACGAGGAGGCCCGCCCGACAGTGTCATTAATTCAGGCCGCCGTGCGCGAAGAACTGGCGAATGCAGGCATCCAGCCTGTATGTGCCCAAAGTCGTCTACGTCAGCCCTGCTCCATACTACCAGCCACAACTGACTTATTCCGGGTACCATGATTCGAACCAGTGGCGCACGCGAGAAGACGGGTCGATATGCTTCAACTGCAATGGCGCCGGTCACATTTCCCTCTATTGTCGCTATCGTCGGCCATCGTCTCCTCGTGCACCATGCCGTCCAGACGACACTTCATCCTCCCCTTTGCACGCCAATCCACTGAACACTAATGCCCGAACATCAACCCCACATTATGAGCCGTCGCCGTCTCCCCAGACCCAACGACTTTCTCGGTTGCTTATGTCCCGTCGCTCCCCCTCACCGTCCTTCCTCGGGAAAACAGACCAGTGCAGCTCCCGGAAGGTGATGCGGCCTTGACTGATCGACTCGGAAATCCTCTGTTAACTCTGGCATCTCGACAAAAGCTTACGGATGTAGATGTAGAGGGCATGCCTGTTTCAGCACTCATCCACACAAGGGCTCAATAATCATTGATGAGTGCTCACCTTTCTCGTCGTCTTCGTAAAGTCGTTACACGCGCCTCATCACCTGTTGTTCGCGAAGCCAATAGCCGTACACCTACCGTCCTTCGAATGTGCTTTGCGCATGTGAGCTTCGATGACCACAACACCTCAGTTCTCTTTGCTGTTCTGGACGTTGCTCCTTGGACGTTCTACTGACGCGAAGATTAGTTTTGCCTCACTATCTTGTGACTGTTTCTGCGAACAACTTTTGCACACCTGTCCTGAACTTTGGACGCTGCGCACAACTGCTTCCTGAAGGTATCTCGCTGGGCACAATATCACCTTTAGACGCAAACAACCCTGTTGCTCTGGCCATTGATGCCCCACAGTCGCCTCCAGGCAGCCCTGCTGCTGGCCCAACACCTGATGACACATTCGAAAACATGATTGCCTGCCCGAACCCTGATCCTTATAAAAGCCAGGACCTACACCTTTCGTAGGAGACATACCGCAACTTTTGATTTCGCTTCACCCAAACTTGGACAAACATATCTAGTGAGGCATCGAATCGACAACGCGGACACAACACCCATTCATCGACACCCTTAGCATGTCTCCGCGACCGATCGCAGCGTCATTCAAACGGAAGTTGATGAAATACTCTCTAAGGACATCATGGAGCCATTTTCGAGCCCTTGAGCGTCGCCCATAGTATTTGTAAAAAACAAAGACAACACCTGGCAGTTTCTGCGTCGACTGCCGGCATTTCACCAGCACTTCAACAAAATCAAAAAATACTTCTGCCTATTGCTGCAAATAGACGACGCCATTGATTCCCTTTTGGTGCACGGTACTTTTCTTCCATCGACCTTCGTTTGGGCTATTGACAAATAGCTGTCGATGAAAATGATTGGAAGTTAAGTCATGCCCTTTGGGTTGTGTAATGCGCCAGCAACATTTTGAGCGTGTGATGGACTCTCTACAGAGGGGGTTTCAAGTGGTCCACATGCCTCTCTGCTGCCTGGACAATATCGTAGTTTTCTCCCCTTACATTCATTAGTCACCTGCAAAACTTGTCGGCCATATTGCAAGTCTTTCACATTGCTGATCTTCAACTCAACTCTTCAAAATGCTGCTTTTTGCGCCTGGAGATCGCCGTGCTTGGCCATCTTGTTGACGCTGCAAGTAAACGAGCTGATCCAGCAAAAATATGCGCCGTCATCAACTTCCCTATTACAAGTTCTTCCAAAGAGGTTCGCTCGTTTTTTTTGGCTCGTGCTTCATCCAATGTGCTTCAAAAAATAAAAAAAAACCTTTTTGGAAAGTCCGTTGCACGCCAACATAACGAACTTTCGTGCCGTGCCCGAACCTCAACGGAGCCGTACATGGTTTACATACAAGGTGTCTTAGTCTTGTGTAACATATACGTCGTAACACGAGGCAGCTGGCTGTTCGCCTTTATTTTATTTGACTGAAATCCAATGTTGCCTATGGACACCAATGATGCCTCCTTCAACATGCCCACCCACTGAATACGCTCAATAAGCTATAGCCCATGCCGACCATACACGTCAACTTGTGTGCGTTCGGCTAACCGACTCACAAGCGGGCCAACGATTTCGTTATGAGAGCAGTCATATAAACACTCACTTGCCTCCAGGATTCCTGTGCTGTGGTCTCCAGCACGCTGTATTGGGCTTTTTACAAAGCTACTGTTCCCGCCATCCGAACCGTACCCTATGCACTGCCAAGTGACCGTCGTGACATAAGAAATTGAATTGTCTTTGTCCTCGTTGACTCAACCCCGTACCAACATCGTTTACGTTGTACGTCTGAAGCCATGTCATACACCGGGCTGCCGCAACGCACATGTATAATAACCACCTCTATACCGTCTTTCTCTGACTGCACCGAGTCGGTGCCTTCACCGCCGGAGGGTAACGTTATGTGCCGCTCACATAGAGAGGACGAAAAAGTGAAGGACTAGGTGGTGCCTGCTCTCGCTATCGCAGTTGTTTTTACCCGCATTACTGTGACTGTATATATTGTAAACATACCTGTTTTCAGTCATCTACCAGTAACAATATCATTTATGAAACACCCGTTGGGGCACAGACATATTTCGGAGAAGGTTTTTGGGCTATGATTCTATTTCGTGCCTTACAAGGTTTACAGCGAAATACTGAAGTACCCTATGAGGTTTCTCCCAGAAGGCACCTCAAGAAACTGCTATTAGCTTCCAGAAAGTGTAGTCGGGCGCGTTTTTAGACTTTAACCGTACTTTTCTTGCTCCGAATCGTCTAATTAGCAACATTACAGTGTATTGACAACTTAGCATGGTTTCTTTTAATTCATCTTCTCCATTTTGTTGTTTGCTGTTTATTCTTATTTGATACCTTGCTTGATAGCGGCCGATTGAGCTATTTTGCGTTATGACACGCCGTCCCATTGTATAGTGCACTCACCCTTTTTCATTCCAATGTGCTGCATCGAGACTGCCACCGCGGCCGGGATTTCAATGCCGTAACCTGCAGGTCACCACTAGATGTGGTGGGTTGGTCCTCAGTGCTGTCGGCCCACATCACTCAATGTATAAAACGGTACCAGAACACCACTTGTCACCACCAAGTTCCCTGCAATGCACCCTTATGTGTTGACCCGGCAAACTACCTGTGCTGTCAGCAATAGTATGCCCTTCTGTGAACACCACATCATCCAGTGCATCATTATATGATGGCCAACTACGGAGCCCACATTTTTAGTACCGATGTGCCACTTGCATTTTTAATTTTAGCTCAAAACAACAAAGCCCTACTCTAGTCTCAAGATGGCTGAGCCTAATTGCAGTATAGTGCTTTCTGGTCAACAGAAAGTCAAATTGATATTGCCTGTGTATGCACCATGCTTCATCTGTGTACCTTACACACATTGGCATGACAGCATCGTGTCGATAGTGTCCATTTAATATACGTGCCTGCTATGCCGCTACCACTGAAATTCTAACAAAGACTTTGTGCTTTTTGAATCAATACTTCTTTGCAGACTAGTTGGTTTCATACTTGAAAACTCTGCTTGCAGTGCAAGCTGATGGAAAAACGAGAAGGGGGACAGGAAAGAGTACGCTCTTTCCTGTCTCCCTTCTCAATTTTCCTTCAGCTTGCACTGCAAGCAGAGTTCATTTTGCTTTTCAAAGTTATTACCATGACTGTTCATACATAAACTTATCAATGTGTACATTCACGTATGTCTATGCTTGACACATAAAGTGTTATCTTTGTTGTGCCATTCTCCTGTAGATACCTTCAGTGTTCTCTCATGAAACAGTTTTCATGTTAATAAATTATTATCGCATGTATTGCATATTTATTTTTGCATGGGTATGGTGGTTACAACAGTTGGCAGCTGTGATTTTAGTAAGCTTTGCACTAATACATTATTTTATTAAAGAAGCCTCTCAAAGGAGACATCATGCAAAGTAGAGCCGCATGGAATGCACTCGACAGTTTCATAGAGAAGGGTGGCAGATTATTTTCAGACCACATAATAACACAGGGGGGGCGAAAAAAAAAAGCGACAACCACGAACGGGCGAGGATAACTGCGAGTCTAACTTGCCTTCACCTGAACACGGGGCCGTATTGCAGTGAAGCCATGAAAAAAAAAAAAAACATCCGATAAGTTTAATTCTCTTGTCTCAAATTAGTTCGACTAAAGACAATGTCTTGAGACTGCATGCTTTACTTTTAGTTTCGACATTGTGGTAGTGACGCACGACAAAGTTTTGCGCGCAGGCTTTCAAGGATTTTACGATCGCACGCATGTATCACCACTACATTTCTGTCCTTGCTGCCCGAGCACAGTTCGTAGCCTTATTTAAAACGACAGTATCGGAAACTCGCTTTCAATAACAGCATGCTGAGAATCGCCAGAAACTCACCAAGTGGAGTGCAGTAATCCCCGGTGTGGCGTTTTTCGCAGCAGGCATAGGTGTATCAGGCGTAGTCAGTCGACTCGGCTTCAATGCATCCTGAACGGCGCGGCTTTGCGACTCGGCAGTGAAAGGTGGGGCACACGCTTTCTTCATGAGTATCCAACTCGGCGTAGGGCGTTCGTTCAGTGGGAGGTGGGCGCACACGCTTCTTTCGCGAGTATCCTACTCGGCGCAGGGCTTCCTTCCGAGCACTTGGCAACAGGCGTAGTGGCGACTCGGCTTTATTGCGTCCTGAATAACGCGGCTTTGCGACAGTGAGAGGTGGGGGCACACGCTTTATTTACGAGTATCTAACTCAGCGCAGCACGTTCGGTCAGACGAGCCGCACACGATTACTTCGCGAGCATCCGATTGCAGGGCCATATGCCTTGGCAGGGCTTCCTTCCGCGAGCGCGACCCCCCGCTAGGCTGCTGCAACACTATACGAAAGTGCGGGGAGCGACAGCGCGATGACACAGTTAGGCCGGCGGAAATGCATAGCCTCCAAGAGTGTTGGCCCGCGGTGCATTCTGGGTGGCTTTATCCGCTCGCCTTTGTAAACTCGCGGCCGGGTCCGGACGGCCGACGCTTCTCTCCTTTCCCCGCGCGCGCGCTCCTCTTTTCTTCTGCGCAACGGGACGGCGCCAATCGATCGCACGGCGCACTGCGTTTTCCCTGAAACTGACATAGCATTGAGAAGAGAGCTCGAGCCGCCGGCGCTGGCCCGTTCGTACAGTGCTCGCCTCTGATAGCCAGCGACGATCGGGACGCCACGGTGCGCGAACCAGCGCAGGCTCTCTCAGGCTCGACGCCAGCGGCGACGTGGCCAGAGCTGGTTTTCTTCATCAGCGCTCCGCCGGCAGGCAGCCATGTGCGTCGAGTTCGTGATCTTCGTACGCAACCTGGGAGCCCTGGTCAGGGCTACAGTGGGTGGTCACTCCGTCGAACGGCCACAGGTAAGTCCCTATAAGTCTACACCACGTCGTCGCCACCATTCACGGCGCTGGCAGGCACCATACGACGCGCACCCAGTGGTGTTTGTGCGTGCGTTCGTTCTGGCGTCGTTGTTACGGGCATGCACTCCGAGCAGTGCCTATCGCCGGCTTTCGAAATGCTGACGCCTGCCTTCAAATGTTCTGTCGTTTACGGATCGGCGTGCCATTGTCAACGTTTGACATGTGGTCGCACGATTGCTGGTGCCTTGAAATAACTACCCGTCAAAGGGCGCCTTATCGTATTGCGCAATCGGTTCTTCTTCACCGTGCCAAATAAATTGCGTTGACCCTCTCATCCCCTGGGCCCAGTCTGGTCCCGTTTCGCACGCTACATGACGTCATGAGTACCAGCCACATGGCGCGTTTAACCCGTCTGCGTCGTGCCCGATAGTCCGATGTGGAGAGAAAGAATGGGCATTGTTAATGGCTAGAACCTCGAACTACCACAAACTCGATCGGGGCGCCTCCGTGCGTGCATTCCTTGTAGGGAGGGCCTCCCTCTTCTCTTTCGCGAACCTGGCGCCGACCCTGGCAAGGCCGGTGCTGTCAACTGCGTATTCGCGTTCGCCACAACGCACTCTCTCTGTCTCTCCTTTGTCTCCGGCGGTCACTCAGCAGCGTAGGCAATCCGGTGCGTCGCGACAACCATACTTTAAATCGTAGGCTATAACGACCTCCGTGCGTGGGTGCGCTTTGACTCCATGTTTTTGGGATGTATGCTTTCAGTAAGACAGATGTTATTATGCTTTCCGTTATCCGGAATCAGGACTTACGTTTTTTTTTTCAGGCAAAAGCGAACGAGCTGACAGTGTCTTTGTCATGATGCTTCGCGGAAGTAAGAAAACAAAGAACGGGTGCGATAACGGAACATCGTGTCATCACACACAGTGTGTGCGCTGCGTGCATGTTTGCGTGTCTGTGATTGCTCGGCTCGAAAGCAGGGCACAGAAACATACAAGCCGGTATTCTCACACTGTCAGCCGTCCATTGAGATAGCGAACCAATGTGACTCCCACTCAGCGGTGTTTTAGAGTGAAATAGCGTTTGCGGCGCTTGGAAGTTTAGATTTCATGATACTTGGGGAGCAATTTTGTCACCATAGGCGCCATAATTTGTCAGTACTCACTCTCGGTTGATGTTGTTCATAGTCTAGTAGAAAAAAATAACGGAGCGTAAACAAGCAAACGTAGACAGGGCTACACTTATTAGGGCTTGTTCCATGTTTATTCGTTCTTTGTTTCTACCAAGCTACCACAGTGCAGCAAAGAGGACAAAGCAAAGACATTCGTTACTCCACTTTTCTTAGGCGATACGCGTTCATACAGATTCTTTTCCGTCAAGGGGTTCCGTGTGACACTCGGGATAATCCGCCGAACTCTTGACAATAGTTACCGCCGTGTTCAGAAACGCTCCTTGACTTCTTGAACTTGGCTTGCCACCAGCTTCAATCGGAGTGTACGAAGCGTGTTTCTGCTGCATTGAAAGCGGTGGCAAGTCAAGTTCAAGCCAAGAAGCGTTTCTGAACACGGGGGGTTAATCTTTTAAAAGTGAAAATTGTCCCGCCGTGGTGGTCTAGTGGCTAAGGTACTCGGCTGCTGACCCGCAGGGCGCGGGTTTGAATGCCGGCTGCGGCGGCTGCATTTCCGATGGAGGCGGAAATGTTGTAGGCCCGTGCGCTCAGATTTGGGTGCACGTTAAAGAACCCCAGGTGGTCTAAATTTCCGGAGCCCTCCACTACGGCGTCTCTCATAATCATATAGTGGTTTTGGGACGTTAAACCCCACATATCAATCAAAAGTGAAAATTCGTCCGGCGCTCTGCGAGTCCCTTATTCAGCTACGTAAGACAGTGAGGTACTTAATCGTGCGGCAGTAGTGAGCCAATACGCCCACGTACTGGTGCAGGGACAAAGTTGCGCATGCGTGGACTAGATTGTGCAGGCACTTAACAGCACGTAAATGTGGCTCCTGTGCTCTACATGCGCTACAGATTCTAAAGCAGCCCTACAAAGCGTGTGGAACAGGCATATAAGTGGGAATCGCCTACCTGCAACGTCTGATATCGCCTATCTCCGTCACAAGGCTAAGACTGCTGGGCATTGCGTTTCAAAGGATACTTGGCCATGCTGATGTTTCGGGAAATGAAAACGCCAGGGCTGCGCGGAAGGTGCAGCACAGTCACAGCGAAAGCTAAAAGAGCGGCCCTTCTGAGCCTTTTCTAAATACTCATTGGCAAACTGTTTGAACGAGAAATGGGCATGATCTGCCACGAACAATTAACGTTGCGCAGAGTATAGGCCCTGTCGGAAGGCTCTGATGATAAAATAACTCACATAGGAAAGCCTTGATTTACACAATACCCTAACAGTAATAGCTTTACAAGTTCACTTCGTCACAACTTTTTTTCATGCTTTCCCCTATTGAATTATTGCAGTCCCCTTACCCAATCAAAAAGAAAAGCAGTCACTCCAGAGTAGCATTGAAGCAAGCAACACTGCTATTATTACATGAGTTGTACTTAGACCGAACGCAGATATACACTGATGGGTCCGTCTCGTCCAGCAGCTCATCAGGTGCCGCTGTAATTCCGGCTGCAGAAATGACAATCAAGTTTAAGTTGTCGCATATGACTACATCTACGGCATCAGAGCTTGCTGCTATAAGGGCTGCTTTACAATATCTCGTTCAAGAACGTCCAGGAAAATGGGTCATATTCTGTGATTCGAAGGCAGCGCTTCAGAGTTTGCAGTCTGCCATGCGTAGGAGTCATGACCAAGTGGTACAAGAAATAAGACATTGCCATCATGAAGCTCTAGCACGAGGGCATGATATTATATATCAATGGCTGCCTGGACATATCGGTATTACCGGAAATCAATTAGCCGATGATGCAGCCCGCTCAGCCCATGAAGAAACCCGTGTAGTCCCGATTCCTCTATCAAGGAATGATGCAGCAAGACAACTTTACCTGCTGGCTCGAGATCTCACACGCACGTTCTGGTCGTCTACCAGCTTCCAAAGGTGTCAATTTTATGAACTGGATCCTTCGCTCAAGCTAAAGCTACCATCTCAACTTTCCCGCTCCGATGCGACACTGTTATGCCGCCTTTGGTTGGGTGTTGCATTTACAAAGGTGTACTCCTTTCGCATTGGTATGGCTGACACTCCTACATGCGACTACTGCGGAGAAGAAGAGACCATCGAACACGTCCTGTGCAGCTGCGCTTGCTACGACACACAGCGATGCCAGCTCCGGATGGCTTTGAATCGACTTGATCCCGGACCATTTTGTGTGCAGAAGATACTAGGACCTTGGGCATCTGCCTCAGTTGCGCAGAAAGCAACTAAAGCACTGCTACTTTACCTTAGGTCAACAAACCTGAGTGACCGCCTGTAGACTGCGTGTGCTCCCCCAGTGTGCTCATGATTGTGTGTACCTTCTCATCTTTCTGCAACCTCTTTTCTCCCCTTTATCCCTTTCCCAGTGCAGGGTAGCAAACCGGATGTGCGCCTGGTTAACCTCCCTGCCTTTCCTTGCATCTTTATCTCTCTCTCTCTCTCCTACCCATCTCTATACAGGTTAGCATGCCAGCTATACATAGGTGCGACAAAAATCTGTCTTTTCCTGATAGAGAGTCTCTCACAGCATACGACAGCAAATGACAGTCCAGGCTGCTACAATGCTCTGCACTTACAATGAAAATGCTAGAAGATTTAAGCTAAAGTGATTCTTTGGACACGCCACCACCGTAATAACCGTGCTTCTGCGATAAAAAAGAAAAAAAAGTAAGGCCGCGCTCTGTTCAATGGGATGCTAACTTCAATTGGTTGTAAACCGTCATGGTCCGGCACTCTGCATCTGTTTTTTGTAAAGCACTTGACTTCGTTTACGTAGCCTTACACAATTAAATCGCAGTTGTACTGAAGCACCAGTCTCTCAATTGCTAGCAGTAAAGGACTTTCTTTCAACTGTTTACAATACGAAAGTCATTTCTAAGTTAGTCTAATATTTTTATAGGCAGCATGATATTCATCTCGCATTTTCAGTGAGGTGACAGTATTATGTTAAGACAGCCGTTTAATTGGATAATTGACTAATCATTCGCCCATCCTGGCTCTCCATGCATAATCAATCAAATACAGGTTTACATTACAACTAGAACTATACGCAGCACATCGCCCAGATACAAGCCATCCGAAGTACTACCTATCCACGTGTAATTACTAAAAACGAGACCTGCCCCGAAGCACTGAACTAGGCTATGAGAAAGGATTCTTTCAGGTTTGGTCAGGATACGAGAATACTCATAGTATATAGCACGCCCATTTGGACAATAACAGTGTTCGGGCCATTTAGTGCATGCTTGCTGGAATACACAAGGCGCGTAGCCACCGCAGAAGGGTGATATTTCGCTCGTTTCCCTTTTATGTTCATTATTCCATAAAGTACGCATATTATAGCGTTTGCCATTGTTTAATTCGGGTTCGAATGGAGAATAGACTTCCAATACCCATCAATTTATGTCAACCGTCTTGCAGAACGTTGGCATGTCAGTTTTTGCCGTGCAATTTTAGGATAGCAAGTGCACCGCTTGACATTGACCTCATTATTAAATATTCTTGCATCTTATCTAACCACAGACTTAATCTAAATATGTCGCCAATGACGAATAATTACTTCGCGTACACTGTGTCAAACATATGAACTTTGCTACTTAATAAGTAACTGTGGTTTGTGTATATGTTCAAACCATCGTGTGCGTGTAGTTTTATAAATTATTCTCTCCACCAGTATTTATAATGTATTTTGTTATTGCTGATGCAAAACAGTCCTTGTAATATTTTTCTGTATATTTCGTATAATTTCTGAGCCAAGCAATCTTTTATGGCGTAGCCACTCCGTCCAGGAGTGTTGCCAACCAAATTTTGGAATATACCCTACGCCAAGATGAAAATTACCCTCCTTTACTTAACACAACTTTCTTCATTACCCTACGTTGCCACGCTTCGGTGGTCAAGTGGCTAAGGTACTCGGCTACTGACCCGCAGGTCGCGGGATCAAATCCCGGCTGCGGCAGCTGTGTTTCCAATGGAAGCGGGAATGTTGTAGGCCCGTGTGCTTAGGTTTGGGTGCACGTCAAGGAACCCCAGGTGGTCGAAATTTTTGGGGCCCTTCACTACGGCGTCTCTCATAATCTTATGGTGGTTTTGGGACGTTAAACCACACAAATCAATCAAATCGTTACCCCACGTTTTACCCTTCACCTAAAAAAAAAGCACCATGTAACAGCGATGACGTATAGATGATAACGTACACTCAAGGACATGCAGACGTATGGATATGGCACTCTGGTTAATAAATGGCCCTTCCGCTATCAAACCACATATGTCAATCAATCAATCAGTCAGACAGACGTATCGGGAGTCATTGGTGACTTGAGGGGTTACAAAATTAGTTTTATCAGGAGATGACTCAAAGTAGCAAGAAAAGAAAGATAGATTCGTCAGTGGGTATATGGCCAGCAGCGTATGAAACATGGTAGAAAGGAGCGTCGAACGAGAAAATTTGATTGATTGATTTGTGGGGTTTAACGTCCCAAAACCACCATATGATTATGAGAGATGCCGTAGTGGAGGGCTCCGGAAATTTTGACCACCTGGGGTTCTTTAACGTGCACCCAAATCTGAGCACACGGGCCTCGGAACGAGAAAATTTGCATGGTGCGTTATGCATTCAATTAGGATGGCTGGAAAGTTGTCTATTTTCCTTTTTATTTCTCTGTTAATTGCGTTGACCGACTCGAAATATTTCAACACTTTCCGTGCCACCGTAATACACGCATCTAATACACTTTAGAGCCCTGTGCTATTTTTCTGTGTTCCGTTTTGTCCTCGTTGATTGGGCACTTTCAGAGAGAGAGAATGAAATAAGGCAAAGGCAGGGACGTTAACTAGAAATCGGAGCATCCCGTTTGCTACCCTGCACTATAAGGGAAGAGAAAATGGGGAAGAAAGATGGGAAAGAAAGCGAAAAGCGAAATAGACGTGCAAAAAAGAACAAAAATGTCAGCTAGGGTGTTATAGTCTATAGAATAGGCCCCTACTAGGCAAAACTTTAAATAAGGCCTTCACTGATTTTCTGTGTGAAGATAGATCATATCGCCTTTCAAGCGATTGCCATTGTTCTGACAAAGGTCGGTCGTCAAGGTGAGCTAACGCAGCAGCTAACTGCCGTCTTTACACGCTGTAATGAGGGCATGCAGTGACAAAGAACGTGTTCTATCGCTTTATCGCTGCCGCAAAGATCGCAAGCAGCACTGTCTTTACTGCTGATTCGAAAGGCGAAAACTTTTGTTAAAGCGACCCCGAGCCGCAGTCGACAGGGCACCGTTTGTCTCAAGTCGAGAGAGTCCGGACGGAGGCAGAATCGACGAGACGTGTCCAGCCTAGCAGTCGCATGTGCCGTAAGCACTTAGCGTTCCACAAGGATTTTACTTCTTCATGAGCAATTTTTCGGTTTTTCATTGCAGCATCAGGCCTTGAAAATGAAATACATTCTTCTTCGGCGTCTTCATTTGCTGATCAAGCAGCTGCATCGGCGTGTTCGTTGCCCAATATGCCGCTGTGACTTGGAAGCCACTGAAACGTGATTTTGTGTCCTTCATCGAAGAGGTGGTGCAGCAGCTCTCTAATTTCCAGCACTAGTTGTTCATTCGGTCCCCGGCGTAAGGAGAATACCAAACAGTGTAGTGCACTGCTTTGGAGTCCGTGAAAACGCTCTATTTCTTGGCTTCTAGTTCTAATATTATGATTCCAAGTTTTACAATTAGCCCAGCAACGCATACATTTAGTACACTCAAGATTGGCCTAACCATAACCGTGTGATAAGATTCCGTCTGATGACGCCATCATTCGACGTCACATTGTGATGCCACGATCACGTCTAATGACTTTATGAGGACATCAAAAATTCTGTCGAAAGTTGACCTTTTATGTATTATGAGGTATGTAAGGCTTTCTTTGTTTGTTAGTGAAGCCTGCCACCGTTTCAATACTTAGAAGACGCTCCTCGTCACGAAAAAAATGAGAGACGACGGAGGGGCAAAACACATCCTACATACATACATGCAAATAACTTTATTTTTACCTACAAGAAACTTTATTTAAAACATCCACGAAAAAAAAACTTAGCACAATGTGTGACGTATTATCTTTCGTCTTTGTCCTGCGCTAGTGACAGTTTAATTAATACAATACCAATGAGGATCTTTCCGGGAACGTAACCTTCGGATGTGTCACGTGGATCTTCAACATTTTCACTGATCAATGACGGGCTCAATTTTGAAATTACCCTACGTCACCGTCCTATACTACCCTACGATGGCTTAAAAGTACCCTACAAGTTGAGTATTTACCCTGTGATTGGCAACCCTGCCATCGAGGCACTTGGTCTAGCAGATCTTTCGCGGTGCTCCTTCTTTTTCAAGCAAAAAAAAATTAAGGCCAAAGTTTATTCGATCATTATTCGAAAGTTTCGATTAGGGTGAAGTAGTGGGCTCTTGATATCTATCTATCTATCTATCTATCTATCTATCTATCTATCTATCTATCTATCTATCTATCTATCTATCTATCTATCTATCTATCTATCTATCTATCTATCTGTCTGTCTGTCTGTCTGTCTGTCCTGTCTGTCTGTCTGTCTGTCTGTCTGTCTGTCTGTCTGTCTGTCTCTCTGCCTGTTTCTATGTATGTATGTATGTATGTATGTATGTATGTATGTATGTATGTATGTATGTATGTATGTATGTATGTATGTATGTATGTATGTATGTTTGTATCTATGTATCTATGTATGTATTATCTTTCCTTCTACGTCGTTTCACGTCAGTGCTTCGATCGCATACGCCGCTGTCCAAGCCGACCCAGCAGTCACCTCTCACTGCAATGAAGTGTCGTCGCAGACAGTAAATGAGCGGATCTCCCATAGCTTTCGCCAGTGCTGCTGTGTCTCTCACAATTTACCTAACGCGACGGTCTTTGCGGGCGCATAAGGAGTAGCTGACCTTGGAAGTATTTTTTTTTTCCTTCAACCGTGGGCTCATGTACCCTAGGGGCCAAACCCGGGCTTGCTCGTCACGGTGTTCGCAGCCGGTCGATGAAGCCTCAATGTCTGCGTACCGTACAGCGAGGCGGTGTGCGTTACGCCTCTAAGAAGGCCGTGATGACTTAGCTCACGCGAGTCGCTTCGTCCTCTCTTTTGTTCTTTGTCTCTGCCTCTCTGTTTGTGTGTGCGTGCATGTGGTCGTTACGCGGGATCTGCTCATACATCCGGGCTATTACTTGCCGCGGGTAGTGTCGTCGATTCAGCCCAGCTTTGAAGGGCTGCAGATTGAAACAGAGTGCGGTCATTTTTGTTTTATCTTTCCTTTATTCTGTCCCGGGAAATGAGTCACGTTCAAAGCTACGCGTACAAGAGGGCTTTGTTCTAAAGTGAGCAATTAGCGATCTGCAGAGCCGTCTTTCGGGTTTGGTTCGCGGTGGCATGTGAAAATTAAAACGTTTTATCGCACTAATGATTTTCCTCTTCTAATCACCTCACTTCTACATTTAGCGGTTGTCTGTGCGATCGTTAAAGACACTAAACTACGTAGGAAAGGTGGGAGAGAAGAGAGAGAAGC
>WOVY01001399.1:0-97095 GCA_013436015.1 Rhipicephalus annulatus | reverse complement strand
CAACAAAATTTTTGGTGTGTTTACAAAACAAATGTGAGTCCAGCTTCTTGTCCCCTCTCATTGTTTTCAGCATGACATTATATCTCGCCTAGTACCTAGTCTATTGGTGGCCATAATGCATTGATGTTGTATCTATTTATCACTTTCTTTAGCCCCTGAGCTATGTTGTGAATGTAAGGACTACCCACGACACACCCGTTACATGCTACGCTTCTCGCTTATTATGTTCACAGAAGTCCAACATAAATCTCTACCAACAAGCTCAGCTGTCCATCACTTCAAGTTGCAAATTTCTATAATGCAGTGAACATTCTTTTTCATGATTTCTTAATACCTATTATCTGTCACCCTCTAGGTTTCAGTCATATCCTCCAGGTCAGGCACCTTCGGCAGAAACACTGCAGCTGCTGCTACCACCACCACGGCCTATATTTCACTTCAGCCATTGCTGCATCACAACCAGTATTACAACTTTTGAGCCGCTACCACAGTCCTTCCCAATGATGCCTCACCTTGACAGGGCTTCACATGCTTCCAAAGGAAGCTATCAGGCAAGTGTGTACTGTTAAGAAATTTAGCTTTCAATAGCATTGATGTTTTCGATGGGCAGATAAATTGACAAGTCTGCCAACTTCATGCTTCTTGAACAGGGTTGAAACTATGTGTGTCTGTCAGTGCAGGGAATCAAGTTTATGTGAATTTCAAAGTAGCTTATTTTTATTTTATTTTACAATACTGCAGGCCCCTTCTCGGGCCCATGCAGGAATGGGTTGAACTTGAATACACAAAAGTGTGAGGAAAATAAATAGAACTTATGTACAAAGCAATTAAGAGCAAGAAATATGCAAATTATAATACAAGGTGTTCACATAAGTTCTGAATTCTGTTTATAAATTTGACAGAAGAGGAGTTCACAATATCAGCGGGCAGCATATTCGATTGCTAAATGGTGTGCAGGAACTAAATAGTATTTGTAAGGGTTCTGTTATTAATTTTGTGTATGAAGGAAGCAGGGCAAGCAAAAATTAGAAAAAAGTACTTTTTCATTGTTTACTAGATATGAAAGCAGATTTTTTTCCACAATTTTCGTGTACTGTGCAATCCTGAGGAAGTGCTCCCACTATGGTGAAGGTGACGAGAATTCGAGGGGGGGGGGGGGGTTCTTGCTTGGTCTTGCAATCAAAAATCAAGATTGTGGTGAAAAAGTCGCATGTGCTTCCAACGAAACTGATACACTTTAATAAATATGCATGAATTCACTATGCTTCTGCTACTTTGTTGCGCTTCTAAATAAAGAAAGTGAAGGAAACTGCAGAAATGGCAGGAAGGCGGGGGGGGGGGAGTGCTTGCTCAGTTGTTCATGCATGTTTTAAATATCTTGAAAGACAGAGGATGGAACTCGCTTAGGTGGGGGCGCTTGCTTGAGATATTATAGTATTGTCCTCATCCTGCGCATCTTTTTTTAATCAACTGAAAAAAGCGACCTGAAAGCAAATGGCCCTTTTATATATGGTATATTTGTAGCTTATTTTCTTTGTAAATTGATGAAAAGCATGAAGTTTAGCATTTTTTAGCGAAAAGAAAAAGCTGTCCAACTAGTAATGTTTACGCATTTACCGAAGTCAGACACAGTGAAATAGATAAGGTGGCACAGTAAAAAAAATAGGTCAGCACAGAAAAAACTGCAATTTTCATTGCGTAAGTAGAGCTCCATCTTCTCGAAATGGAATTTTTCATTATGTCAGTATGATAATTTTGAAATGGCAAAAGATGTCATGCTGATTGTTTGTGCACATACTCAAGCAACACATGGTGGTGTACTGAACTGAAGTTGATCCTTTAGAATAACTTTCATTTGATCTAAAAGAAAGTGTGCAAAATGTCCAAAATCATGTACAGGAGCAAAAATGCAATTTTTTAAATAAAATAAACCATTCTTTGGTTCGGTCAATAGAAGACAAGGCTCTGAACAAATTAGTATAAATTTCTGGTTGCTATCATTATTACATGCTTAAAAATGATGACAATAGGGTAAAAAATACGTGGAAGTCTGGGACTTGCCAGTCTTCTCTAATCGACACAGTGCTCTGAAATAAGGCAGTGTTTACAAACACCCGCAGGGCTCTCTTATTCAATAATGGCAAAGTAGATACATGGTGCAGAAAAGTTATTGTTGCTACCCCTTAATTGGAGGCAGTAACCGGGTAGACTCCAATGGCTGACTTAACAGCCCCCAAAATGCACTGCTAAAGCTTGAACAGTTTAACATAACCATGAACTTAGTTTTAAGTGGGATTAAAATTAGGTTGTTTTATTAACACAATGTAGAACACTGATCAGTTCGTTGTGCAGCTCAGTGATTGGGCTTTTAAACAATTTATGGAGCATAAGCTGGAAAAACAATAGGGATAAAAGTTTCAGCAGCTGTTATTGGGCGGAACAAAGCACAAATGAGGGCTGATAGTTATGTTGTGTCTGAAAATAAAAAAAAAAGTTTTGGAAATGATGTTTAACTTTCATACCTGGGAGCCATGCTGGCATATGTGTGCCTAATATTTTTTATAGCTGATCGACTTTTCCTTTGTTCTGCCTTTTAGGGTTTGGGTGCCAGTGATGAACTGCCGCTGTTTTTCCAGGTGGACAATCAAGTAAGTAGCTTTACAGTAGCTTGGATAGTTAGGCTAGTTGGTATTCGTTCATCTTTTAACGGAATAAGGGCACATACAGACACTTGAACATTGCTTATGCTGTGTGCATTTTCTTCTTCTAGTGTCCGTCTCTGTGTTCATGCCCTTATTCAGTTAAACGATGAAGTAGCTCTACTTTTTGTGAATTTATGTTTATTCAGTGCAATACTTTCACTACTGGGTTGAATACATAGTTATGCAACTTGCATTGCACTTTCACTTCTTTGTATGTTTATGCTTAGTTTATTCATCTACTACGGATAATTTTGTAAATTATGAACTGGTGAATTTAGACATTTATGAGGTTATTTCACGAATGACCAGTGCAATCTTCTGCATTACCCTTTTTTGGAATGTCACGGCATTCAGTAAAAGCTTCATAAATATTTTTGTGACAAGTCTTAATGTTAGAAAAAAGGGGAATGAATTGAGGCTCTGTCTTTTTGATTCCTGAGTTCCTCATTATTGGAGTTGACAAAAGAAATTTTTATCTGCAATGTGCCAGAGCACTTTTTGTCAGTGCCAGCTCTAAGTGCCTTTTAGGGTGTCTGGTGGTCTTTAGTAGAATATTATGGACTCAACATTACTAACAACTGTAACACAACTGTAAGATATGTTACATAGGTTTTAATTTAACTTTCACACATATCTAGAGCACTCAAAATTGTAAATATGCTTTTTCTTGAAATGTCTTACAGCTTCTCACAAACTGTTCAGGTGAGACTTAAAGACAGCAATGATGTATGTGATTTGCTTTTCATTGATCATTGAAACGAATGCTTTTTTGTTTCGCTGGAGCCACCTTAATGTAAAATTTCTAAATAGGGATTGTGTTGATGTTTTTCTAACTTACTATGCCACCCCACTTTTTGCCCAGTCTTTTAGTATCTAAAAATTAATGATTCTCCTTGTGAAGGCTGGTGTAGTATTGCCATTAATGAGCACTATATGCACCTGTAGACTTACATACATTCTGTGAACTGTACTTGCTTTAGAAAAAGAATATTTGGATAACGTTTAGTATGCCAGTATTATACAAGATGGCATGCAGTTGCAGAAGTGAATTGTAAGATTCATCAGAACTATTTGAATACATACCAGCAAAACTATACTCGCACGACCAAAGAGCGCAAATAACATTTTCAAAAGCAAGATATCTCTTGAGTCTTTTATTATGATTCCACATTTTTTCGCGCAGATTCACCTAGGAAACGGCATATTCCTGGAGCAGGAAAAATGGGCATGGCTGCTTTCGCGTCCGAGAGACAGCTTGTTCTGTAAGGAGGCGACCAAGCTTCTGTGGGGTGTGAGTGCCCTCCACAACAGGAGCATCACAGGAGCCCCTTGTCGGCGCTATGTGCGCTCAGAAAACCAGGCACCACCCAGGAGGGCACTCACGCCTAAGAAATTGGAGGCAGTCGGAAGTAAGTGTTTCATGCTTAGTATATTTTGCTGAATTTAGGGACAATAAAATTTATCATTTATATGAACCAGTAAGTCCCTAATTGCTACATATTCCTGCTCATTTTTACAGATGCCTTCAGCAAGTACATTGCTGGGACACCAAGTGAAGCGGCACCTATGGATAGGTTAAGAAAAATGAACAGATTCATTGCCGAAATGTTGAACGACCTAAATAAATGAGTCGTCAAAACATTACTCTAGTCTGATCGTGTTTATTTGATATTATTGCAGCATACCTACATTACATTGTTTATTTTACTGTGTGCTTCATGAACTAGCATGCCTTTCTTAATACATTCTTTTACTGCATGTTAATTTTGACCCAAATAGCTAATCCAACCCATATCACCTGCATAACCTGTAATACCCATACATTCGTTACACTTATACCACCTTTATTAGCCTTACCACCCGTATGACCCGCACCACCCGCATGGCCCGTACCACCCGCATGACCCGTACCACCCGCATGACCCGTGACACCTGTATGCCCCGTATCCAATAACATCGTATGTGCAGGTCCTGTACATGTGGGAATTTTCAGTAGGGTATCCACTGACTGAGGGATGATGAGTGGGGTGAAGCGTTCGTCAGTCTGTCCGCGCCTTCATACGTCTATGCGTGTGTCCGTGCGACCGAACATTTGACCGTTTATACGATCGTCCACGCGTCCGTTCGTTCGTCCGTCCTTCCGTGCGTTTATTCTTGCGTCCATCCGTGTGTCCAACTGTCCTTCCATCCGTGCGCCCATTCGTCCATCCTTCCATCTGTGCGTCCGTCCTTGAGTTCACCCCTGCATTCGTCCATGCAGTTGTCCGTTCATTGATCCATCCGTCCGTCGTTGCGTTCATTCGTTCATGCGTCCGTCCGTCCGTCCACTCTTTATTCTGCTCATCTGTTTGTCTATCCATGCGTCTATTCATCCATCCATATAGTGACAATCGAAGTACCGCCTTCTCGCATTTGTTTCTAACATCTGTATTGGTTTATTTGACCAACAACTACCATCTAGCGGTAAATCTTGAAACGAGGCGGCTATGTACCATATCCAGTGGGGACGAATGACCAACGCCTTAAGGAGCTTCACCCTTTGAAATTTCCTGAGTCACACCGTACGCGGATAGTGTAGCGAACGTTGTAAAAAGTGCTGCCAATCGATCCTGCACAGACACAATATTTTGCTCTGCCCTTAAGCTTTTAAAAAAATTGTGCCTAAATATAGGGAGGTTCATCAATAAAGAGTCTTAAATGGCGATTGAAGTTACAGAGTTATCAAACATACTTTGAATTAGTTCGTTGTAAGAAACTTATAGCTTCTCATATATTTGTATCTAACGATAAAAACAAGCATTAACCCGAGTGTATAATTATTGGAATGAGACAATGCAGATGTCTATAACGTGAACGTGTTTGGTCCTGTTATCATTTATTGGAATGGGTGGCGTCATTTGCGAAAAAAGGATAAATTAGGGGAACAGGTAGAATTGGGACGTTTTTAGGAATAACGTGGCCACAATATTCACAAGTTTGGGTCGATTGGACAAGCATGAGGGACGCAATTGCTCTGTAGTGGGCGTAGCCAAGCTGCCGCTGTAGCTACTGCTGCTACTGCTGATAATAATGATTATTGTAGGGAATGTACTTCATCTCTTCCGAAGGCCAAAACGGTAATTTTATGCCACACGACATATGTTTCAAGAAAAATTATCAAAATTTCGCATATGAGATACAGAGGGAACTGTTGTTCTAGCCTGCAGTTGATGGGTCTTTATACATGTTGTACCTACATTCCTTAACAGGATGTAGGGAATTGTGATAACCTTGGTACAAGGTTAGCGTAATTATATATATATATTTTCTTTTATCATCTTTCTCTCTTTAGCCAACACTATTTACCCAATAATATACCCGAATAATCTTTTTCCGCATAAAGACTATAGTTGTGAACTAGTCCATTGCTTTTTTTTTTTTCATTTCTTAGTCTTGCTTCTTGTTTTCATGAACACTGCGCAATGAAAAGGAAACTCTAGTATCCACGGATACCGATGCAACTGTTGAATGCCACGGTGTTCACAAACTACTGTTTCTTTTGAGGCGTGAAGTGGGGAGGGGGGTAAGTCCCAGAAACTACTACCTCATATGTTGATAAAGCAGCTGCCTTGACAACGGCAAAGAAACTTGTGAATGATGAAGTGGAAGCACCTGAGAGATAACTTTCAGAGTTTGGGTGTTGGGCTCACGTGTGAAGCCACATTTCGCAGAGTTGCATGCTATTATTTTTTGAAAAACAAGCCAGTTATACTGTTTTTGACGACAATGCATTTGAACTGCCGAAATGTTTGTACGCTTTTGATGTTGCGTTTTCAGATTTGGCGTTTGGTAGAATGGTCAACAAAACTGTGCGACTCACTCTCGAACATTAAGCAAAATCAGTCTTATAGACGAGTTTGGGTGTCCTGGGAGTAACATTTACTGATGTCAAAATACTTTGAAAGGAAGAGCTGATGATGGTTCACAACTATAGGTAATAAAGAGATGCAGGATACGTATATGCTTGATACTTACTTTAACTACCAGACCAATAACACCTAACGACATAGCAAAAACTCTAATGAATCAGCATCATTGTGTTACCCATGGATTGAGGCTGATCACGAATAACACTTTGAACATTGTCCGAGTTCCTAGTGCTTTCTAGAAATACATACTTCTTTCTTCAACGATTAGAGCCTGGTGATATTTCATGCTATCTTGCTGCCGAACCTGTTGCCCTGTTGATAGATAAATAATGTACTTTTGTTAGGTTAGATGATTGCACCTAATATAACGTCATTAAAATGAGGCTGCTGCGTGTTGGAATCCAAACTTTGTTTTGAAATAGCCTATGAGCTTAACGTCTAAGACTTAAGACAGCCAGTTTTTTCTTTGCTCGATTTGACTTCGCCCCTTTAGGCATTTTAGGAGGGAAATATTGGTACTAAATAAAAAATTATCTCACCTGCGCCAATTGGTGCAGTTGTCTCGGCTATCGTCAGTGGCATTGCAAAAGAAATATGGAGTGTAGTGTGGCATACAAAACCCAACTTTCGACATGAGCGCCACAAACATTGCATTAATACACATGATTTGGGACGAATTCGTTGACGACATATTTTTTTTTCATCATAGAGCTTTGAAGAACCTTTAAAATGAAGGAATCTTGTTGGGCTGTTTTGACCGACACCGATTTTCTAAGGTAATGTGGCGGCAATTATGGGAGTGGATTGTATGGTTGGTAGAATAATTTACTAACAGTAAAATTAAGGAAGGATGGGGGGGCCGCATTACGCGAATTCCTACTGTAAAGTCGTATCGTATCTTCTATCGTATAAAATCTAAAAAGGAAGCTTCCCCTAATATAGTGAAAGCTCACTGCATGAATAAAGCTAAATAAAATTAACTAAAATAAATGGAGCAATGCTTCAGATAAGTCACACAAAGAAAGTGAAGAGTTGGGTTAAGTCACGCAATAACTGTACTTCAGGGGAGGACATTACAACCGCGACACTGGGGTAGAAGTGCAACAAGGTCAGAAAAGAATTAGAGTGAAGTGAAAAATATTCGAGTTGAGGGAAGGGTAGTGTAACGGAGTACTGGTAGCACACACACACACACACCCACACATTAAAAGATTCTTGCCATCAGTTCCAGGTCGAGTAGGCGTGTTCTAGAGGTGATCGCTCAGTTGCTCAACCTTGAAGAAGCTGAGGAAACCGCAGGGCAAAGCTCACACGCAGGCTCGATTCTACAAGGTTGAAGATGTCATGTAATGTTGCAGAAGACAGCCCCACGTCTTGTAGGAGTGCGCGAGCGTTTCACGGCGGCCGCAAATAGCTGTGCAGGAGATGATGTGATGTTCCAAGGTTTCAATTTTAAAGCAACTCTCTGACTAGCCTGTGTAACGCAGTCCCTTTGTCCGCACCACTGCCCTCTTCGCAGGTGTTGGAGCAGTGCTAAGTAGCTCACGCCCTCCAAGCAGTGCGCGGTGATGTCTCTCTCTCTTGCCTTCCGCGCGCTTGCTGCATGTCAGCTCTTTCTCGTTTCACGCTTTCCACCACTCGCGAAAGCCCACTTCTTACGTGGGAATCATCTGATACGTGCCTCCTCTCTCCATCTGTCGGCGAAAAGACGCTGAGAGCCGCACGCCTCGAGAATCTCGCGGCGCCGACAATGTAGACAGCGTGCCACTGCTTGCAATATCGCGCCGACGGGCGGGACGCCATCGCAGCATGCTTCCCGCTATTTGCGCGTTGTATAATCGGGTGTCACCGGTGTTGCGAGGGTTAGCGAAGCCGATTGCGTTCACGAATGGCGACGTCATCACCGACGAGGCGTGAGCCAAGAAAGCTGAACGCAAGCGTCAGCAGTGGAAGAGCAGTGACACCGACGAGGAGCGAGTCAAGAACACCGATATTGTTCGAGAATACAGACGACGAGTGAGTAACACCGATGAAACGCGAGCGAAGGAAGCCAAGCGCTCGCGTCTTCAACGCATCCCACCTCCCGTGATTGTGCGCTTCAAAGAAACGCTTATTCGAGCAAAAGCTGCACTGACTTTTGTTTCAAACCGTTTTTCCAGCACCCACTTTGACGCCCGTTTCAACCAGGCCAGCGGCGTGCACACCGGTGCCACTTCGCATTGCATCAGGGCTCCTTTCAGACAGACGGTTTATAGTTTTTTTTAGGGGCGAAGCTTCTTAAGGTGAGGGTTGTGCGTCTCTTGGATGTAGTGGCCACCTCTACTTTCAATCTTTGAAATGTCTACTGAATGGCGGTGCTTGTATAAGATGAACATATCATGAATAATGTGAGATGGCGATATTCAAAGTGTTGAGTAGATAGACGTTTAGATGAACTCACGGACAGACATACAGGCAGGCGCACATGCGGACAGGCAGACTGACAGAGACAGGCAGACGGGCGAACAGGCAAACAGACAGACCGACCAGCGGACGTATGTGTGGACTTACATACAGACATACATACAGACAGGTGACGGACAGACGGACAGATGGACAGACAGACAGATGGATAGACGGACTGTGAGGTGGACAGATAGACGAGCGAACATACAGACACAAATGGACAGACAGAGAGACAGACAGACGGACTTACGTATAGATGGACAGGCAGACAGACGGACGAATGGACAAACACGGCCAGCAAATCATTGCGGCTTTGCCTAATAAACCCTTCGAAGCTTCACCCCCTCGTCATCGTTTACTCCCTGGGGATGCCGTGAGTTTTTCTTTCACCACAGTCACTGTAGGAAAGCTATATAGAAGGGGGCAGTGAAATTAATAAGGCGGCCGCGCCACATCTTGGTTGATTCTCCGGCTGGTGACAGTAGCAGCGGCGTTTTAGTCACATGTTACTGAATATCTCAGGAGCGTCTGCATTGGGAGCGCCCGCGCTGTAGCTTGCGAAAGCCTGTTCGAAAGTAGCCGTGGCGTTGCATAACCCAAAAGGCATGACCTTGAATTGGTAAAGGCCGTCGGTTGTGATGAATGCTGTCTTCTCGCGGTCGCATTCGTCGAGCGAAGTTTGCCAGTATCCGGATCGAAGGTCAAGAAACAAGAAATAGTTGGCGCCGTGGACGCAGTCGAGCGCATCATCGATTCGGGGTAGAGGGTAAACTTCCTTCTTGGTTATCCGATTCAGGTGGTGATAGTCGACGCAAAAGCGCCAGGTGTTGTCCTTATTTTAACTAAGACCACAGAAGATGCCCTAGGACTCGATGAAGGCTCAATGACGTCTTTGTTCAGCACTTTTTCGACCTCCGTCTCTATAACATGGTGGTCAGCATGGGACACGCGATAAGGGCGTTTGTGGAGTGAACTGGCATCGCCGGTGTCGATGCGGTAGGTTACGGCCCTTTGCGGCCCAGGGGATGGTCGTCGACGTCAAAGAAATCCAGGTAAAAAAATAGAACACCCCGGAGCGCTGCAACCCTGGAAGGTAAGAGGTCGCTGGATATCATTTTGTCGAGGAATGCCTTATATTGCGAGTTCATGAAAGGTGTCGCCACGGTCTTAGTGTCAGGGGAAAAAGAACAAATCGAACATTCATCAAGGGTGGAAAGATCGGCTAAAGTGATGCCTTGGGGAAAAACTTGGGTCGACGTAGAGAAGTTCAGAACTGGAAGTAGCGCCGTGTTGTTAGCAAGAACCACTATAGTATGTGGTAGTGCGATGTGGTGCGTTGGGTCAACTCATTGAGGAGAGCCACTTGGTAGGGTTCGTCAGGAACGGGCGGAACGGGTGACACAGGAATGTACATAGCAGCTTGGGGCGGTAGCTGCAGAGACTCCACGGATCGTAACCGAGTGCGTCTTGGAGGAGTGAAATTGGTGCTAAAAAGTATTTCAAGCCATAAAATAACGGTAGCACAATTTATGAGGGTGAAGTGGAAGGTTAAGAAATCAATTCTAAGGATGACGTCGTGTGGGCAAACATCAATGACTGCAAAGAGAACGGAAGTGTGGTGGCCGGCCGCAGTAACGCGGGCAGTGCACATGCCAAGCACCGATGTTCAACTTCCGTTGGCCACACGAACAGTTGAAAACATAGCAGGTGTTAGAACCTTTTTCAGATGCGACCAGAATAAGCTGGTGACGGAGAGCGGCGGCGTCGAGGGGAGCGTGACGGCCGACCCTGAGGTGACGGCGAGTGGCTAGACCAGTTTCTTTGGGCGACGACGTCAGCGTAGGACGGTTTGGAGCGTGGAGATGAACGGCAAGGTGAAGCGTCCTGAAGATGGTCAACCGGGAAAGCGGGTTGCGAATAATATTGACGATCCTGACGGTGGTCCACATTAGGAAAGCTTGGCCGGAAATACCACCTGTTATGGCAATGGCGGGGCTGTGCCCAACTCGAGAGCAAGAAAAGCAGATGGGTCGATCGTCGTGCGTGTGCCACTCGAATAGATTTCGGTAGTAGTGTGGTGGAAACCAAGGATTCGAAGCTATCGCACCGCGTGGTGGTTAGCGTTGTGAAAGGGAGCGCTCATGGGCTGCTGCATGATCCTGGCGGGATGGGGAACCTGGTCGCCCAGGTTAGCAAACTCCTAACGCACGACGGCTTGAAGAAGCGAGACTGTTGTCCAGATGCCTCACGCATAGGGATGATGGGAAGCGGGTGCCATGGCCTCCAGCTCCTAGCGAACAATCCTTATGATATTGGGAGGAGGTGCAAGTCGAAGAATCCTCGCAAGACGAAGTCGAAGTGGTGTATGGTAGTCTTGTGATGTGGTGGGTTATTCGCCTGCTTTTACCTTGTTCAAATCGTCGGCATTCAGATATGATGGAATCGACAGTGGTACAGCTCTTGCACATTAGTATGTGGAAAGCATCATCAGCAATGCCTTTCAACACGTTGCTGATCCTAACCACCTCAGACATGTTTTTTTCACTCTTCCGGCACAGTGCCAGTACGCCTTGAGTGTACGTGACGTACGACTCCGTCGATCATTGAACACGCGAAGCGAGTTCCTGCCTGGCTGCCATCTGACGAGCAACTGACCGACCGAACAAGTCGCGCAGCTTTTGCTAGCATGTGTCCCAGCTGGTTAATTCTTCTTCATGCGTCTCATACCAGACGCGTTCCGTACCCCGTAGGTAGAATAGAATATTTGCCAGCATAAGCGTCTTGTCCCACGTGTAGTGCTTGCTGTCGCGCTCGAATAATGCAAGCCATTCTTTGACGTCCATGCGGTCTATCCCGGAAAACTCGCCAGGGTCAAGAATATAGGGGAGAGGGGGGATTACAGGTGATGGAATTGGTGCGGATGGCGAGGCCTGAATGCCGGTTTCAGGCATCGCGGCTGGACAAAGCTGGCATCCACTGCGCAGTTCCAGAGCCGGGTTGTGTGAAGACCCCGCACATTCTAACAAAAGATGTTACGGGGAAGATTTGGTCGCCGACAGCAGGCCTTGTTAACGGCTTAAGTAGCGCATAATCATGCAGGCCAACGGGGGTAGCTCGAGAAACCAACCCACTACAACCACCTTGTCGTCTTCCTCCTTTCGGGTGCCATCGCAGTTGTGTCGAAGTGACAGTTCCATACACGTATTGACTCAAAAGATGCGGGACATCATATATATATATATATATATATATATATATATATATATATATATATGCTCACAGCTGGTAATTTTTTCATCCACTTTTCTTTCTTCTTTCTTCTATTTACATTCCATTGGTTCTAATAACTTCCCCTGTACATTCCTTGTCATTACTGTCTGTTATATCTCATTAATATTGTGTTAAACCACGGAAATACGAGCCCTTAGGTATACACTTCTCTCCCTTATTTCATTGAACGAGGGTCTCGTACTGGCAGACTTGGTGTGTTTAGGTTGTATAAGAGGGACAATTAATCAGCTGCCCGCTCATAATAAGTTCACGTGCTACGTGACGCCAAATCATGCGAATAAGAGTGTTTTAACACTCGTTGTTTGGCTTATAGATGGCGCTGACTGTCACTCCTACTTCTAAATTCACATATAAACCCCAAAAAGTGGATGGAGGGACGGCCGCTGTGATAGCTCAGTGGTTAGAGCATCGAACGCGTTATTCGAAGGTCGTGGGTTCGTTTCCTGCTCACAGCTGGTAATTTTTTCATCCACTTTTCTTTCTTCTTTCTTCTATTTACATTCCATTGGTTCTAATAACTTCCCCTGTACATTCCTTGTCATTACTGTCTGTTATATCTCATTAATATTGTGTTAAACCACGGAAATACGAGCCCTTAGGTATACACTTCTCTCCCTTATTTCATTGAACGAGGGTCTCGTACTGGCAGACTTGGTGTGTTTAGGTTGTATAAGAGGGACAATTAATCAGCTGCCCGCTCATAATAAGTTCACGTGCTACGTGACGCCAAATCATGCGAATAAGAGTGTTTTAACACTCGTTGTTTGGCTTATAGATGGCGCTGACTGTCACTCCTACTTCTAAATTCACATATAAACCCCAAAAAGTGGATGGAGGGACGGCCGCTGTGATAGCTCAGTGGTTAGAGCATCGAACGCGTTATTCGAAGGTCGTGGGTTCGTTTCCTGCTCACAGCTGGTAATTTTTTCATCCACTTTTCTTTCTCCTTTCTTCTATTTACATTCCATTGGTTCTAATAACTTCCCCTGTACATTCCTTGTCATTACTGTCTGTTATATCTCATTAATATTGTTTTAAACCACGGAAATACGAGCCCTTAGGTATACACTTCTCTCCCTTATATATATATATATATATATATATATATATATATATATATATATATATATATATATATATATATATATATATATATATATATATTCACAAGTACATGCATTTAGGTCATACACGTCACCACCCCATTAACAATATCTATGTAATGCCCCTTAGAACCGCCAAATTTTTACGTGGTGCACTTTTCCTCTGACTACGTTAGAATTAAACAACATCTCTTCACGCTCACTTTAATCCAAGTGCAAGCCTATATATTTCAAATGACAATGAAATAATCTGAGCGCCTAGCTATTTAATGCATGAGCAAAAAATTTTCTCGAAGCACGATCGTATTTAATCCAAGCGCCAAATCAGTTAGGCTACTTGCCAGGAAGTTTAATGCATGCAATCATGTTTATTCTATTTGTAAACGGCTTCAATTCAGGTGTCCGCCAGTTTAATCTATGCACCAGGAACACAAGGTTCGCTACTTTACACAATTTAAAGGTCAGAATAAAGTAAACATTGAGCGACAGGAATAAGCTTTCGCTCACCTATAAACACTATCGCGCTTATGAAATGAGGTGCAGTGCTATTCCACCTAACGTTTTGGTGCAATAGCTTCCAATTGAAAAAAGTGTGATTTGATCGCATTTACGAGTACCTTATGCATTTGTTCAAAGAGCCTATGCGTCATCACTACTGCATTATTGCGGCTAATCGTGCACTTCGGATACGCAGAGCTTCATGCCGTCTGCTCAGCAGAGCGCATTTGCCTGCTTGTTCGCTAAGGCATTCGCAGTCATTTGCTGAATCCGGTGAGAATTATAGTGACCAACCAATATTATTCATCCGTTTTTGACAACAGAAATAGCCGTTTAGAAAACTTGAAATGCATTTATTCGGGTTCATAGGGAATATGGTTTTTAAGCATCAAACGAGATACTCTTGTTTTCATGTAACCGACGGCGCTAGTGGTTCTTAAGAGTGTTTGCTTGAAACCCGTATGTTTCATCAGATACACATAACTTTGTTTGAATAAAAAATAACAGCTACTATGAATGTTAATCATGACTTTCATTATAAACATCAGGAACACGAGTTTACGTCTAATTTGCGATGCTCCTCAAAAACCACTTCAAATTATCTCATATTCGCTCTGGCGCGTGAGGGCCTCCTATTTTTTTTAGCATGCACCTGCTTTTAATTCATCACTGCCCACGACCGCATTTTTCATATCTCCAATAACCCCAATAACTATATTCTGTTCTTTGCAATACATGAACTTGCCCGGTCATGTAATGCTATACCAATTCAACTATGAGCTTTAGTGACAAACACAAAATATTCGCTAAAATGTTCCTGCTTTTTCTGTCATTTCCATTAAATGACTGCACCCGGGTCAAGTACTCATCTACAAACTTTTACACAGCAAAGTACACACACGGTTCAAGCGAACAACGGAAGTATTTTTTTTCAAAACTACTAGCGGCGAATACAAATATTAATGATTTATTCCTCTTTGCGACTAATACGTTATATACTTTAAGAACTAGATTTCAGTTGTATTACCAAATTCACACCACGTGTCCTGCTTTTTGGGCATGAAGTTTCCAGACTGACGCCTAAAATAAAGCCATTGGCATTAGCAATAAACATGTTCGCACTAGGAATAAATTCTTTGGAAAGCGGCCTTATTCAATTCGAGCTTGTTTGTAACATGGACTAACTAGCTTGGCGCTCAGATTATTTCAATCGCGTGTAGATTATTGAAGGTGGCACTTGAATTAAAGTGAGCAACAAAACCTGTAGTTTTCAGACCTCATACTGCCAAAATGGTGACATTTGTACAAAGACATCCTATATTCAGCGTCACCAACTGTAAACGTTCGCAGCAGGGCTACCCAGCAAATTTTTTTCAAAGGAGGGCGAGCGGGCTGCAGCAAAACGACCAACTTTGGATATTGGTGGTCACCATGAATGTGTGTAAATACTTCAGTATACCCTGAGAAGTTAAATAACGAAAACATTTTGTGGTGTAGAGGATTCAGATTGCTTTCGTCTCCCCTCTTTACTTACGGCCTCCGCACTGTAATAAAAAGCTATCCGAGTTTGGGGTTTTCACGGCTCATGACATCTGAAAACTTTCTCGTGTTCAAAATTACGCTCTCGTGTTTAATTAAATTAGAAGTTTAGCTAATTAGTTTTACCACCAGCTCTGAGGTAGGTAGAAAAAAGGTGTGAAAATCCTGTTTTACCTCATGGGGAGTTTTCTATCTCGTGATTTTAAACTGCGTTTACGAGTTTATTACCACGTGACTGCAAGCTGCAGCTGCCTTGGCAGCTTTTGGCCCAAAACCCCCTGACAGACGCTCTCACTAAATCGTAAATGTACGTGAGGATCACAGATTTTTTTTCAAAGTTCGGTACGGCATTGTCATGCCTCATGACTGACTTCAAGTCAACGCACTTTCACTGGAACTGGGAGCAGCATGAGCTCAATGAGCAAGGAAAGCATTTGTAAACGAAAAAAAAGTGAGGGGGTCACTCGAAGAAAAAAAAACTGCTGAAAAGTTGTTCTGCATATTTTCACGTGCGTACGGTGAAAAACACGAAGGCGACAGCGCATACGCGCATCTGCACGCTTTTATGCAGAACGCAACAACAAGAAAGACGAGGAACTCTGGTGCGCGGTTATTAAAAAGACCGACTCGCTGCTGTTTTCTCAGCGTCTTCAAATACGACCTCTGTCTTCACGTCGCGACACTGGTGGAGGTGCTGGGGCCTGCAACCTGATGCAAGAAAGGGTTGTTCGGAACCGTACACCCAGTCTGGAGCCTCAAAATCTTGTTACGACTCCAGTACACCGATTCAAACAGTGCCTACTAAGCCTAAGTCCAAAACACTTGACAGAATCTCCTGTTACCTAAATGGCGGCCCCTTCAACGTCTGCGAATTTCCCTCCGGCCCAGACGACTCATCCTTACCTGGTAACTTTTGAGACTCCTCGTATTCCCGAAGTCTTCCGTGGAGAACCGTATGAAGATGTCGAGTACTGGCTCCACCAGTTTGAGCGGACCACTGTGGTGAATCGTAGGAGCATGCAAGAAATACTTGGCCGTGCCTACTTCGCAATGGAAATTAGCGCTCACACATGGTACGAGAACAGGGAGCCTACTTCCCAAACTTGGTGTTGTGACTTCCTTTCTTCACCCCTCGCAGCAGAATAGCAGTCTTCATCATTATTGAGCTTCCTCACGAGCTGACGCTTGGCCTCGTGGCAGCGCTGGCTCACCCTTGTCTTTTTCATTCTTCTTTAGTTCCATCAAAGCCTTTCATCTGGCAAGACGTGTTTTTGCTTGATGTGAGCCGCGCCGCAGCAGAAAGGCTCAGAGGTCCAACAAATGGTGCCGAAAACCCGGGACTTTTGACGACGCCAACATCATCGACGTTAGGAGCCGCAACACCTGGGAAAACGGCGCCAGCGACCTTGGCGAGATACATCGACTGCGGGCGGCAGAATGGAAAGATATCTTAGACGACGCCACAGCCTGCGGTCCCAATTGGAGATCCTGTTGTCCGAAGCGGAAGACCACTTGCGAGGAAATCAAGCCGTCACGAGCAGTAAGTGTATTCCTCGAAGGAATAAGCTCATTTTATGGTCAGATAGAGAAAGTGGATGAGGCAATTTTTGAGGAGACGCCAGACGACCTGTTGGACAGCGAGACATTAGGCGCTGGAGTATACCGCGACAAGGTTGTTACTCTCACAGCGAATCTACAAGTCAAGCTGAATGAATGTCTGGCTCCTCCAGCCCCACTACATACGAACGTTCACCCGTTATCATCTGGCAAAAGCGCCCCTTCGCGGTGGTCAAGTGGCTAAGGTACTCGGCTGCTGACCCGCAGGTCGCGGGTTTGATTCCCGGCTGCGGCGGCTGCATTTTGGATGGAGGCGGAAATGTTGTAGGCCCGTGTACTCAGATTTGGGTGCACGTTAAAGAACCCCAGGTGGTCAAAATTTCCGGAGCCCTGCAATACGGCATCTCTCATAATCAAATGGTGGTTTTGGGACGTTAAACCCCACAAATCAATCTGGCAAAAGCAAGCTTCCGCAACTAGAACTCGTAAGAACAACAGCGAGTTAAGCACAGCTGACAAGTTCAACTACTTGAACAGTTTGGTTACCGGAGTGGCCGCGTCGGCCATATCGGGATAACAAGCTACCAAAGAGTGCTATAAAGATGCTATTGAAATTTTAAAGAAGCGTTTCGGAGATGAACAGATCATTGTGCACGACCATTTGCAAAGTTTGCTGGATCTAAAGCCGGTGTCGTCGTCAGCAAGCGTTCGTAAGCCTAGGCAACTTTACGACAAGGTACTGGTTCATATTCGAAGCCTCAAGGTGCTTGGCACAAACTCGACAACTTATTGCTCCATGCTTCGGGAAATCCTGCTAAGAGTTCTACCCACGGACATGGAGCTGCGTTTTCACGAGATGCACAGGGCATCCTCGTCGGCTGCATCCTCTTTGAATACGCAAGGCAATTCAAACCGTGTAACGGTCCCAGAAGATAACGGTCTTCGAATGCTTCTGGAGTTCTTCGAACTTCAACTCACTTGTCGGGAAGCTGTTGCTGAACAAGACCTAACAGAAACTCGTCGAGCCCCAGATAAGGGAGGACTAAAACACAGTCATCCACGTGACGTTTCCACGACAGTTGCTCTACAAAGCTCAACAAAAAGTCCACAACAATGCCTGTTCTGCCGGTCTGAAAAGCCTTCTGCCGAAGTTTGTGATACGAAGAATATCGACTTCTCAAACAAAAGGGAGATGCTAATCAAAGCTGGACGATGCTTTTGTTGCCTAAAGCAGGGCCACTTGGCAAAAGATTGCAGAAACCGGTTAAAATGCGGCAAGTGTGCAAGAAGGCACGCAACATCTGTCTGCGCATCCGACGACATCAAAAACGACAAGAAGGTGATATCTGTATCGGTCAATATGGTGTCCACGCAGGCAAGGTCAGTCGTAATGCTGCAGAGTCTGACAGCTACCCTATTCGGCACGAAATCATCTGGTCGTTACCGAGTCCTTTTTGATGGCGGAAGTCAGCGCTTCTTTACAACCAAAGCTTAAGGAAGACTTGGATGCGAACTAATAGAAGAGGAAACGTTAGCCATCGGTGTGTTCGGGGGTGATAGCATACGGAAAACCACAAAGAAGGTGCGTGTATTGATTCTCCCTGTGAACCAGAAGCTTCCGATTTCAATAGAAGCGCTGGTGGTGGACACGGTATGCACTGAATGCATTCCGGTACCAGAAGAAAACTTTATAAGAGAAAAAACAAGATGCACTTGGACACTCGAGCTCTCTCTTAACAAAGAGTAGAATACAAACAGATTGCGGTCCTTATTGGATCAGACTATTATTGCGATATAGTAACGGGTACTTGAAGCCTGTGTTCGCAAAGTTGAAAACTGTCAAGACGAAACTGGGATGGACTGTGCAAGGACCATTGTCTACTGCAGCCGATGTTTCACAGTGTGCCAGTATTGCAGTCCTACGATCTACAGGGACCGAGCAATATATTTCGAAACTTTTGACAAGTTTCTGGGATATATAAAGCAATTGGTGTCCAGGCCGAAATTGAAGGAACGACAGCCGATGAATTGGTGCTGGCAAATTTTGAGAACAACATAAATAAAAAAAAACAATCGATACGAAGTGGCGCTACCGTGGAAGGAAAGGGTTAGTCTGGTTGAAAACTACGCAGTTGCACTCAAACGTCTGCACAGTTTGATGAAGAAGCTTAACAAAGACAGTGAGCTCTTAAAACAATACGAAGCAAGTATTCGAATGTACCTCGAAGAGGGATATGCTGAAAAAGTTCCTTCAAAAGACCAATCAATCGGACCCCGGTATCATATGCCACACCGAGCAGTCATACCTGAGGACCGATCTACTACGAAGGTACGCATCGTGTTCGACGCTTCGTCTCACGAATCCGGGATGAAGTCCTCAAACGACAATCTAGAAGCCGGCGCAAATCTGAATCCCGACGTAGTGACGCTACTGCTTCGTTTCCAACGCTACAAGATAGCAATGAATGCTGATGTTGAGAAGGCGTTCCTTCAAATTGGCCTGCAAGAACGCGACATTGATGCACTTCACTTCTTGTGGTTCAAGGCTTCACTTCACCTCAAGTAGACAGCGCCCTGCCGGAAACAGAAGTTCGGAGAATGACAAGAGTGCTCTTTGGAGCTACTTCAAGTCTTTTCCCATTGACTGCAACCTTAAAGCACCACTTCAGGTCTGAAAAAAATCGCTTCCATTCGACAGCCCGGCTATTGCAAGACTCCATATATATATAGATGATCTTCCTATTGGCGCTGACACCATTGAACAAGCTATTCTAATACATAAAGAGATAATTGAAAACTTTAAAGATGCTTCAATGAACATTCGTAAATGGGCCAGCAACAACCCCGTTGTATCTACCGTCTTCGTACAAGGAATCACTTCTTCCAAAAAATTATTTTGCTCACCTTGTGGACCTCTGAAAGACCTGAGACTTTGTTGGTACAAACAGACGAATACCTTTTCGTTTAGGCCCCAGGATATTCTACAGTTCATGGAGCAGCAATGAATCACCAAACGCTTTGTGCTCCAAGCGGTTGCAAGGATCTACGACCCTTTGAGGTTTCTGTCACTCTTTACAGTAAGGGCGAAGATCTTCCTACAACATCTCTGGAGGGAAAACCTTGGCTGAAATGACACCATGCCAATGTAGCTGTCAGCTGTCAGGAAAAAATGGAGCAAGGAGGAAGCCATGCTACATGAGATCAGTATTCCCAGGTTCCTCACAGCGGGCAGCGAAGGCGCTTATCAAAAGGCAGAACTGCACATCTTTTCCGACGCTAGTGAGTCAGAATACGGTGCTCTAGCCTACCGTCGTACCGTCGACTAAAGTAGTACCGTCCACACTATACTATTAATGGCAAATACAAGAGTTGCACCGTTAAAGACGGTTACCTTGGCGAGGCTGGAATCAATGTCAGCTTTGCTTGCAGCCCTCTTATATGCCTAGATCATCAAGAAATGTGACCAGGGTATTGGTGAAGTAACATTTTGGTCAGATTCCCAGATTATTGTTTGCTGGATTTACAAGGATCCCATTTCTTGGAAGGCAATCGTACAGAACAAGACACAGAAGATCAGAAATTTGACAGAATACTCTCGATGGCGATTTTATCCCGGAAAATAAAACCCTGCAGATTTGCTCACTTGAGGCTTGACTGTACACAAACTGAGTAAATCACAGTTGTGGTGGTATGGACCCGGATGGCTTGCCATGTCTCATACATTTTGGCCAGAATTCAGCGGAAATCTTGACCTCGAAAACGGAAAATTCGAGGCAGCTGAGATGGGGCCATCAATCAATATTCACGCTGTTATCACGAGAATATCGATACCAACGCTGATTGATAACGAACGATTCAGCAGTTTCACAAAACTTGTAAGAGTAACGGCATGGGTTTTTCGTTATGATAAAAAGTTGAAAGAGGAAAGCTACAGGTTCGCGGAGCTGTCTGCTGAAGAAATTCAACAGGCGGAATGCTACTTCATTCGCGTAGAACAGAGAGCTCACTTTGGTAACGGAGCCAACTGCGTCGCAAACGAGAATCCGATTCCTCCCCAAAGTCCAGTTGGACACTTAGGATTGTTCCTAGAACACAACGGGCTGCTTTGGGTACAAGGAAAAGTTCATATTACGAACGACTCGTACGGTTCTCGCCATCCAATCGTCCTACCGAAAGACTGTCACCTCGTAAGTTTATTCACCAATCATGCTCACGAAAAAGTTTTCCACGGAGGAGTACGAGACACACTGACTCAAATGAGGGAACAATACTGGATTCCACAATTACGACACCTGGTGAAAAAAGCAGTACGACGGTGTGTCATCTGCCAACGCCTACAGTCTCAACCAGTTGAACAAGTTTCACCTTGTATGCCCCAGGATCATCGTAAACAAACGCCTTTGTTTCTTGTAGGTGGAGTAGATTTTGCGGGTCCACTTTACATCAAAGGGCATCTTCACCAGCGCTCTTACATCGCTCTTTTTACTTGTGCTGTAACAAGAGCTGTCCACTTCGAACTTGTTGAATATTTAATGACGGTGGCTTTCCTTTGTGGACTTCGGAGATTCGTATCACGTCAAGGCCTCTGTCACACAATGAACAGCGACAATGCCCGAACCTTCGTCAAAACGTCTAAAGATCTGGAGAAGCTCTGGCGAACAATTCGGCATCCCGATGTACATGCATATTTCTCTTCTTCGAAGATTCAGTGGAAATTCATTTGCCCGAGTGCTCCATGGTGGGGCGGACTTCAAGACCTGCTTGAAAAAAATGCTTGGTCGACGTTTGGTAACTCAGTTGGTCACTTTACTAACGGAAGTGGAAGCAGTAATAAATTCTCAGCCTTTAACAAATGTGCACAATGATGTGAATGAGCCGTGCCCCTTATCTCTAACAGATTTTCTCGTTGGAAGAAAACTGACAACGCTACCACCTTACGACCTCAAAATCGAAACCGAGTCGACCAACGATCATTTGAAGAAACTTTGGAGCAAGAGAGAAGATTGATGATTGATTGATATGTGGGGTTTACCGTCCCAAAACCACTATATGATTATGAGAGACGCCGTAGTGGAGGGCTCCGGAAATTTCGACCACCTGGGGTTCTTTAACGTGCACCCAAATCTGAGCACACGGGCCTACAACATTTCCGCCTCCATCGAAAATGCAGCCACCGCAGCCGGGATTCGAACCCGCGACCTGCGGGTCAGCAGCCGAGTACCTTAGCCACTAGACCACCGCGGCGGGGCAGCTAGAGAGAAGAGGCTCTGCAAACTTTCTGGTCTCGTTGCTTAAAGGAGTACCTCAATGAACTCGGGAAGTACACATTCAACCAAGCAAAAAAAATCACATATTAAAGAAAGGCAATGTAGTTCTACTCATAGAAAAACATTGTCCCAGGCAACTGTGGACCTTGGTTCGCATAGAACTGATCGGTGGACGTGACGGCATCGTGAGGACTTGCTTTCTACGCTTGCCCGACGGCACTGTTGTGAAGCGTCCTGTGCAGCTACTGTACCCATTGGAAGCCACCTAGCGTCATCTGTCGGCGCGGGAGACTGTTGTGACTTCCCTTATTCATCCCTCGCAGCAGAATAGCAGTCATCATCATTATTGAGCCTCCTCACGAGCTGATGCTTGGCCTCGTGGCAGCGCCAGCTCACCCTTGTCTTTTTCTTTCTTCTTTAGTTCCATTAAAGCCTTTCATCTGGCAAGACGTGTTTTTGCTTGATGTCAACCGCGCTGCAGCAGAAAGGCTCAGAGGTTCAACACCGGAGACAATTTGCACCAAAAGCTTCTCTAGACGTTCCTGAGTGCGGACCGACGGAATCTCGCACAACAGATAATTGAAGCCCACGTGCAAAAGCCAAACGAAAGCGTGGCCATGTTCGCTGATGATATGACCGGTCTATTTTGCCGTGCTGACCCTGACATGCCCGAGGCAAGGAAAGTTCGTCACCTGATGCGGAGAGTTAAGGAACCGCTTTCGCCAGCCTTGTACGAAATCCGCCAACAACAGTGGATGAATTCATCAAAGAAGCGTCTGTCATTGAGTGGGTGGTCCGGCAACGAAGCCGCCACTTTGACCGCCTGCCCGACCAAATTCCTGTCGGTGCCGCCGCTCAAAACGCTGCCGTTTCCGAAAACTCTTTACGGCAAATGATCAGGAAAATCCTGCGGGAATAGCTGCGGGCCCTCGGCCTTCCGCTTACCGAGCCTCCAGTTGCTTTGTTGCGGAAATCGTGCACCAGGTCTACGGCAAGCCTTTCCATCACCGGCGCCACCACCCGAACCAGGTCCACTGATTTATGCTGATGCCGTCCACCGTCATCCGCCTGCCTCATAAGAAGCACCCTTTCAGCCGCGGCCCGTTACATTGTCATGTTGGCAGCGGGAACCTATGCGGCTACCACCAGTACGTCGGACTGACTTGTGGCGCACTGCTCACAGTCAACCCCTTTGTTTCCACGGTGGCAAATCAGGCCACATCACACGCTACTGCCGTCATCGAGAAGGCGACAGCGCATACGTGCATCTGCACGCTTGATGATGATGATGATGATGATCCTTCACACTCTGGCGCACACCCACAAAGGGGGATCGGCCAAGAACCGGGCGGCAGGATCTTAACTAAAAGGCTAATGGTTTTTCAAAGAAAAAGTAATTTTGGGCTGAAAAAAAAATATAGAAAGAAAAGCCGAAAATCGAAAAAGGAGCATATCTGAGCAGGGAACGATGCAGGCCATCAGATGCGATTTGAGACAGAGGTAATGGTGGGTCTAAAATGATGTGTATATATATATATATATATCCATATATATATACACACATATATATATATATATATATAGGCAGATTAACATGGCAATCGCTTTGTTTCAATTATGTATTCAAATACCGCAGAGCAGACGTCCCTGTGGCTATAACCGAATTTAATGCTGCCAAACGACAAAATTACTGCCACATTTAATTCTAATCCCAATTTTTCAAGTGGAGCTACCAGGTATCTTTTCCGCTGATGAGAATACCGGCGACAGAACAAAAAGAAGTGATCTATGGTTTCCATTTTTTCGCAAGTCTGACATAAAGGTGACGCCTTTAGACCAACTTTATGCAAATAATAATTCAGTTGAAGAATTCTGCAACGCAATCTTGTAAAAGTAACTTCCAAGTGCCGTGTTGCACACCACTGTCTATTCCAGTGGCATCTTAGATGTGCGAAATCTCGATATTTATCCAATGAGTAGCAGTCGTATTCACGCAAACAGAGGTTTCTAAACCTTATTGCTGTCGCGTGAGCCGTATCAGGCAAAACCGGGATAATGGGACCGCTAAGAGATACTGTGGCTAGTGCATCCGCCATCTCATTGAGATATATGCCACGATGACCTGGTACCCATAAGAGCTGCAGTTTTTTCACGTTTGTCGGTATGAGTTGTCGAAACATGTGCATAAGTGTTAAGTTGGCTCCTGAAGACAGAGCAGCACATACTGAAAAAGAATCTGTAATTACGACTGCTTCCGATTCGCCCAAAGGAAGTTTCCGTAGTGCCAGTACAATAGCAAATAATTCTGCTATGAATATCTGCACGCTTTTATGCAGAATGCCACAACGAGAAAGACGAGGAACTCTCTGGTGCGCGCGGTTAACAAAAGACTGACCCGCTTCTGTTTTCTCAGAGGCTTCAAATACGACCTCTGTCTTCACGTCGCGACAATATTTTCGCAAATCGCTGGCTTTTGCTGTGCGGTGGCCCTGGAGACAGACGTTGGAAGAAGATCAGTGGAAGGGCGTAGCAGGAAATTTGCTTAGATGATGTAATGGGCAGTTTGCTTAGATGATGTAATGGGCAGTAATGGGCAAATAAAAGATGGGAACAGTGAAACAACCTATGGTTTTTGAACGTGCACTTGGATACAAGTACACCACCTTATTGCTATTGATGTAGGCTACTTCTCAATTGTATTTGCTTTTTATTTAGCTAAGTGGTGGATGGCTGATAGGGAGTAGTGGGATATTCGCAAGGATGAAGTAGTGGGCAGTGTGCAAAGGTGGAATTATAGGCGGTCACGTACATACATAGGAGTGATGGACAGACTCATGCATTTAGGAGCTTCACCCGTAAAGGTAGTATTAGTTACTAAATTTTGAGAGACCAAGAAGCCATCCCGTAAACTAATATTCAGTAAGAAAATGTTCAACTAATGTTTCACAAACACTAAGGCCTATTTGAAAAGCAGTTCTGAGGCTTAGTGTGGATCTGTTGTAGAATGCTTGATTGCAAAACAGAATGCCTGGGTTCAGTTACTGCTACGACCCTGGCATTATTTTTTTGCAAGTGTGTTCTTGTTGTCCGTAGGTACATGCTGAGTTTCAATCACCTGTGGCACATACCTGTTTATCAGTGGCATATACCCGCCTATGGGTATGTGCCACTGCTAGACAGGAAGTGTTTGACGACGCACTCGACTGGACTGTAACATTACTCATGTGTTGACCAATGCGTCAAATTTGTAAGACCATCTTGCCCTCTCATACCAATTTCGGTTCATGCAAAGTTAATAAGGTGATCACGCGAACACCCAGACGTAAGCGGCTCGATAGATAGATAGATAGATATATGCCATAAGTGCTTATAGTAAGAAAAAAATGCTTCATAATTATTAGACCTACCTTTACATCATACATATATATCGGTCCGTACAGACCACGCATGAAAAGTGCGCGAGTTTCCCACCAAGATTAAGTTTTTGAAATGTCCAGTTCTGCATGAACAATTCAGGCTTAAAATAAATTATCTCAATCAATGGTCTTTATTTTCTCTAAAAGGTGCAACTTGTGCTTTATGTTATGTTGCGATCACGTAACCGTCTTACTCCTAGAACTTAATGTACAAAACTGATGTAATTATAACTTCATACAGTATCTATTCATTTTTCACCTGTACATATGAATGTAAATATTGTGTCAGTCTTACGCAGTTTATTATGTATACTTGTTTTTTCTAAGGGGGGTAATTGACGTAAGTGTTATGACATATGATAATCAGCTGTGCAGAAGTGACAGAAATTGTGCATTTTCTTCTTGAGCCGTCCTATGCTGTCAGCGTGTGTTGTAACATGACTGTGAAAGTAAGATTATATATGTAAAAATAGCCATCCAGATTTCAGGCATCCTAGAAGCAAGTATAAATATATATCTCAAATTTGAACCAGCGGAAGCCTTGGTATAGGCTCCTTATATGACATATGCCAAACGTTTTCCTTCAAATGACAACGTGACCTACTGACACTTCTTAAAACTTCCCCCACCCCCTGCAGCTATCGGCGCCATTGTCCGGTTGACAAGATGCTAAATAATGTTTTGTAGTTTTCATTGCCAAATATATAAACATTCTTCGCGAGACGAAAACTTGGTAACCTTTTTTTGTAGTACCACAGAAGATGCCTTTACATCTGGAATGAACCAGGGGCTTACGATAGGAAATACGTAAAATAAAACAGATAAATAGCTTTTTGTGATCATAAAAATGCACCGAGTAGGCGTATTGACAGGCACAATAACGGCACTGCAAGCTTCAAGAACGATTAATCTTCTTCCATGCAAATTAACAAGCAACTTATAATAAAATAAACTTTAAGTGGTTTGTTATTCTTGACGCTTTCTTTGAGATAGCTGGTTAGGCAATACTAAAACATGGTAATGACCAGATGATATTAATTACAAAAAATAATAAAGTGCAAGAGTTGTCACTGATTATGGAACTATTTAATGGGGTGACACTTCTTATGACATGAAAACGCAATGTACGACAAAAAGTCAGTGTCTTTGTTAGGCAGCTAAAGAAACCTCACTTTCTGACGTTTGCCCACATCGCAAAGCCCGAATGCATCTTGATATAAAATACATTCTATCGGTTGCCGTTCTGGTCCTTCTGTTCAATGGTAGGTGCAATTATTTTCTAATGCCTCGTTCCCGTCACGTTCATACGGTGCGAGGTATGAAAAGTATTTACCTGACTTTTTAACTCTCGATTAATAATGAAAAAGTTCACTGCTAGCGGAAAGTGAGCCTCTTGTAGTGACAGCAATTTATCAGTCTGCTCACAAAGCCGGATTTGTGTTGTTGGAATATGCATAAAGTGTCATTGTAACTGGCAAGTAAAACATTTCATGCAGAGATAAACATTACGAAATCACATTCTTTGACGACACAAGTGCTCGCAGCTGAGCCGGCTCAGATAACATTATAATGTCATCAGCATCACGAACGCATTCATTGTAGGGTACCGTGTCTTCACACTTTTTATTTTTAAATATGCGACAGCCTGGACGCGAAGAAATGTCAATCGAAGCGACAAGCTGTGCCAGCTCACTAAGCTGCCGAACACATAATTGATTGATATGTGGGGTTTAATGTCCCAAAACCATGACATGCTTATGAGAGACGCCCTAGTGGAAAGCTCCGAAAATTTCGACCACCTGGGGTTCTTTACCGTGCACTCAAATCTGAGTACACGGGCCTACAGCATTTCCGCCTCCATCAGAAATGCAGCCGCCACAGCCGGGATTTGATCCCTTGACCTGTGGATCAGCAGCCGAGTACATTAGCCACTAGACCACCGTGGCGGGCCAAACATACTCTAAGAGTATTTGTCGAGTTACAAATTGGAGTAACCCGCCTAATTTGCATGAACAATGGATCAAGAAGAGACTGTACAAACTTTACGGGAGGTTTCTGAAGTATAAGCTAATGACTATTAAAAAAATGAACCATGCTGCGCAATGAAAACTGTTTCTGCCGAATCTACTACAGGAAAATGGTCTGTGTCTGAAAAGCGCACTCTTTTCGTAAATGGAGACTGTGCATAGTGAAAGCCCAATGCCAGCCAAGACGTGCATGCACATGCTATGGACACCGCTGCCCCACTGCTACTCCGATACTATCTGAAAAAATTACGCTCGCGGCCGCGCGGCGGAACGACTGTCAACAGAACTTGCGAATAAAGAGTCGAACTAAGTGTTCAACTAGAGCTACACGGGTGTCGTTCTCTTCTCTGTCACAATATATTGGTTCCGGTGCCTACGAGAAGCCCGACATCGTCCGCACCGATACGTTCGCAGGATGGACAAGTTACGCAAACAACGAGGCATCTTTCGCAGTGGCACCATCCGACTTATAATTGAGGTCAGCCAAGTAATTTTGCAAGACACTATACCGTCTTCCGCCGACTTGCTAGAACTCATTGAAAGGCTTCGCGAAAAGGACTTATCTCTCGCCGCACTAAAGAAACAATTCGCTGACACCCTTCAAGTGAAGAGTTTAACAACGAAGTTATGGGCCCTCTGGATTACCATGACAAGATTACGAAAGCCATCAGCAGGCTGTAGACTGCGATGAATGTGCGTGCACGTAATGGCTCTATCGTCCACAAAGCCATCCAACAAAGGGCACGCGGGCACGAGAAACGTGTCCAGCAAATTCATGAGAGCTATCTTCTCGGACACATCCAGCCATGACTTCAGCGAACGTGGCAGGCCATCAGCACTTGGTGCGCTAGGCACCTTTCCAAAACTCCAAGCACTCGACTTCGGCAGCGAAAACCGTGAGTGGCCGTGTTTTCCAGAGCAGTATGTTGTGACCATTTACACGTACCCAACGCTCACGGACACCAAAATGCTCAAGCCTTACTTGACATCTTCTTTGAAGATAGACACCTCTGCAACACAACCGATCGAGGATAAATACAACGTTGCTTTGGAGGTGCCTACCAATAGGTATGGCCACAAAAGTTTTGTCAACGAAAAAAACCGCCAGCCTACATTGCACAGTGCCGTCCGAGTTATCATCACAAATATCAAGGCACCAGGAAGTGTACGAGAATATTCGGTTCAAGCGCGGTTGTAATGTTTTCATTACGTCTGCAGAGAAGCCGATCATTTCACACCGCGAGCTACTGCGCTCCTCAGCAGAGGATCTGGTATTACAGTACCGAAAGCGCATGAAGAGCAGCACAGAGAACGCAGACACTGCACTTAAATAAAAACAGCAAAAGAGCCTAATACTGAAGTTCGTTGAAGCTGGACTGCAAAATCAGGAGAAAAACCAAATATCAAACAAACAAGCCATTTCAGTGAGAGTGTCTGAAACCTACAAGGCAACGGACATATGACGCAGCATATCACCTACCACCCGCTTAGCACAGACATCATATTCATCATCACCCATCATCACCCTCTGCCATTTCAAGATCCGGAGAGATTACTCGTTCGCTCTGTGGCATCTCAAGACAAATGACGCCTGATTTCCGAGTCACGTCATGAAAGAAGAAGGGCAGACATATATGGAGGCGCCTCACCTATTGGGAAGAACCTCTCCCGACTGACGCCAGAAATTTAAAAAAGGTGGCATTGAAATGTGCTACTCTGTCAGACATTTGCATTTCACGTCGATCCTTATGGGCGTCATATGATCAGGGAGGCATGACAGTACGTGACCGCTCACTGACGCAACTCGGTGAATACACCGATGATGCTTGGGTGCTGACATTATTACGATGCCCTATTAGCGAGCGCTTCACGGGACTAAGAGGAAGAGCACCCAGTCATTTGCCTGTTTCTACCGAGCTTGAATTGCGAAGACAGGTGAGGTGCAAACAGGAGCCTCTTCACTGACTGTGGAAACAAAGAAAAAAGCATACTTGCTTTTCCTGCCTTTATTTACCAATGAGAGCCAGGCATCATCTTTGTTTCACTTGTGCTTTGGCCACAAGAACGACAACATGCCCGCGCTACAAGCGAAGGTCGGCTGCGTGGCTGGCGCATTTCCAGGTAGGGACGAATTAACACGCCTTTGTAACTAGCCTACACCGAGAGCCATGCATGTCTGGAACATAGTAAATCTACATCAGCTCTATCTACTGGGGGCAAGCAAGAACACCGCGTCCCCTCAGGAATATGTTGAATCCACCACAGGAAAACGCTGACGCAAAACGCCACGCAGGGACAAGACGTGTGAACAAGCGAGTGCAGGGCAGAGCAGCGCTCGAGAACGCAATGAAGAGAAGAAAGAAGTGTTTAACAAGGACAACGCAGGCGTCGGTCTCTTTTCTATCGAAACGGTTTCTTTGAGCCTTAAGGGAGGCCTCTAACACTTTTCACTGCTTGATCGTTTTACACGCTTTCATAGGTGGTTGCGTACACTGACAGCTTAAAAGATAAGTGCCGCAAGAACGGCAGCATTAGGGCTACGCAGTGCAAATTTATTCAGCGTAGAGGTATCAAAATGCAACGAAATGAATGCTTGCCCTCAACTCGATTTCCGAAGGCTCACCTTATCGTGTTTCCCTTGCCATCTGACGTCGGAAGACTGCATAATGAAATTAACTGAAAGTTCTACAGCACAGGAAGCTCGCATGACATATTGCCTCTTACGTCCAGCGTATGAAAGATGCTGTTGCGATGGTAACAAACAATGTGGCACTTGGAAAGGGAACGACATATGCAAAACGAGAGAGCTCAGAAACGCTTGTATAATGTTTTGTAGCTTTACTGATCTTTGTTTTTGCAATGGCTTATGTAGACCAATACTTTTAAATTTTTTTCTTTTAGTTTCTTTAAATAACGGCTCCTGGAGAGTCACCGAAGCGCTTACTCCATCACATGGCGTTCGGCCCATTCTTCGACCAGCTTTGCAGTTTTCAAGCAGAAAAAGTCCGAGAGCTTTATTCTCTGTCACTTTGAGTGAAAATTTAAGCTAATGAAAAAAGAAATCCAATAGTAAATCCTATTGGGATGCATTGCCGCCGTCCCATTTAGCGTTACATTTATCCAAACATATGGCGGCAACCTTCCGGCTTCATTTGCACTCGCAGTAGTTCTGGCAAGCGCCAGTACGAGTGATAAAGTCGGTACCGATATTTTCAAACGTCAGCAGGTTCCTTTAAAGAAGACTCACGTAGCTTCACATTTGTTTTTACAGCCAGTATTCTGAATCTGGTGACTAATGACAAGATTCTAGCTTCTATATATTAAACGTTATTGCCTAAAAATTTAGGGAGACCGAAGCACATGCGCAGTGCCTTCTTCTCCAGAAAACAAGAGGACGCTTCATGTGATCCGTGGCAGGTGCCCCGGAGCATATTACAAACCCAAACTCACGAACCGGTCTCACATATATGTGGTATATTGAGAATAACGTGGCTCTGCGCTTTACTCATCTCCTGTTTTTTATGCTCCGTAATATGCTAACTGCCCGGAAACCCTTTGCTGAAATGTATTCGATGTGGTTTCGCCGTACTAGACAGCAGTCGTATATCACTCCAAGATATTTCATGCTTTTAACTTGTGCAATAGTATCAGCTTTGTATGGGAGAGATGTGCTGGGTCTTTTCGTGGGAAATAATAAACATGCAAGCTTGTTCACGTTTAAAGATGACTAACGTCAAACCAGTGCTTTATTTTTGATAAGTACACTTGGAAGTTTTTATAGAGAGCGTGAATGTAATTACTGATGACAAGAACGTGATATCATCAGCATGGACATACGTCTGAACAGGCTAATAGTTTTTTTTCTTTGCTTTTATGATTCTTCTCTTTTTCATGAAAATTAAATATTTCTGTACTTTCTACCTAAAAATTCAACACTTTTTATTGTGCTCACACGAAAGTGTACATGAATGCGCTTGCAAAACTGAATTCGAAATCACACGAAAATAGACTACATGGCGTAGTAACGCATGCGAAGAAGCCTCACCTACGTATCTTAGGCTGTGCTACCACAAAAAGTATTCGCGGAGTCAATTGGACTATACAGCCAGTGTAAACGCCAGCGTCCCCTAATTCTTATCCATACATTGTTTTCTTCAGTGGGTGGTGATGTACTTCTTTATAATATGAATACTTACTATGAACGGGGCTGACACAACTACGTAATGCAGCGGCTAAAATACACGTTTCGACCTAAATGCATGCTAGAGGAGACGCACGCTTAGAAACAATGCGTTGAGGACTAACCGTAACTTTCACGGCCAGGGTGCATTACTTTACTTTACCAAGACTACTTTAAAAGCACAGTGTTAGATATAAAAGGCGCGTTTGTATACAAAAGGCTTCCAGATTTTGTAGTCGAATCGCAGTGAGTATCCTGCCTGGCTTCGGCGTTGTCGTGAGTTCGACTTCCGTGGACTTAAATATTTTTTCTCTGCTTCCCGGTGGTTTGTATCGTATCGACGTCATTTCTTCAAGTTTGTCACTGAAGTCTTGATGAACCCTAGCAGAAAACGCTTTCATGTTAAAACACTGAATACACCGTAAAATCCTCCAGTGCGCAGAAGAGTGTTCGCACTCTGACAAATATAGCCGGTGCAAGAAGTTAGCGCTGCCATGTACGTGCGTCGCGTTTGATACAATGTTGCGGCGAAGGGGCGGAAAAACATCGCTTTCTTCCGACATATGATGCTATAGAGTATTCTTTAGTACCCTTAATATCTGGTTCGGCTTGTCTTGTGGCCGTATTTGCCTAATATTGGTAACGCGGGAAGAAATACAGTGCCACCATCTGTGCGCGGAAAAACAAGATCAGCGCACCTATACTGAACAAACCTTGTTAAGCCTTCTGCACTATTATTCGACCGTGTATGTCAAAAACCAGACTATTTTATCAAAACTATAGGGCTACTGAAGCCTCACTACTATAATCAAAATCAAATATAAGTATTATTCGAGAAAAAATGAGTTTAATAAGGCCGGCCAAGGACAAGAGAGATTCTAAGTGTACTGCTCACGCTACACTAGGCACCATCATGTTGCCCTGCACACCGGAAAGCCTCAATTTGGAGAACGGTTCGGTGTAGTGCCTTCGGTATGCAAGTAGCCCGAAATTGTCTAAAAGGCTCAAACCCCTTTACTCTGTACCTATTAAGGCCGATTTTCTGTACCTTTTGGTTACGTAGACTGCAAGTCGCCTGTGGCATATTAGAGTCTACTAAGCGACGTGGTATGTATTTAGGTGCCCTGATATAAAGGAGTTGAAAATAATAAACCTGTTGTTGAAATTGTCAGCATGCAATGCTCGTTGCACTATTTTTACAGAAGGAGCCATCAACAAACGTACATAGATTGAAAGTAGTTTAATCATATTATCAGTAACACTAACAATTTTTCGAGGTGGCCAGCTTTTGTAAAAACTAGCACACAATCACGTTTTTGTGTGTATTTTTGGCCATCGTCCTTAACATATTTATTGGGAGCAGCATTAATGAATCAGGCACATATCTGTTATGCAGCCAACTCAATCATAACTTTAAGCAATGCTCTAAACACAGTTGGGGTGACTTGAACTTTTCATACATACCTCTTTCTTCAACAAATACAGCCCGTGGATGTCCGTTTCCGCCATGTTGCAGTTGATGCAGCTCTTTTGTGTTTGGTTTCGCCATTTCTTTCTCTAAAATGCAATGTTCTCAATGTCAATTGATTGGGTGTAAAATAACATTCTTTAAAAAACAACGCTATTAGTAATTAGAAACCTCTATTCGTTTGAATATGAAAGACGTAGCAGTTACTGTAAGAGGTAACCATGTCCAGTACTTTGTTTGTTAGAAATAATTATTCATTCTTGCTTCACTATAAGTATGATAGATGGATGGATAAAAAAATTTTGTTGCGGTTATAAAGGATTCCACCCCCGTTTTATAGGTGTAGGATGGCGGGCCGGTCCCGCGTAGGAACGGGAACACCCCAGCCTTATCACCGCAACGTTGCCCTTCTGAACAGCCCGGACTTGCATGAGCACCGAAATCGTGAGCATTAAATGTAAAAAGTTTTCAGAAAATTCTTCAATTTTTTTTTCATTGAGAATCAAAGTTATACAGTGACATATCAGCCCGTGAGGTTGGCTTAACGCTTGCATATGACACACAAATTGGACAAAAAGGGAGTGTTCGGAGAAAATATGGCACCAAACACCCTTTTTATTAATCTGATTGTAAAAAGGCCATCATCTTCCTAATCCTAATATCATGCGATGAAACATACATTGGGCACAGCGCAAGATGCGCCAATCTCCGTTTTAGGAAGCAAGAGTGATCACCAGCAGACACCGAACCATTTTGGCTTGCTGCCCATTTCAAACAATGTGGTTGCACTCCATTCTTTGCCGACCTAAAGATATTGTGACGTCATACAACAGATACGAAAAGAGTCATAAAAGCATTCCACATCCGAAGGAAAGAGGGAAAATGTATCCGTGTGCCACCTATCACACTAAGGGATGCGGAATTCCAATACCTAAGCGCCAACTGGATATGTTCAACACAAAGATTATCAATGTTTATGAGCGAAGCTCCCTATAACTGCACCCGTTGGTCCCTCGTATTTTTTGTAGTATGTATAAGTATAACAAGTATAACATTTTGACCTCCAAGGTGGTGGCGATGAGAGATTTTTTCTCTGCGTTGTTGAACAACAAAAAATAGTGGTCAATGTACATGCCAATGGCTGCCAATGGGGAATGAGAGAGAGGAGCATTCGGCTTTTAGTTAACGCGTACGCTGCAATCCCCATAAGCAGCAATTGGCATGTACATTGAGCACTATCTGACAAGAATAGGTTGCTACGTTATACTCGCTGGGTGTAACTTCCTTAGTTTTAGAAAGGTTTAGCGAGCGTTGAGCCGCAGTGCCATGAATACAATTACCTAGTATATACCATGAATGAACTCGAGGTGGTTAAAGGTGTGACGTAGATACGAAGCGCAAGCTATAAGAAAGTAAAACCCGGATTCTCCTGTCCCTCATTTCCCATTAGCAGCCATCGGAATGTACGTTGAGCCCTATCTGACAGGAAAAGTGTGCTTGTGCCTTCTCTCGTTCTTTCCTTGGAATGTCCGCTGGAAGCGGTGCTTCTATATGAGGACCATATGATGAAAAGATGCGAGATGGTAATACTTGTAGTATTGAATTGGTGGAATAACGGACACACAAACAGATGCATGGACGGATGCACGGATGGCTGAATGGACGGATGCAGGAGCGGTTGCATGGACGAACGCAGGGGCGGACGCACAGATGGACGTGTGGACGCACGAACAGACGCACGCACGGACAGGTGGATGGACCCACGGGCGGCCACACAGACGCACGCATGGACGAACTGAAGCAAGAACGAATGTACGGACGGATGCTTCGCCCCACTTTCCATCATTCACTCCATGGATATGCTGCCATTTTTTTGCTCTTAGAAATACAGCCAGTGGAAAATATTTAAGAAGTCAATGTTGAGTTTAAAGCGCAAGGTATACTGCCTCTTCTGCTCATCTAATTTCGCTACCTTCTACATATTAGAGTCTAAATGTTAAGCGCGTTGTCAGTAAGAACACTCCTCGGTCGAAAAATAAGCATTGCTCCAATATAGTATACCCAGGAAAGAACGCCTACACAAAGATTGTTTCCCCCCTTAAAAAATGGCTGGTGCACTGCAAAGGTCCATCAATCAAACTAGTAGCTACAAATGGTAGCTTTATACTTAGTCAAGGTGGCTGCTAACTCGTTTGAATCCGATCCCTGTTACTCCAGAAAATGCTAGTGTTAAAAAATACGGCCGTTCCAGAGACACTTTTTGTACAGTCTCTTCACGTTGAGACCACAGCACGTAGAAGGGCATACACTAGCTCCACACTCTTGAGAGCAGATATAGCGAAATAGCGAAAAGTTCCAGGGCACACAGACCTTGAAATTAAAGTTAATGGAAGCTGTTCCCGCAGCCCCGCCTGTTCTCGTGTGTTATTTCTTGCTTGTTAATATTGCCGAAGAAATACGTCTTTTATTGCAAGTGGTCTCCCAGTTGCACAGATAGGCTGGCTTGTTCGATTGCTTCAGCCATCTTCGTCAAATCCGCTCACAAGCTATTACCCGTAGATATATGATGCAACACGTTGGTGAACCTTTTCAATCACGGCTTTATATGGGACATTACGTGACGGTACGCCAAAAGCAAAACCCGTCAAGACTGTTCATAATAATTCCATTGCTATAAATGAAATTCGTTTGACGTCAATAAGTGTGTTTCTCACTCCTAATGCAAAAAAACATCAGGGTTCAAAATATCCTACGTGAGCTCAAAGACTGCAAAAGCAAAGAACTTCGCAGGATTACGGTAATGTTCACAATCCTTTGTTATTTATGAGACCAAATGCATGGCAGCACCCTACAAATAGACTCTTGCGGTAAAAGACAAGCTCAATGCCCTCATGTGCAAGACGTACAAATGTGCATCGAGACATTTGCCCGGAACAGCATTAGCAAAGTCTTAGAAGTCAACTTGTATAACACGCTCGAGGAACAAGTAGGGGTCCGAAAAACGCCTCAGTTTGCATGCCTATCAAAACTCGCCAGGCCGACACGTATAGAAGGATTGCCAAGAGCTCGTCATCAGATATTACTTGCGGCGGAACATTCGTGTCGAAATTGCGCTAACCACATGAGCAACTGCGTGTTTTATCATCAACTCGCGACATGTGCTGCCAACAATACACAGGACGGCGCAAATACAGGGCACAACAAATGAGCCAAAACTACCCTAACGAATAGGAAGCGGTTTGGTATTCGCCGACGCAGTACGTTATCGAGGCAGAAATTATGTTGTAGAAGCCACCAGCCACCGAAGTCAACGCCTCATCAGAACCACCCCAAACACTGCCGACATAGGAGCAACAATAACACAGGCTCTAGCACCTATCAAGGCCACGTATGTAAAGAGCAATTGAAAAATTTGGGAACGGGTGTATCTCACACAAGGACTGCCACATACTCCAGCGCCATGACATACATTATGGATACATTAGCTCTGATAATCGCAGACACTACCTATAGATCGGCACGCAGTGGAGGGAGAACCCCGTAGGAAGCCGCTCAATGCGTCGTTAGAGGTCTCACTCACCAGTTACGAGTGGAAGAGCCCTCACTGGTACTGCGTATGTCTTGGTATGAGAAAACTGTACGATCAGGTTTCACGACATAACAATACGCTACCAGTTGTAGAGACACGTGCCCTCATCCGTTCACAGTAAGCTAAACAGGATGCAAGCGTTACACTGAGGACAACTACATATTTCTGAGAAACCCCAGACTAAGACGATATGCATACCCGTCTGCAAAAACTGAGCGTTGGCGGAATTGAGATATTTATCTTAAAACTTTTTACAAATGACGTCTCGTTGATAATGAAAATTATTCTCTACTATGTTATGAGCCTAAAACGCATTTTCACCTTGACTTTAGATTGCAGCCATAATAAGTGTTGCTTAGTACGTCGCAACTTACCAATGAGAAGAAAAAGGCACAGAACTGTTATGAACAAATAGTGTGCCATACTATCTGCTTACAGATCCGCAGTTTTGCCCTCTCACGTTCGTAAGAAACTTTTCTCAAAGATTTGACAAGTAATTTCTTCATTCGCTGTTTATATAGAGGCAGTCAGATTGGCGGAATGTTTTTAATTGCCAACATCCGTGCAGATATGTTTACTTTCCCTTCCGAGCATACTAATGCCACATTTTATTGGCAGTTATAATTTACGCGATGCCAGTACTTTCCAAGAATACTTCCTAAAACATTTTCAAGACTATATCTTGTCTTCTTCAGTAATAATATTGGAATAATACCTGGTGATTGATGCTCTATGCACTCGCACGGAGCATCAGCCGTGCGAGCTAACGAACGATTCCATGAATCGTTCGTTCGTCTTTTTACTTTGCGGGAAATGCTCAGAATTTGTAATCTTGTATTCCTAACAATAAAAACAACAGCAAAAGTTCACACGAACAATTAGACCATGGGATTCTATTTGACAGGGCATAAGAAGAGAACAAACGACACTGGAATTGAACAAAATATTTATATACTCTGCGTTTACGACAACTTACAGGAAAAAAACCACTTGTACACACTACCAAACTATCTTGCTTTTAACAGGGTATCGAGGGTCGTCGAACATGTTTGAGATCTGTTACTAGTGGACCCTGCTAATTGGTGCTGGCAAATTGAATTTACAGTGCCTGTCATATGTTGCTTATGGTGGTGGTGTGTGTAAAAATCGATGTCGTACAGAATGTGATTTTTGTGAGCATATATGGCGCAGCCAGCACTTTATGGCCCTCGAATTGTTCTGACGTGCACGAGTTTTTTTTTAATTTTGTGTTTTCAGTACACTCAGCTATTTAAAAAAAATCAACAAATTGTTAGCCAGACTGCTACATTTTTACGCACTTCTCCTCGACCAAAAAAGCCCAATTTAGCCATGGCTGAAATCCCAAAAGCGCTATTGTACCTAGATGCAAGTGATGCTAAAAAGCTGCTGGTTGCAAGATTGATTGATTGATTCATTGATTCATTCATTCATTCATATGTGGGGTTTAACGTCTCAAAACTACCATATGATTATGAGAGTTGCCGAAGTGAAGGGCTTCAGAAATATTGACGACCTGTGGTTTATTAACGTGCACCGGAATCTGAACGCACGGTCCTGCAGCATTTTTGCCTCCGTTCAAAATGCAGCCCCCGTAGCCGGGATTCGATCGCGAGAGGTGGTACCGAGATTGTGTCAAAAGAGCTCAACTTCGGAGTACGTCACATTTATATCTTAATTTTGTTGTCTAAAGGTATACTGCAATGTTTATAATTTTCCATTTCTAAAGTAGTGATGACACCTGAATTGTATTTTGCGCTTATCTTTGCTTTATTATAGAACAGGGTGGGGTAAAACGGACACGGGGTACAACGCAACATTGTGACTTTGCCGGCCTCCGTAGCTAATTCAGAAAATACATTTGTTTTATAGTAATAAGTTTCTGTCTTTTTCTACCTTGGCATTAGTAAATGTTGATGCTTGATCACAGCGTGTAGACAGGAGAAATCACGTGGCTAGTCTCAGTGGGTTCGTGACCTATCAAAAAAGGGACCATTGTCTGTTCAGCCAAATTTTGGGATCCCTGCTCAAGCTACTCGTGCGTCAGTAAAGCGGAATAAATATATATATCTTTTACTTTATACTACAAGCTCCATAACGCTAAAAGTTTAGTTCGTTTGTTGCCCGTTGTTTGCCGCTTTACGCGGTATATGCGATGCGAGAATGCGGAAAAGAATTTCGTAAGGTAGGTACCAGGAAAAGAACGTTTTAACGGGATAGTGGTAAATAGCACGCTTCGCGAAAATTCCGGCGTCGATGTCGGCGTGGGCGCTGTTGGTTGTCCGTAAATATCACATTGGACGTCATCGAAAAAAAGAAACACGCAAATAAAATAAACAATAAATCTTCCGGGCCTCACTGAGATTCTGAGATTCGAACCAGGTCATTGGTTTTGCGGCCAGGTGTTTTCTACCGCACATCCATGCGACTCCTAAGAAATGCACTTACTTACCTTCTTTTGTTTGAAAATGCAGTGAAAATAATGCTCAAGTTTTACAAACAGAAGCGTACGGTATACAAGCTTGGCAATTCAACTTGATTGATTGATTTGTGGGGTTTAAAGTCCCAAAACCACCATATGATTATGAGAGACGCCGTAGTGGAGGGCTCCGGAAATTTTGACCACCTGGGGTTCTTTAACGTGCACCCAAATCTGAGTACACGGGGGCGATTCAACTTGTCCTACAAAACATTTATTGCATGGTACATGCTTACATTGCCATGTGGCGTGAGCACATGCGACTATCTTGAAAACTTCGAGCCTTAAGGCCAGTAATTCATTACAAAAGGCACAAACGTGATTGCCTATTGGGTTATTCCGTATTTCGAAATAAATTGGAATTCCGCATTGTACAGCGCATTGGAGAAATCACTGACAAAATCATTACCTCTTTTTTTTGAAAAAAATGCTTCTAGCGTTTCGCAAGCCGTTATGTCTATACTTCTTACAAAGATATTTGGACATTGTGAACAGAGAAATTCTGGTTCACAATGTGGGCAAACGAAGCAGTGGTTGACAAGGTGATTTTTTCCTTAATATGATTTCTTTTTTTATTCCATGAGCTGGTCATTGAGGCGCAGCCTTTCTGGCCAATGTAGACTTTTCCGCAGGACAGGGGAATTTCGTACACGGCTTTTCTTGGCACACCTCCCAAAGAAGTTCTCATGGTTCTTGCGCAGACTTTCTTTTGCTGCACGCATGAGGTGCACTGGCTCAGCTGAACGAGCTTCTACGGGGCCAAGAAAACCAATCACACGTTGATCTGACTAGCCACTTTTTTTAGATTGTGTGTGATCTTTTGCATGTAGGGGACCACAGCTGGCTTATAGGTCCACTGGGACTAATCGGAATCTTTTGAGTCACCGTGCTTCAATTTATTGAGAGGCGTCTCATCAACAGACACGACGACCGACCCAGTGAAACCAGCTGAAACAAGCCTCTCCAAATACAGATCTTAACTATCTTGCACACTGTGAATGCTCGACTTCAGAAGCGCAAATTCTAAGCAGAGTGTTGCGATGCCTTTTTTATCCTCTTGTAATGAGACACTTTGTATGGAATCAACTCTTTCTGAGCACGTGGGGAGTATGTTCAGCACACATGTCACTCATTGAACTTTAACTGAAGGTCCAAAAACTGAAGCTTACCCATCTTCTGGGCGTTCAAAAATAAATACTAGTCCTCCCCTAGTATTTATGAGTCTTGAAGAACACAAATTAGCACATGCAAATACTGACTTGAGTGCATCTTAATATGGATGAAAAAGACGTCAACATGACGAAAAGCGTTAAGGACAATATCATTGACAGTGAAACTCAAATGATAATGTACAGCGCGATCGAAGGGTGACCAAAACATATGCCACAACACAGTTGCTATACAAGAACCTATGAACATGCCTTTGTTTTAAAGACAGATCTGGTCGTCTAACTTGATGAAAGTGGACTGAAGATAAAATTCTAAAACCGCAAACAGCTTCTAACTTTAACTGCCCGCAGGGTTTGAAAAGAAATTGCACCATTTTCATCATTGTTTAACTACAGCAAACAATTCACAATTACGCACCACGTTAAAAAACCTGTTCCAAATCCCCACACACAAAAAAACACGCAAACCCAATGTGACTATTGTCTTAAAGGAAACGGAAAACATCACCAGAATATTTTTTTGAGGAACAGATCACAAATCGCAAGAGAATTCAAACTTTGAGGAAGAAATTACATCCGCAACGCTACCAGGTACCCCTTTCACTCACAATAGTATAAAGTGGGACTTCGCGTTTATACGTTTTAATTCTAAAGAAATCACTAAGAGCAGCACTTTCACTGTTCCCTATATCTCTTGCAAGCTTAACCAGATCTAAGCCCTTGCAAGTTTTACAGCTTTACTCTTAACTCTGCCATTGCCCCTTTTTTACGGGAAAGAACTTCTTCTTGAAACCTCTGCAGCTTTTTTATTAAACGTGGTTATGTGGTAATGCAACAAAATACTGCAGAGGCCAGCTGTGTTCGCGTAAATGTACAAGGTCACACATACAAGTTGAAAAAAGTGGGAAAAACCAACGTGGCGTTTGTTTTCTTGGCCCCAAAGAAGCTCACTCAGCTGAGCCAGGGCACCACATTTGTGAAGAAAAAGGCGCCTGCTGAAAAAAACAGGGCAAACGTTTTGTGAAGTGGGTGAACAACGCCGGGTACGAGATATCCCTGCTCTGTGGCCAAGTCTAAATCAGCCACACAGGGCGCTTCCTTAGTGACCGGCTCAGGCAACATGACTTGACATTACAAGAACTTCATTTAGGTTCTTAGGGACAGATATTTAGGGGAGCCATAGGCTTCCCCCCATATCAAGTCAGTGGCTACGCCTGAAATGGGCCTTGAGGTCGAAAGCCGGCCGCAATGCAGTGGGCCCTCTGGACAACCGGGAGTTGTGTGTGAAGGCTGCTACTCTTTAGAGATGCATCCCGTTTTTTTTTTCATGATGGGCGAAGAGACATTAGGGCCTCGTCACCGCCAGAACATGTGATCAAAACAACATGCGTACTGGCCACTTTTGGGGCACGACTGCGATTGTTCAGAGTATATCCAATTGCGGGATCGTAGAGTAGGATACAAACGAGTTTCCATTAAGCATAATGTGAACGCCTGAAGACTGGTCTGATCCGGGTGAGGTTGGTGTATATTTTTGCCTGGTGACATGGTGGGGGAAAAATTTAATAACAAGTACACAACAGATCTTTATATTTCTCCACATCATTACGAGCATGGCTATGCGCGACAGCGCGAAGGTAAAATCTCGCGCTATCTGGTGAGCCTGCTGGCTACTGTTATATCCAAGCGGATTAACTTAACAATCCAGATGGGCTGCAGACAACGTTATGTGGTACTCTCCTCGCTGCACTCGCGGTTTTGTTGAAGTGCTTTGGTCACAATACTCATGGCACAAGGGTGTTCGAAAGAGATGTCACTGCCATACGCAAGTCCGGAAAGAAATCAGCGGGGGTTTTTGCGCTATGAAAAGCTAGAGCGATCGCCACATTCCTGTCAAATGGGGATTCGTTCGGTAAACAAAGGCTGGATGGACCAGGTTGCTTACCAGATCAATGACCGAAACCGCAAACATTCCCTAATGATATCTGGCAGCATCGACAAAGGAGGCTTCACGTTCGTGCTTATTAATCATTTTAAGTATGGTCTTGGATCTGGCGACTCTTCTGCCTTCGTTATGCACAGGATAGATGTTTCATGGGACGGGGTCTACCATGATTCTAGTTCAATTTCTTTTGACAAGCGAACGTTCGTCACCTTTTTATGTCGAGGCTCGATACCCGCTTCTTCTAAAAGCTTGATCCCTGGCTTAGTGAATGAAAGCCTCTTAATTTGAGCAGCCATGTGAGCTTCTATGAGCTCGTCGATAGTGTTTTGGAGCCCTAGCTTCAATAGCATCTCAGTGCTGGTAGTTTGTGGAATGCCGAGTAGGCACTTGAGGAAAGTTCTGATTAAAGAATTTAGTTTGGCCTTTTCCTCCTTAGCCCCATGAAGGTACGGCGCGACGTAAATAACATGTCTTAGAAAAAATGACTGGTCAGGTCCGATCAAATAGCCCTCTTTGAAACCACCTCTGTTATTTGAAACGCGGGCTACAAGTCTTAGTACATTACTTGCCTGGCCTGGGAATCTGTTGAGTGCCTTCCAGTTACAGCCCCTGGCATTAATTAGGAGACCTAGAATCTTCGCGGAATCCCTCCTCGCTATGGGCTGTAGATTTTGAGCTCGCATTTTTATCGGCAGAGTTTCCTGAGGCGTAATGTTACGAAGCCTGTTGTCAAGACGGTCGGTGTAAGAGTAGCTCTGATTTATCGGGGCAGAGTTGAAGGCCTGTGTTTTAGAGAAAGTCATAGCCGGCAACGCACTTCGTAATGTGTGTTAGAGCTCAGCCAGAAAGCTGCCGGTGGCCTAGAAATTGACGTCTTCCACGTGAATTGCGTGACCTACGTTTAGGATTGAACCAAGCCGTGTTGAGGGCTTGTGGATGGCGATATTAAATTAGAAGGGGGAGAGCAGGGAACCTTGCTGGGTGCTGCAGTTGCCGAGCTTGAAGGGCACTCTCGAGAATGTGCCTAGCCAAAGATATGCCTTGAGATCCGCCATAAATGACTTGGTGTAGTCATGAAAACGCTAGCCCAGGCTAAAAGAGGAAACCTCAGTGCAGATGTGTTTATGCGCGCCACCCTGTTGAAGGCCTTGGAGAAAGAAAAAACCAGCAAAAATTGTAATATTAGGAAGAGAAGTCACCTTGTTGACCACTTCTTGGGTTGCCCGCATTGTGAAGCGAGATTTCTCTGCGCGAATACCCTGCACAAAAGTAGAGATAAAACGGCTCGCGAAACACAAGAAGCTTTTTCTAGCAAAGATTCACGTGACTAGTTCGTGAGTAAAACCTCCACTTCGCTGTACTATGCTGAACTCCAATTTCTTTTGTCCCTGGTTTGAAACTTCTTGGTTGTTCTTGCGGCGCCCCTGCGAGGGCGTTGATGTGTAAAGGTTTGAGTCTTTCTTGAATAAAGCTGGTTGGTGGTTTGCGCTTGTCCTTGTCTGTCTTCTTGTGTGTTGCATTTAGTTGCGCCTTATATAAGCTGTCAATGATGGCTGTGTAGTTTGTTAGAGTACTAAGTACTCTAAATCTCTAATCACTTTTTTCTAAACACACAGTTGTTTACGACTAATGTGTGTCGACAAGGCTCATCAAAGGTTGGGCCCACGGGACGGTTGTAATCTCTCCCATAGTGTAGTACCACGCACTCTAAATCAGTAACTTTTTCTAAGACAGGACACTTTCTATAAAAAAGTGACGCATCAACGCCATTCTATTCAATTTTTGAGCGTGAATAAGTATTTTCGCAAAATATATGAAAGTAGTAAAATTCGCCAACATCACCACACAGAATATAGCGTAAAACGAAGCTCGCTGTTTTGAATATTATCTTTTAATTTTTGCTGTTGATATGCAGTGTTAACTTTCATTTATTGTGAGTTGTATTTGTACTATTTTTGGCATATTTGTCATCAATAGAGTCACGAGTGCTGACGTTCATGAAAACAGTAGTCGGCTTGGTTAATACTAAAATTCTGACATTAGTGAACCTGTGTCCGGGAAAAGTGAAACGTAAAAAAAACCATTTTAAGGCGTAGAATGAAAGTGGTGAACAAGACTCTGGGCCGTCGGTAATCTGATCATCGGCAGAACGTGTCATTTTTTAAAGACTAGGCATGCAACCTTGCCGTCTTCAAGCGTTATCACTAGCGCTTGCACTTGCTCAACGAAAGTGAGACAACTTTATTTCCGCATAACATGGTCATTAAAAATGGTCGTGAAACTCGCCTAGCCATCTTCATCATCTCTGAATACTTGAAAGAGCCAAAGCTGATACATAGAGGCTGAGCTGGACACCAGTTTCTTATTTTTTTACTTTGTGTTGTTGATGTTTTGCTCTTCATCAATGCCCTTCACTACGGCGTCTGTCATAATCATATGGTGGTTTCAGACATCAATCCCCGCATATTATCAATGTGTAGTGTTCACTCCCATGTGGTGTGAAACAGCGTTGGCGTGGTCCTGCACCACGGACATATATATCCATGTACCCTTAATAAATTGGGGTATGTGTTTGTTTGTAGTCTCCATGACGCCGCAAACTTTCTTGCTGTGAGTCTCTTATGTAGTGATTGTTATGTGTTCATTTTTGGGGCGACCCGTCTTGAGGCGTTGGTCGTTGGTCACATGTATTTATGCATGTAAGTAATGACCACCTTACAGCATATTCACGGATTGAATGATGATAAGTGGGACGAAGCTTCGGGGGGTTTTATCGGCAAATCGTGAATCATTCGCTGGCCGCGTCCGTCCGTCGTCTGTCTCTCTGCCTGTTTGACGCACAGACACATGAATGGACACACGGATGGAAGAACGGACGGACGCAGGGACGAACGAATGCACGAACGGATGAACGTACGAGTGAACGCACGCAAGGATGGACGCACGAACAGACAGACGGGCACTTCACCCCACTCATCATCGTTTGTGCCGTGGATATGCTGTGAATTTTATTTCTACTATCCCTGTAGTACTGAAGAAATGTATCAAAAGTAGAGCCTAGTGGCGTTGGGTCCTCTATGGCAGTTTGCAAGGGAGCTCGGTGAATTCTTAAGCCTCGAGCCATTTCATTTAAAAGCAGGTTCCCTGTGAGGCCCTTATACCGCGCTAACAATATTATGGTTTGGGTGTACTCAATAGGGACGTCCTCCAGAGGGTTGGTCAGGATTCGGCTGGGCTTCAATTATATTCCACCTTTTTGGCAGTGTCTGCAGGCAGCCTTCGAATCCGTGATTATTGTGAGCGGAGCTCTTCGCTTCCTACCCAGCTCGCATGTTTAAGCATTTACATAAATAAATGAATTGGCTACTGCAAGCAATAAATATTGGCAGATCTTACGTATAGTAAAAATCGATGATATGCGAAGCACGACAGAGAAATATTGATATGTCACTTTAAAATCAGTACAGCGTTACGAGGTGGAAGTGAATGATGCCGTACATGACTTCTGTGTCATGATTATCATGTTTGGATGTGTCGTTTACCTTCGTCATCTATTCACGTGACGTGATCCCAAATTTAGTATATGTGCAGCTAGGAAAACGGCCGCGAGCATGCTATGAGAATGGAATAATATTTATTTATTTATACCCTCAGGACTTACAAGAAGGATTAAAGAAGGGAGGGGCTGAGGTACATCGATACATGCAAACCATATGTATAATACAAAGAAATTTAAAGCAAAGAAAAAGAATGTTACAAAGAAGAATATAATAGTGTAGATAATGAAGCACAGTCAGTAAAGAAGAAAATATATTTATACATCTGGTATCGGAAATACGACGCAAGACAAAAAGATCAGTGATTATCGGAGAATGAGCAGGAGTGGTGCAGGCTGCACGGGGGTGGTCATGGTTGCAGTAGTTGATGTCGGGATCCGGGTCTGCCTGGCTCCTTCAAGAAAGGGCCCGTACTCTGGTTGTAGTCTCCTCTGCCTGCAGCTTGTTCACGGTTCAGGGTTAGCGTTCGTGTCTTCTTTGCCGCTTGGGCTGGGGTCGCGGCTTGAAGGGGGCGTCCGGAACATCAAAGAAGCAGCACCTCCACCAGATGTCACGGGGTTATGACGTGGCTGAAGACATGATACTTTGCGTTGGAATTTAACTGTTTGTTTGGGCGAACCTGTGCCCGATAAATGGAAAGTACGATTACAGTAGATAGCGGTGAACGGAGCATCGGCCGTCGATCAACTACTGACAAGTGGCGAAGTGCGTCGGCATTTAAACTCTTGCCATCGAATGTTCTAGCGTTATCGCTGGCGGTGGCGTAGGTTCCAGAATAATCTGTACAGTTCGCAGAGTAAGCGTGAATTTATCGAAGTGATCTACTACAGTCCTGAAGCTTCTCGAAAACTGCAGGCGTGGTTTGCGCTTAGAATAGTGTAGTGTTTTGGGACGATAACAAATCTTGGGAAATGGAACGTGGCAATATGCACACCGAGGTACTTAGAGAATTGTACTTGATCAAGGGGAGTGTTGGTAAGTAATTTAGTAGGGCAGCCTGTCTGATTACGGGAAATTAATGTTTTGCATTTAGACGTGTTAAGTTCTATTACCCAGAATTTACACCATGTTGAAGTGTTACTATAGGTCACGCTGGAGCGTTAACGTATCGTTAGGGCTTTCAATCGCGCAATATATGACGCAATCGTCGGCGAACAGACAGATAGTACTTGGAATTGGTTAGGAAGGTCATTGATGTAAGTTTAAAAAAGTAAGGGTGCTAGAACAGAGCCTTGGGGTACGCCTCAGCTTACCGGTACTTCAGGAGAGTCAGTGTCATTAGTGCTCACATATTGCGTTTGGTTAGAAATAAACTCTCAAATCCAAATAAAGACCAAAGGATCACTATTTAGTTGGCTGAGTTTTAGTAAGAGTAAATGGTGGTTAACTCTGTCAAAACCCTTTGCAAAATCTAAAAATATACAGTCCACTATAAATCCGGCGTCTAAAAAGTGCGAAGATCATTACAAAATGTTAGTAATTGCGTTTCGCATGAGAAGGACTTACGGTACCCATTCTGACTTTTATGAAAACACCTATTTGATTCTAAAAAAACTAGATGCGAAGAAAATGACGTGTTCAAATATTTTTCAAGGAATTGATGTCAAGAAAATAGGTACGTAGCTATAAGGTTTGTGAATATCGCCGGATTTGTGAAGTGGAATCACCTTACCTGTTTTCCAGTCTCTGGGTAGAGAGCTGTTAAGCAATTTTGTAAAAAATCTGGTTCAGTATAATGAAAATGTATTCCACAGTCGCCTGCAGAAATTTGGATGTGACACAATCGATACCGCATGAGGAGGATCGTTTTATGTTTTTAATAATGGAGCTGATACCAGAAGAGTCGAGTAAAATGGGTTTTATTGGAAGGTAGCTAGGTGCAGTAAATGGCGGAGAGTTGCCAGACTGATTGGAGCGAAATTACCGGGAAAAAACGATGTTAAGTAAAGAAGCGCGCTGGTTTCTTGGGATTGTCTCACCCGACTCATAAGTAAGCGTTATAGTTTGTTTATCGAGTGTTTTCACAACATTCCAAAAGCATTTTGGGTTGGTTTTGAGTAGTGGTGGAAGTGTGGTGTTATAGAATTTAAACTTCGTTTCCCTCAAAGTACTGGAGAATGATTTTCCTGCGGTGGCATAAGCGCAGCACTTATCAGCAGATGCCAATTTTTTAGCGGCACGAGAGAGCCTACCTTTTTTGTTAGATAGCCGATTCAGGTGTCTAGTATACCACGGCGCGTTAGATGACTGATACACCTTCTTTAAAGGAATACGTTTTTTATCAAAAGCTATAACTTGTTTTTAAAACACGCCTGCAATTCTTCAACTGACACGTCAATATATAAAGGACAAAAGTTGTCGAGGAAGGTAGAAAGCTGAATGCTCATAGCGTCAAAATTACCTTTCTTGTAATCTTTTATAAGTTTAAAGGGCTAGCTGCTTTCAGTCTTCGGTAAAGATATTAAAAAATGCAGCGCTTCTTGGTCACTGAGTCCGGGGAAGTGAAATATTTTGGATGTAGTATAAGATGATGACATTAGTATCAAATCTAGTAAGAATGATGTAGTGGTAGCAACGTGAGCAGAAAGACTGAGTAGTTGTGATAGATTTAAAACCAAGCACGTGATTAGGAAGCAGCTAGTTTCAGCTGAAGCAGGCTCCACAAACAAGCATGGATGAGACCACTTGATTGAAGGAAAATTAAAATCACGTAGAAGGAAAACCAGAATAAGGGTAAACAATGCCGAAATATGGCTAAGGCAATCGTGAATTTCCCCGCAGAAAGAGCTGATGAAATTAGGCGGCCTTTAGTAAATGACATAAACCATCTTTTTTAAACATATGGTTACGCAGCACCACACTATCTCTCAATTGCCTGAGATTATCAAGTGCGAACATTGAAAACCTTCATTCACAGCATTGAGGACACCACCACCCATTCTCTCAGAACGATCAAAACGGTGTATGGTGAATGTTTTCTGGCAATGAAAAAGTTCACGGGAGGCAATTTCTTCGGACAGTCGGGTTCCTGTCCACAGAAATATATGTGCATCCGTCTCAATAATTATGGCACTTAGACTGTCTCTTTTTGGAATAAGGCTGCGCACATTGGCATAGAGCATTGACGGCACTGATGGTAAGCCAACACCCCTCGCACTAACCTAGCTAGTGGCAGAATAAAGTCGGCCTCATTGGGTCGCCCTTGATGGAGCGGCAATGGCGACTTGTGGGGAAGGTGCCTCAAAATGGAATCATGTCCCTTCATAACACGCGTGTCAGGAATATCATGTTTGCACCAGTCATATATTTTGTCATTCATTGACGTAACGTAACACTAAATTTGGTATATGTGGAGATAGCAAAATGGCCGCGAGCGCATCACGAAGGGCCCAATATACTCCAAAGTAGCGTTGATGCGCACGCACGCTGGGCACAGTGACGCTACGTTAGTAAAAAGCGAGCACTTATAGTCTGACGCAAGGCGTAACCAGCGCCCGTCGGCGCGGCCGGACAGCACCCGGCGTGAAACGCGACACACTGCATTTCGCGCCAGACAATATCGCGTCTCCCTCTTTTCGTGATGGAGGGATGCCGGACGCGCTGAAACGCGCATGCGCCGAATCAACGCAGCGCAGCGCGCGCCTGCGAGTATATGGCAGGACTCGCGCCTGGCGTCTCAACGCCGGCGTGACGCGACAAAATGAACGCCGGTGAGCACGTGCACCGCATCTCGTCGAAACGAAAAGCTTTTTACGTGCGAGAAAATTGATTCCACGGACAGAAAGCAGTCATTCCACCATTATGTCTCCTCGCGAACTCTCTGAATTCTTGGAAAATATTGCTAAAGGCTTGCAAACCAGGTTTACGACAATTATGCCAAAGTCCATGGTGAAATTAAGGGTGGATTGGGATTTCCAGGAGGTATCTTTAGCTGAACTGGCGGATGTGATGAAGAGCTTATACCGTCCGCTGCTCCCGGACCTGATGGGGTGACCTCTACAATGATTAAAGTGTTATACGAAATATCGCCACATGAAATCCGTAATATAGTTAATTATTCACTGAAAAATTCTTGGATTCCGGCCGATTGGAAGCTTTCCAAAATAATTCCGATACTTAAGAAACAAGGAAAGGAGTTTACTCTGGATAACATAAGGCCTATTTCATTGACATCTAACCTTGTCAAGCTTGTAGAGAGAGTCTTAAATGCCCGTATAATAAACTACATCAATGAACATACAATACTAAACCCCAGACAAATTGGCTTTAGATCGGGATACTCCATTTGGTGTGCACATGTGGATTTGGAAAGTCGCATACAGCTGGCTCGGCATCGCCGCGAATACTGTGCACTAGTCACTCCAGACTTAGCTAAAGCGTACGACAAAGTGGAATATCCTATCCTAATCCAGCAGATGCAAGACCATCGCTTTCCAAAATATATAACAGCATGGATTACAGAGTTTGTGAAAGACAGAGAATTTTATTGCTTCTTGAATGGATGCTCTTCTAAAAAATATAAGCAGACACGAGGTGTACCTCAGGGCTCAGTATTATCCCCGGTGTTATTCAACATATTACTAAGTTCCATTCCAACTCATCAGGATATCCAAATTTACGTATATGCAGATGATATTGCTTTTTTGCAACAAACAGTGATCTGCACTCATTGTATCAGGCATTACAGAATTACATGAACATGTTAGAAGGATGGCTTGACAATATCCATATGTCATTGAACGTCAAAAAAGCGCGCTTCTGCCATTCTCTTTTAAGGATCGTGTCAACATTTCCCTGATGTATCGTACCGAGCTCATTCCCCAGGTCGATTTCCTGAAATACCTAGGCATCGTATATAATAGGACGCGAAATTGGAAAAGCCATATAGACGAGGTTGGCTGTAAAGCGTCACGTGCCTTGGGTGGTTACGCAAATTGGGAAACAGAAAAATAGGATTGCGTAGGAGTTCATTGATAATGATTTACAAGATGTATGTACGGCCTATTATGAAATTTGGGTGTGTATTATTTTCAGGCAGCGCGGCGCACAAGATGAGACAAATAATATATTAGAAAGAGAAGCTTTGCGCTTGTGTCTTGGACTCCCCAAATTTGTGGCAAATAATGTTTTGTATGTGGAAGCGCGCCTTCTACTTTTGTTAACTCGGTTTAGAATACTTACAGTCCAAACTTTCTTAAAAATATACAATTCGCCTCTGCGACAAGCTTCATACGTTTTTATTCAAGAACGAAACGCATTCTTTGGAACACAATGGTCTAGACTACACTCCCCTCAGATTAGGTTCGTCCAAGCGTTGCTAGAGCCTCTTAATGTAAATATTTATCAGATATGCATAACAAAGACACCTAATTCAAAACTTGAAATTAAATTTGATAATATTTTTCCCTCTAATGCAAAACAACTGCCCCTTCAATATTTAAATATTCGGTTAAAAGATTACTTGACTCATCTGTCCATAAACAACATTATTGCGACGGATGCATCCGTATTGAGCGAAAAGGCTGGAATAGGCATCTTCTGTACCTCTCTCGACTGGTCTTTCTCAATTCGATTACCAGATTACATGCCTATATTCATCGCTGAATTATTTGCTATAATTCTAGCGCTTCGTAAACTTCCTGCAAGCGAATCAGAAGCGGTCATACTTACCGATTCTCTCTCAGTATGCACTGCACTATCTACAGCAAACAATTTGACATTAATGAGTATGATTAGCAGTTTATTACCAGGAAACCTGAAAAAATTTCACTTGCTATGGATACCCGGCCACTGCGGAATTTATCCAAATGAGATGGCAGACTCGTTAGCCAAAGCATGTTTAAGCGGACCAATCTTACCTATTTTACCTGATTTCGCCTACGTAACAGCACTAAGATATAGAAAGGCTTGTTTGCACAAAGAAATGGAAAAATTATCATTGGATAAAGTCAGAGACTTTGTACATCTAGGATATTGCTGGAACAAACAGTGGTGTGTATCTCGGCAGATAGAAACTACAATCACCAGGTTACGATGCAGAATTCCGCATCTGAATTACTACCTACATAAAGCTGGACTAACAGCATCTCCGTTGTGTCTCTTTCGCAAGGAATCGGAATCAATAGATCATTTCTTTTTATACTGTAAACGCTATGCTTATCAAAGAAAAAGATACCTGGTCGAACCAATTGAGAAGCTAGGTTTAAAAATAAACGTGGAACTAATTTTATCCTTCGGAGGGATTAAATTAGGTTATAGCCACAGGGAGGTTTTCTCTGCTATGTGCGAGTACATAAGGGCAACAAAGAGATTACCCTGTTAGCCTATCGTTATTATTTACAACTACGAGACTACCTGAATGCCTGACTGAACACACTTGATGATCCTGCCGCCCGGTTCTTGGCGATCCCCCTTTGTGGGCGAGTGCCTGCAAAGCTGAAGGTACATCATCATCACCATCAATGTGACATGTAGTCACGTTCTCACATGACACGTAATTGAAGATTATTACGTTTTCATCATTCGCACGCTTTCGTAATCCATTGGCGACACGTAATGCCACATTTGGTACATGTGAAGTTAGCGAAACGGCTGCAATTGCATCATGAGCGAAGCATGTAGTCATGTTCTCACAAGACACACATCTCATGTTTACCATGTTTGTACTAAAATCATACCTTCGTCATTATTCAAGTACCGTAATACAAAATTTGGTATATGTGACGCTGGCGAAACGGCCGCGAGCGCATCATGAGCGTGGAGCGCAGTCTTGTTACATGGCACGCATGTCATGATTTTCATGTTAGGGTTTGTCGCTTCTGTTCGCCACGCAATCAAGTCACACCATACCAGTTTTGCAGTATGTCATGGGGACGAAACCATCGTAAGAGCTGCAAGACCATGAAATGTATATCATGTGACTCATTACATACACGTCACGAGTTTCTTGTTAGGACTATTCCAATATGTTCTTCATACAGTCGTGTTTCGCCATACCGAGTTGGGTATCGATACCATTATAGAAACGGCCAGAAGAGCTAGAATTCCTAGGTGGCTATATAGGTAGATAGATTGATAGAGAGATAGATAGATAGATAGATATATAGATATATAGATAATAGATAGATAGATAGATAGATAGATAGATAGATAGATAGATAGATACGCTCAAAGTCGCCGAAGTTCACTAAGAAATGCTTCGCATTTAATAACACAATGGCCGGGACAATTGTGTGGTAAGCAATACTTTGAAAACGCTGTAACACGGTCTGCACCCAGCCTTGCTAACAGTCTTTTGGGGTGAAACTCAAAGCATCAAGGAATAAAGGCATCATTGAGCTTCCTTTTTATGATTAGAACACGATATTGATATCCTGTTGATGATTTTCCGCTCATACCCAACAATGACCTCGACGATGCCGATTTTCAGAGAAACGAGCTCTTAAACCCACAGGCGTTAAAATAAACATGCGCAGCAATAATCTATAATTTCTTATGTTTCAAGTACGTACCTCACACCCCTCCAAAAGTGTTCCCGCTTCTCCTATGAACTCATCTACAAGCTTGCCACCTTATACGGCAGTGATGGCATCCACCGTCGACTCGAATAATGCGATGTTGGCTGCACTAGCTTCTACCATACGTACTAAGCTCGCATTGCTGTCGTCTGACTCTGCGGTCCATGAATTTAGCGCTGCGGCTCTCTTCCGCACATGAAGCCATTCCTCGGGTGATTTAGTATGCTAGTGGTGCTTACGCATTGAGGACAACAGTACTCCAACCTGCGAATTCTAAGAATGTCATTTTAGGGGCGAAGCTCCTTAAGGCGTGGGTCGTGCGTCTAGTGTGTATCGTAGCCATCTATCATTCTTGTCCCTGGAATGTCCGCTGCAAGGCTGTTTGTATATGACGAGTATATGATGCGTCGATTTCAAATTTTAAATTTTACTATTTATTCTCGCTAGAAAGCACATGCTATACCCCAAATATTTATTCTTCTGTGTATATATATATTCTTCCGTATATATAGGATTGTAAATAAGTATCGCTAAATAGGTTTATTTTCCTAGAGCAACCGCAAGGGCTTTACACCAACTAATTTGTAAAACTGCATCTGTTATTTTCTTGAGAAAAATACGTTGGGGATCGATTACTTTTGAGAATTATACTTTAGTTGCCACGGCCTCACAAGTGTGAGGCCCACGGGACGGTTTATGCACTCCCGTTGTAGAGTACCTCATGCTGTAAATTGTTATTTTTTTCTGAATAGCAAGCACTATAAATCGTTACTACATTTAGGAGGCGAAGCTCTTTAGGCATGGACCATGCGTCCAACAACACTCCAAGTTCCACCATCTCGCATCTTCTTATCACATATTCCCCATACAAAAGCACCGCCATTCAGTGGACATTCCAAGGACTAAACGAGTTTACTAGTTTACTGTATTCATGGCACTGCGGGCCAATGCTCGCTAAACCTTTCTAAAACCAAGGAGGTTACGCCGAGCGAGTATAACGTAGCAACATTTTCCTGTCAGATAGTGCTCAACGTACATGCCAGTGGCTGCTAATGTGAAATGAGAGACAGCAGGATTCAGCTTTTAATTTCTTACGGCTTGCGCTTCGTATCTGCTTCCCCCCTTTAACCACCTCGTATTCATTCATGGTATATACTAGTTCATTGTATTCATTACCCTGCGGCTCATCGCTTGCTAAACCTTTCTAAAACTAAGGATGTTACACCCAGCGAGTATATTGTAGCGACCCTTTCTTGTCCGATAGTGCTCAATGTACATGCCAACGGCTGCTAATGGGGATCGCAACGTGCGTGTTGACTAAAAGCCGAATGCTCCTGTCTCTCATTCCCCATAAGCAGTCATTGGCATGTACATTGAGCACTACTTTTTATTGTTAAACAACGCACAGAAGAAATCTCTCACTGTCACCACCTTGGCGGTCAAATGTTATATTTATTTTGAGTATGTGCCACTGGTGGTTTGGTACTACGAGGGACGCACAAGCCACGCCATAAGGAGCGTCTTAGCGTCTCACGTCGTCGTTAGCATCTCATGGCGTTCCTGGGCTGGCGGACGCCCGTCATGGCAAGCCAGCCCCCGAAGAAGGCGCTAGCCTTCGACGTAGTCGTCCCCGAGGGGACTAGCCCCGAAGACGTCGTTGACGCGACGTCTTCAATAGTAGGAATCGAAGAAGTATACTGCGTTCAGCACTTTGGAGGCCGGAACTACCAAGTTACCGTCAACAGTGAGGCCGCACTGGCCCAAATCGTAGACGCGTCGCACCTTATCATCCGAGGAGAGCGCGTCGCCATCGTACCCCTGGGACCCCAAGTGACCCAAGTGACCGTCCTGTTCCTGCCGTGCCGCGTACCCAGCGAAGTCCTCGCACAAGCACTCTCTCCCTACGGGAAGGTGCTGCACATCACCAGAGGACTCATGGGATCGCGCCACACCGTGACCACTGGGACGCGATACGTCCGCATGGAAATGAAGGCTTCGTCACCGGTGCCCAACTACCTCAAGGTCGCGGGCCATTGAGTAACCTGTGTCTATAAAGGCATCCAGTGAGTGTGTCATCGATGAGGAGACAGTGGGCACTTCCGCATGAACTGCACAGCTCCGTTTTGTGGAAGGTGCGGTGTTCATGGCCACGACGGGCAAGGCTGCTCGCTGCCGTGTCGCCGTTGTGGGGACCCGCATGCCACCGTGGCCTGCACCATCAGGCCATCGTATTCCGAGGCGGCATCCAAGGATTTCCCTCCACTTCAACCAGGAACGCCATCTAAGAACAAGTGCGACGATTCGTCGGCGTGAGCCGTGGTGGCCGACCACGACCAGGGTGTGCCAATCGCGGCGCTGCACCAGACGCCCACTGCGTTCCCAACGATTCCGGGCCTGGTAATCCCTCCAGGTACTGAAAACTTAAGTTCCCCGCGTCCCGTGGCCATTTCTGAGGAATCGCAGGCCAAGCCCTCGTCAGACGAAGCGCCTCGTGAGGACGGCGTCTCGGATGGGAATATTGCATCTGAGGCTCCTCGCGTTGCTGCTCTGTCGACAACAAGTTCAGGTGTCATCGAGGAGTCTACATCTCAAGACGACGACGCCTGCATCTACGAGGACTCCAACAGCACCGCGAGTGAGGCGCCCCTACAAATTGACGAAGACACCAGCCCCAGTGACATAAGCCAGGACAGTGGAGACGTCTTTGTACCATCCTCGCTCAAAAACCCCGACACCAAACGCCACCGGATAACTACTCGTGACTTAGAAGCCCCCACCAGAGACAGAAGTCCCCTGCGGACTTTGACGCGATCCCGGAAGCCCCGAGCCTCCGGTGGATCGCCTGGCCGGAAAAAATGACTCAGCCACTTGCGGGGCCTTGGCTCCCGCACCTGATAAAGGTACCCCTGCATTTGCGTGATCCTATACAATGTTTTCATTTTCCCTATGGCTCTTACTCTAAATGTTATTACTTTTAACGTTCAAGGTTTCTGAAATCCACAAAAACAGGCTGAGGCATTGGCTTTTGCACGTTCTGTGCACTGTGATTTGCTGTTTGTGCAAGAAACAAATTTTTTCAAGCTTTCTGATGTACTCGCTTCCAAGCGCGCGTTCAATTTTGATTGTCTATTTTCGTACGCCAGCACGCATTCGACTGGCGTCGGAGTCGTTATTTTTAACCGAGGTCTTTTACGTGACCATCATGTTTCCTTCGATGCCTTCGGACGCGTGCTGGCGTTCGACTGCACCTTTTTTTCGTTAAGAAAAAGATTTGTTGCCGTGTATGCCCCAGCGGCACGCGAGAACTCAAACGCGTTCTTCCAATCTCTTGATGCGTTCCTTTTAAATTCCCGACATGTGGTACTTTTAGGGGATTTCAATTGTGTCTTAGACTCACACGCAGACGTTTGAGGTCCGGGTCGCGGCCGGTCAAACTAGAATGCCAGAGAACTCGAACGTCTAGTGCAGCAATTGGCATTGAGTGACATTCATCACGGTGTGCATGGCAGTAATTATGCCTATGCTTGGCGTCGAGCAGAGTCGAGCAGCCGAATTGATCGCGTGTATGCATCCCCCAGTCTCATTACCTACGTTCACGACACCGGGGTAATGTCATTGCCACCGACACCAGTGTACATTAGCGACCATCGGCCGGTTATGTTATCTCTCCTCCTGCCAGCGGGGACGCCAACGGTTCACAGACCATGGCGTCTCGTATGCCGCGTCCTCCAGGACTTTCAGGCTACTGAGAAATTATCCCGAGCGTTACGCGCATCGCTCAATGGGGCCGATGTAGCTAATTGGGATCGCCTCAAAGAACAGTGGCGGCTTCATTCCAGTGCGTGGGGCAGAGGACTTTGCACCCGTATGTCGAAAGATGCGTCATTATTAATCCAGAAGATACGCATTGCCGATCGAGATCCCAGTCCTTCCACTGTAATGCGGGCATGGCAAGAGGAGCTCGTTGAACGGTACCAGCGTAATATGCGCGCTTCTTCACTCTCTGCTGCAGCTTGGCGCTGTATACGTGCACCCTGTGCGCACCCTGAGGTGCTAAGGTTAGCACGCAGAGCGTGCTAACCTTAGCACTTCAGGCCAAAAATTGTGTTTCACTTGGATCTATTGTATCGTTTACCCTTGTATGGTGATATCACATTGAGTTTTTGTGTACATGTATGCCAAAATAATCATGTATATTACAGCAAATGTCTTCACTGTAACGTAGTGATGTTAGTCGTGAAATATAGATGTGCCGAAGTGTATGTGCCCTGTTACTGGAATGGCATGAAGCCTTTGTGTTCTGTTCATGCTGTAAATAAACTTTTTCTAAACAAAGAGCTTCGCCCCTAAAAAGAGTAAGGAAAGTTGGGAGATGGTCGAAGAAGTATGAGGACCAGGCACAAGGCATCGCGAGCTTTACGGCGTCAGGAGGTTGTGGAAGGCGAACCATGAGAGCTGCGCTGGCGTCAGAGGTCGTGGGCGGCGCAGCCATTCAGATTGAAATCTTCCGAGGAACCCCCCCCCCCCCTCCTTCACTTGAACTTCACTTTCCACCGCCTCAATGCAGTGCATTCGAAGCGCGTTTGCAGCGTTTGTGCTGTAAGGGTTTGTGTAGTGTTTGTGTAGAAACGTTGCTGACATTATGGCCGTCAGGTACAATGAGGGGTGCAGTGCTTCACTGATCATTCACTCGCTGTTCGTTCTTTCTCTTCCCTGGACCCCACTTTCTCGTCCGCCCACGCTTCTTTCTCGATCATTCGCTGGCTAGGCACCTCTCAAGAACATCCGGAAATGTGTGCTTGAGACGCCAGTGTGAAACGCCATAAAGACATTATTTTCTAACGCTGGGATTTGACGTGCGAAAAGTCGTTGTGGACGCTACGCAATGCGTCCGCATTTCCTCACTCGCTATTCCTTTCAGAGAGGGGGGGGCATCTTTAGGGGCGAAGGTCCTTATAGCGGCACCCGCTCGTCCCTCGTAGCTGTTGTAGTATAACATTTTGACCTCCAAGGTGGTGCTGGTGAAAGATTTATTCTGTGCGTTGTTGAACAATAAACAATAGTGCTCAATGTACATGCCAATGGCTGCTAATGGGAAATGAGAGGCTTGAGCATTCGGCTTTTAGTTAACGCGCACGCTGCGATCCACATTAGCAGCCATTGGCATGTACATTGAGCACTATCGGAGAAGAAAGGGTTGCTACGTTATACTCGCTGGGTGTAACCTCCTTGGTTTTAAAAAGGTTTAGCGAGCGTTGAGCCGCAGGGCCATAAATACAATGAACTAGTATATACTATGAATGAATTCGAGGTGGTTAAAGGGGGGAAGCAGATACGAAGCGCAAGCCGTAAGAAATTAAAAGCTTAATCCTGCTGTCTCTCATTTCACATTAGCAGCCACTGGCCTGTACATTGCGCACTTACTGATAGGGAAAGATTGCTGCGTTATACTCGCTGGGCGTAACCTTATTGGTTTTAGAAAGGTTTAGCGAGCGTTGGGCCGCAGCGCCATGAATGCAGTGAACTAGTATATACCATGAACTCGAGGTGGTTAAAAGTGGGAAGTAGACCCGAAGCGCAAGCTGTAAGAAAGTGTGCGTGTGCCACCTCTCGCTTAGTCCTTGGAATGTCCGCTTGATGGCAGTGCTTCTATATGCGGAATATATGATGAAAAGATGCGAGATGGTTGTACTTGGAGTGTTGACTAGCTGTACGAACGGACACACAGAAAGATGCATGGACGGCGCACGGATGGCTGCATAGACGGATGGACGCATGAATAGACGCAGGGGCGGATTCATGGACGAACGCAGCGACGGACGCACGGATGGACGTGCGGACGCACGAACAGACGCACGAACGGGTGGCCACACAGACGCACGCATGGATGGACGGAAGCAAGAACGAATGGACGGATGGATGCTTCGCCCCACTATCCATCATTCACTCCGTGGATATGCTAACTTTTTTCATCTTCTCTTACCTTTTATTTTTTTTCTCTATTTTCATTCCTTTTAGCCTAATTTCTGCGTTTCACTGTTGAGGTGACCTTCCCTAAGAGTTACAGGTACGGCGCCGATTTTTGTTTCCTTTTCTGTTTCAAAATGACTTTGACTGTCCAATGTGAGCTAATGCATGAGGGAAGATGGGGTCACTGAACATACTAACAATGTTAGTGTAAAGTTTGTGCTACTTTTTCAGAAATATTTTCCGTTGCGTGATGCAGTTTTTTTTTGAGATTATGACTATTGTTGATGGAATAGTCCTTCACGCGATAAATTTGTTGGTCATTCAGAATAGAATTATATAACACCTTGCGAATACTACTAAACGAGAAACTCCTCTGTGATATTTGAAAAAAAATCAAGTGCTAGGGATGTGATGGCCGCTGATAATCGCGCAGTTGCGTTTCAATTAAACAAACTGAACGCACAATAATAATTGCGGACAATTCAACAGAAGTTACTTCGTAAAAATTCATACCAGGTACGCTACGCTTTGTGACATATTCAAGTTAGAGTGCGTGTGTGTATTATAAATCTGCACCAATCAAATATACTCAACAATGACGCCCTATAAGAGTTACTACGTAAACAGCCAAACATGCCTATTTGAATTCCTGGGTTAATGGATGTAGGAATTGTTGGTGGATACGGTGGAAATAATCCTGGATATTGTGGAAATTTTAGTGGAACTGATGGAAACTGCAGTTATCATAATGGCTAACGACGGTGAAATTCGAAAAGTGGTGGCAGATGGTGGTGCTGGTGGCGAGTCAGTAGAGGTGACAGTGGAAAATGCTGACCGATAATACTGATGGAAAACGTGTATGGTGGATGGCTTGGTGAACAAGCTCGATGACGGTGGCGTTATGGAAGCCTGTGGAATGATTATGGCAGGATTGTAAAGCAGATGGCAGTATGTGAAATCCCCTATTTCTAGTGTTTTACTCTGGAATGCGCAGATAAACATTTTTACGGTCAAAAGAAACCAGCGAGGTCATTGCACTTGCAGGACGCTTTTGCAGCTAAAGCTGTTATGAGACCACAACCCGGGTCACGCGCAGCGCCATAGTTGTTCTCTGCCACCGCCGCAGGTGTCCCTAACCACATCGCGCGAAATTTGAAAAATAACCGAGTACCACTGACACAGTTGGGCTCGAAACTAGGGCGGCTGGGTGCCAGCCCAGTATTCTATCTCTAAGTTACACTGGTGGCCTGGAGTTGTTACACTGGTGCTTTGGAGTTGTTAGCGAACTTGCCTTAGGCAGGCTTGATGTCGGGAAAGCAATAGGGTCAATACGACTTACAAAGAGTTTTAAAACAGCGAAAGAATGACCAGTCGTAGCACAATGCGAATAGCGTAACGAGTGGGTCCTCAAATGCTTTAACCCACTGCAAAAGCTTGTTTTACAGTTCAGGTAATACCATTGGTGTATACCCCCACATCATTTACAGGTTTACTTCCTCATCGTCGTGAGCCACTGCATGAACAATTGGCACACAATTCCTAGCAATACTTTAGTGGTTACCAGGTTTTTTAAACGAACGACAACAAATAGCATAGCGAATGCTGGCCTACTACCCTAAATGTTTTATCAATAATGCCTTCATGGGCAACAAGCAAGTGTTCTTGCAGCAGTTACCTAATGAGTGCTATGGAAAGTCCCTTAGTGTTCTAGCTTTCGCTGTCACTGTGCTTCGCCTTCCACGCAGGCCTTGCAGTTTTCTTTTATTCATGCGGTGTCAACAGCGCACCATTTTTCGTGGAGTGCAGAATGTGGTCGTGACTGTTTATATTTCCTTCACGTACATACGTCAGTTTGACATGTCCGATGCGTTGCTTTGTTGTGATGCCTATAGGTCTAGAAGTTTCACTGTGAAGAGCGGCAGTAAAGGCGTTACGTTGCCGCGCTGTTGTTAGAAATAAAAGAGCTCCAGTTCGGAATTGCCCCTTATAACGGTAAAGCACACTACGGCGATCACTTGATGTCTCCACGCTAGAAAGGCAACTCTGGCGATTCTTGCACGCTCAATTCCTTAAGCCATACATTTATATTAACAAAGCGTGTGCGACACTAAAATGCAGAAACTCTTACCTTCGACATGAGTCGAACCGAGCTCAGCGAGTTTGACTTTCATACTTCTGTTCTACTACCTTGATTGCCACCAATGGTTAGGCCTAAACTGAGCCCGTACAAGTGTTATCGGCGCTTCTGGATTTCAGAATACATGATTTCGACGAGTAAAACTTTAACTCGTCGTGGCATCCTTTAACCTAAGTGAAGCATTTTTGTTGCGTACGGAATCCACACAAGAAGCAACACACATCGATGCAACACACATCGATGCGACGTACGTCTCGCCTCACCGACAGCTGCCGGTCGCACTCACAGGCACTTATGTGGCTCTTACGCGAGAACGCATATTTGTGAATTCATATACTTACTGAACCAATATGGGCAGTGCATTCGTTTTTGCCAAGCAGTTACGTAGTTGTTGCTAACGATAGAGCTACTTTAGTGCGATGTCGCAACTGTGCTGTACGTTGCAGGAAAACCTTCACAATATTGAATCAAATTAACAGGCGTATCTATCAAGTGAGCCCAGAGGCGTCATAAAGCCTTAGCAGATGTCGCCCTTGAGAACGAGCGAGGAAAGAATATTAAAGGAAGGAAGGAAGCAAGGAAGAAAGAGAGGCAGGGAGGGAGGGCAAGAGAGGAGGAGGAAGGAAGGAAGGAAGGAAGGAAGGAAGGAAGGAAGGAAGGAAGGAAAGAAGGAAGGAAGGAAGGAAAAGCCTGGAGAAAGCTGTGCTACAAGAGGTCGTCAAAGAGTGACCGCCACAGCGTGCCCTTGCTATCGGATTGAGCGTTTCCCTCTGGACTGTTTCGGATGGTGGTTTGGCTGAGCCTTGAGTGAATTTCACCTGTCGAAACCAGCTTGCGTCGCATATTACTTGTTTAGGCGATCAAATCAGTGGTAATATCTAATTTGTCTCCTGACCAAGGGCACAGCCCTTGGTCAGCCTCCTTTCTTAATGATTAGTTGGCATTAGAATATTTTTTCCGCGATTGTGTTGGCATCATCACTGATGTGCTGGTGCCCTCGAGTGGTGATTTGTTAGGCTCAACAACCCAAAGGCAATCCAGGTGAAGCTGCAGGCCATGAAGTGGCACTTCCAGCTTATACGTGATGTTCGTCAATTCGGAAGAGATGGGTTGGTATGCAGATGGTCTGATCCTTCATGTGTTTCTGACATACTAAAGTGCAAAACATTTGCTTCGGTTCCGGGGAGTGCGTTTATCCCGCCTCATTTAGCGTGCACCTTGAAAATTGTACAAAGAGCTGACTCTAGACTAATGCCCGCTGAGACTCTGGGAAAGCTTTCTGATGCTGGGGTCTCAGCTGTGTATTGGTGCAACCACTTAGTTAACGGTGAGAAAGTCCCCGCTGAGTTGGTTAGTTCTACCTTTGCCGGCCCTTACTGTCCATCAGATTCGAAAATATGGCCACTCTTTGTCAGTGTCGCCCGCCTCGCTCCTCGTCCTCTCCAGTGTCAAAACTGTTGGTGTTTTGGTCACAGTGTAGGCCGCTGTATATCAAATTCACGTTGCCGGATCTGGGGCCATGCCCATCAATCGAAGGAGTGCACTGCCGAAACTGAAAAGTGCTGCCTCTGTACAGGAAATTACTTGAATGGCCGATTACTTGAACTGCACCACAACATCCTATGAAACCCAACTGCTAGAGACCACGAACAGACGTCGTTGCTCGCGGCGAGAAGCGATAATAGTTGTGAAGGATAGGGCCTGGGGATATGATAGTTGTTCGAGGCACGAACAACTACGTGAGACGAAGATTTTGAGTTTTGTTGAAGCAGCAGTAGAAAAGGCAATGTCTAAAGCGCTGGAACACATAGTTACAAGCGTAAGTGGACACATCTCTCAAGTGTGTCGCTTACAAACGACACAGCTGGTTTCCACAGTAGCAGTACCAATAGCCAAGTGGAAACCTTGTGCAATGGAAGATATTCTGAATTTAGCTCCACAGCGGCAACCCCGAAACGAGAAAACCCCAATATTGTCGGAAACTTCTACGTCGACCCACGCGGAGAATCAGAGTGAAAGGGACGTATGTCAAAATTTCTGGCGTCAGAAGTGCACTGGATCTCCTGTCAAACCTCCTTGTCCAAGCCTTAAACCTAAATAGAGCAACGATAATGCCAGTTCACTTATTAAAGACAGTAACTTAGAAGCCGCCGCTGCTGAAGTGATTCATTCGTCAACATAGGTACCTTGAAAGTAGTAAAGTGCAAATGTAGGTCTTTGATATTTGCTTCTACTGACTTACTTTACTTATTATTTCATTATATCTGGATATAACCTTATTACAATAACCTGGCCTAATCCCAATAAGATTTATTACGTAAACAATTTTTGAGCATTTCGGCTAGACCGTCCATCAGTATGAGGCGGTTTATTATACTAGTGTCGAATAAATTTTGCCTCACGGTGAGCATAGCTTTTCAGCTGATGCTCTCAAACTGCAAAGTTTTGGCAAAGAAACTCAGTATGCCAGGGAACCACCCCTTTCCCCTTATAAACGCATATTTTCCTACGGCTGTGCATATAATTAACAATGAGATGCTGCCTTAGCTAATTGCAAGAATGAATTCTTTCTGACTGGTGATTTCTACGCATACCTTGTTTCGTATGAATTTCGAACAGAACCTTCCGGTACTCTTCTGTGGGATCGGATGATCATAAAAAACCTCACCTGTCGAAATGAAAGACAGCCTGCATTTATTCGTGGATGAACATGATGGGGTATTAGATCTAACGTTTTTCAGCTCGTGTGTTTCAATAAATTGTTGTAAAACTATTGATACTTCTTCAAAGAGTGACCGTATTCCTGTGTACTTCGAAATCTTTCGAAAGGACAGAGAAAAAAATGAAAAAATACTAAAATTTTAAAGACTGCTTGCGTCCAAATATTATTGCAGTGCCTAGTGGTCAAAATTAAGACCTGCGCAGAAATTTCTGTTCCGCTTTAGAAATCTGCAAGAAAACTTTAGAATTCGTAATTGCTTCGGCGTCAACTAAAATTGCCCAACCTAGCAGATGGTGAAATAATGAGTGCACACAAGACTATAGAAAAAGAAACGCTGCGTGGAAAAGACATATATTTCTTCAGAACCCGAAAATCCGAAGGATTATCAGTTCATTCTAGCAACATTTAAACACACTGTATCGCGAGTAAAAGAGCAATATGATCAAGAACGTTTCTAGTACCTGTGTAAGTTGAATATTAAACGTGCTTTATTCAAATTCCTTGGCGGTAGGAAGAAGATCCCTATACCAAAAAAACGTTGACTCAGTAGTTCAGACTTCACAATAACTACAGGAATCTATAAATCAAGTGGCTGAATGATTCGAAAACAGGTGCTCAAAGCGTCTTCCTAATTTGGTTTATACACCAGCCATCTGTGACTACACAGAAATATCGACTTCTGAATTAAATCAGGCTATAGAAAAATTGCCAATTGCATCACCGGGCCCCGATAGAATAACAATTACAATGCTAAAAGTACAACACAGGTAATATTCGAATGATCTTTTAGGCCTCGTCAATTATTCAGTTAAAAAAGCATGTATACGTCATGAATTGAAGATTGCGAAAAATATACCATTGCCCATGAAACAAGGGGCACACTATAATTTAGACAGCATACGACCGATAGCCTTAACATCTTATGTAGTAAAACTTATTGAAAGGGTGCTTCATGGCCATACAATTAGGTTAATGATGAGAAACAACTGTTGAGTGCTTCCCAAATTGGTTTTGGATCTTGATATTCCATATGGCATGCATATCTAGATCTGGAAAGACGTTTTCGTAATGCCTATCACCAAAATATGTTTGCGACTTTGGTAACGGTAGACACATGTAAAGCATTTCATGGTGTAAAGTATTCCATCTTGATTAATCAGTTTTGAAGTCATAGGCTTCCATCTTATCTGGCAGCAAGGCTGATGGAAGTTTTAGGTGGAAGAGAATTCTATTGTTTTCAATACCGTTTAACATTGTTATCTAACGCAGGGTTTTCACTTGCGAAATGCCGTTATGGACGGTACGCAATTTCCGCACTCACTATTTCTTTCGGAGGGGGGCAGGGGCGGCATCTGTTTGCTTCTTCGGTAACTGCTTTTTCCGGATTCCTTGGCGGCTTTCCTGGTCTGCAACGCGTTGTGCGTGCGTTGCGGGCGGTGGACCAAATGACCTCTACTTTATTTTTTCTTCTTTTATCTTTTTTTCTATAAATGCAAAGCATTTTTGATTGAGTGATTGATTGATATGTGGGGCTTCACGTCCTAAAACCACCATATGATTATAAGAGACACTGTGGTGAAGGCCTCCAAAAATTTCGACCACCTGGGGTTCTCTAACGTGCACCAGAATCTGGGCAGACTGCCTTACAACACTTCCGCCTGCATTGAAAACGCAGCCACCACAGCCGGGAATCGATCCCGCGACCTGCGCGTCAGCAGCCGAGTACATAAGCTACTAGACCACCGTGGCGGTGTGCGAAGCATTTCTTAGCGAGCTTTGGCGACTTTGAGCGTATCTATCTATCTATCTATCTATCTATCTATCTATCTATCTATCCATCTATCTATCTATCTATCTGTCTATCTATCTATTTATCTATCCAGCTGCCTACGGCTTTTAGCTCTCCTGGCCATTTCGATAATGATATCGATACCAAACTTGGCATATCCTAACATTACTGTATGAAGAACATATTTTACTAGTGCGAACAAGAAAATCATGAAATGCATGTCATGAATGTCATGATTTACATCGGTGGTTTCATTCACATGGCATGTTGCCAAACTGGTATGGTATGACATGATTGCATGGTGAGCACAAGCGACAGACCCTAACATGAAAATCATGACATGCGTGTCACGTAACAACACGACTACATGCCACGATCATGATGCACTCACGGCCGTTTTGCCAGCGTCACATATACCAAATTTGGTATTACGGTAAGTGACGGGATGACGAAGGTATGTGACTGGTGCAAACATGATAATCATGAGATGCGTGTCATCTAACAACATGCCTACTTGCCAAGCTCATGATGTGTTGAGGCCGTTTGGCTAGATGCACTTGCAGCCGTTTTGCTAGCTCCACATATACTGAATTCAGTGTTACGTGAAGTCAATGAATGACTAAATATATTACTGGTGTAAACATTATAATCCTGACCAGCATGTCATGTAAGAACATGACAACATACCATGCTCATAGCGTAGTCACGAGCATTGCGCCAGCTCCACATATACTAAAGTTAGTATCACCTGAGGTGAATAGATGACGAAGGGAAACGACACATCCAAACATAGTAATCACGACACGGAAGTCATGTATGACAACATTTACCTCCACCTCGTAACGCTGTGCTGATTTTAAAGTTACATACCAACCTTTCACATTCATGCTTCGCATATCATTGATTCCCTCTGTGCGGTGGATCTGCCAATTTTTTTTATTCCTGTGGTGTCAACAACGCACCAATTTTGGTGGAGCATGGAATGCGGCCGTGACTATTGACATTTCGTGCACGTACTTACGTCAGTTTGACATGCCCAATGTGTTGCTTCGTTGTGATGTCTATAAGTCTTGAGGTTTCTCTGCTAACAGTGGCAGGAACTGTGTTACAGTACCGCGCAGGTTTTGAGAAATATAGGAGCTCCAGTTCGCAATGGCCCCTTTTAACGGTTGAGCACATTAAAGCGATCACTTGATGTCGCCATGCTAGAAAGGCAACTCAGGCGATTCTCGCAAGCTGAATTCCTTGAGCCATATATTTATTTTAACATAGTCCGTGTGACGCTCAAATGCAGAAACTCTTACTTTCGACATGAGTCGAAACGATCTCAGTGAGTTGGACTTTCCCCCTTCTGTTTTGGCACCATGATTTCCAAGAAAGTTTAGGCCTACCGACTGAACCCGTACAAGTGTTACCAGCGCTTCTGCATTTCAAAATACATGACTTCGACGAGTAAGACTGAAATTACAGCACACCCGTGGCATCCTTTAACCTAAACGCAGCATTTTTTTGTGTACGCAGTCTACGCAAGAACCAACACACATCGATGCGACGTGGTTTCAGCACTTCCAACAAACGTGCACCTCACCTCACCGACAGCTGCTGGTTGCACTCACAGCAAGCAATTATCTGACTCTTACGCGAGAACGCATAATTGTGAATTCATATAATTACAGAACCAATATGATGGCATAATGGTTTCAGCTCAGTGCATTCGTTTTTACCAAGCCGTTACGTAGCTGTTGCTAACGATAGAGCTACAGTAGTGTGATGGCGCCACTGTGCTGTACGTTGCGGGAAAAACATCACAATATTGAAACAAATTAACATGTGTATCTATCGAGTGAGCTCAGAGGCGTCCAAAGCTTCAACAGATGGCACCCTTTAGAACGAGCGAGAAACGGATAATAAATGAAGGAAGGAAGGAAGGAAGGAAGTAAGTAAGAAAGTAAGTAAGGAAGGAAGGAAGGAAGGAAGGAAGGAAAGAAGGAAGGAAGGAAGAAATGAAGGAAGGAAGGAAGGAAGGAAGGAAGGAAAAGCCTGGAGAAAGAAGTGCCGCAAAAGGTCATCAACGAATGGCCGCCACAGCGTGCCCTTGAACTCGGATCGAGCGGTACGCTTGGGACTCTTTCGGACGGTGGTTCGGCTGAGCCTTGGGTGAATTTCACCTGTTGAAACCAGCTGACGTTGCATATTACTGGTTTAGGCGATCGAATAAGTGGTAATGTCTAATTTGTCTCCTGGCCAAGGGCATAGCGCTTGGTCAGCCTCCTTACCTATTGATTGCTTGCCATTGGAATATTTTTCCCAGGGTGGTGTTGGCAACATTACTGATGCGCTAGTGCCCTCGAGTGGTGAATTTATTAGGCTCAACAACCCAAAGGCGATCCAGGTGAAGCTGCAGGCCATGACGCCGCACTTCCAGCATATAACTGATGTTCGTCAGTTCGGAGGAGATGGTTTGGTATGCAGATTGTCAGATCCTTCGTGCGTTTCTGGCATCCTATTGTGCAAGACATTTATTTCGGTCCCGGTGATTGCGTTTATGCCGCCTCATTTAGCGTGCTACTCAGGGATTGTTCAAAGAGCCGACTCTAGACTAACGCCCGCTGACACTCTGAGAAAGCTGTCTGATGCTGGGGTCATAGCTGTGTACCGGTTCAACCACTTAGTTAACGGTGAGAAAGTCCCCACTGTGTCGGTTATTGCCACTTTTACCGGCAATTCCTGTCCATCAAAGTTGAAAATATGGCCACTCTTTTTCAGAGTCAAACGCCTCGCTTCTAGTCTTCTCCAGTGTATGCGGCTGTATATCTAATTCACGTTGCTGGATCTGTGGCGATGGCCATTCATCGAAGAAGTGCCCTGCCGAAACCGAAAAGTGCTGCCTCCGTTCAGGAAATCATATGGACGATTCCTCGAACTACACCACAACATCTAATAAAACCCAACTGCTAGAAATTACGAACAGACGTCGTTGCTCGCGGCGAGAAGTGACACCAGTTGTGAAAGATAGGGCCTTTGGATATTCCTGAGTCATTTCGAGGTACGAATAACTAAGGGAGACGAATATTTTGAGTTTTATTGAAGCAGCAGTAGAAAGGACAATGTCGAAAGCACTGGAACACTTAGTTACGAGCGTAAGTGAGTGCATCTCTCAAGTGCGTCGTTCACAAATGACACAGCCGGTTTCCACAGTATCAGTACCGATAGCCAAGTGGAAACCTTGTACTGTGGAAGATATTCTGAATTAAGCCCCACAGCGGCAACCCTGAGTCGAGGAAACTCCGATTTTTTCTGAACTTTCTACGTCAACCCACGTGGAGAATCAGAATGAAATGGACGTATGTGAAGGTTTCAGGCATCAGAAGTGCACTGGATCTCCTGTAAAATCTTCTTGTCCAAGCTCAAAACCTAAAAAGAGCAACGATAGTGCATTAAAGAGAGTATTTTAGAAGCCGCCGCTGCTGAATTGATTCGTTCATCAACATAGATACCTTGAAAGTAATAAAGTGGAATTGTAGGTCTTTGATTTCTGCTTCTACTGACTTATTTTGCTTTATATTTTCGTTATATTCGGATATAAACCTTTTACAAGAAACCTGGCCTAACCTCATTAAGAATTATCATGTAAACAATTTCAGAACAATTCGGCTAGACTGTCCATCACTAGGAGGTGGTTTAAATATAACAGTGTCGAATAAATTTTGCCACAGAGCCAGCATAGCTTTTCAGCTGATGTCTTCAACCTGCAAAATTTTGGCAATGGACCTCAGTCTGCCAGGGCACCACCCCTTTTCCCTTATAAACGCATATTTTCCCATGAGTGTGCCTAATACCTAACAATTAGATGCTGCTTTAGCTAATTTCAAGAATGAATTCCTTCGGACTGGTGATTTCAACTCACACCTTGTTTCGTGTGAATTTCGAGCAGACCTTTCCGGTACTCTTCTGTGGGATTGGCAGATCATCAAAAACTTCACATGTGTAAATGGAAGACAGCCTACATTTATTCGCGGACGAACACGATCGGTATTAGATCTAAAGTTTTGCAGCTCGAGTGTTTCAATAAAGATTTGGAAAACAATTCATTCCTCTTCAAAGAGTGACTGTCTTCCAGTGTACTTTTTATCTCGTGAAAGGCCAGAGACAACATTGATAAATTACGGAAATCATAAAGAATGCTTGCGTTCAAGTATTAGGGCAGTGCCTACTGGTCTAATATAACACCTGGACAGAAAAGTCTGTTCCGCTTTAGAAAAAGCGAAAAAAACTTCGGAATTCGTAATTGCTTTGGCGTCAACTAAATGTCCCCAACCTAGCAGATGGTGCAATACTGAGTGCACACGAGACTATAGAAAAAGAAAAGCTGCATGGAAAATACTTATATTTATTCAGAACCCAAAAATTAGAAGGATTATCAGTTAATTCTGGCAACATTGAAACGCACTGTATCGCGATTGAAAGAGCATTATGATCAAGAACGTTTCGAGCACCTGTCTCAATTGAATAACAAACGTGTTTTATTCAAACTCCTTGGCGGTAGGATGAAGATCCCTATACCAGAAAATGTTGACTCAGTAGTTTAGACATCACAAGAACTACAAGAATCACTAAATCTGAAGGCTTGGAAAACAGGTTCTCAACGCATCTTTCTAATTTGGTTTACATACCAGCCATTTATGACAACACAAAAATATCGACTTTTGAATTAAATCGCGTTATAGAAAGATTGCCAAATGCATCACTAGGCCCCGATGGAATAACAAATACAATGCTGAAATACAACACAGGTAATATTCGGATGATCTTTTAGGCCTCGTCAATTATTCACTTAAAAGACCATGGATACCATATGAATGGAAGATTGCAAAAATTATACCATTTCCCATAAAAAAAGGGGCACACTATAATTTAGACAACATACGACCAATAGCCTTAACATCTTATGTAGTATAACCTATTGAAAGTGTGCTTTATGGCCATATAATTAGGTTTATTGATGAGAAACAACTGTTGAGTTCTTCCCAAATTGGTTTGGGTCATGATATTTCATATGCCATGCACATCTAGATCTGGAAAGACGTATTCGTATTGCCTATCACCAAAATCTGTTTGCGACTTTGGTAACTTTAGACACATGTAGAGCATTTCATGGTGTAGAGTATCCCATCTCTATTAATCAGTTTTGGAGTCATGGGCTTCCATTTTATGTGGCAGCATGGCTGACTAAAGTTTTAGGTGGAAGAGAATTCTATTGTTTTCAATCCTGTTTCTCTTCCTGTGCGTACAAGGAAACCCGAGGTGTACCTCAGGGGTCAGTAGTTTCCCCCGTATTATTCAACATATTGCTTAGTACAATTCCGTTCAGCCAGATGTGAAAACCTATGTTTATGCCGATGACATTGCTTTCTCTGCTATGGCAAATGACATCCACTGCCTTTACACTACCTTGCTAGCATATATAAATGAAATAGAACATTGACTGGATGAATTGATGTTGAACCTGAATGGCAATAAATGTGCAATTCTCGCATTTTCTGTTCAATATCTTGTGCACATATCTCATAATTCTCAGCTCCAAGATATCCCACAAGTACAATTGTTGAAATACCTTAGAGTAATGTATTATGGACATCTCCATTGGTGCCCTCACATTGAGTAAATCGTGGCAAAAGCAGTACGCGCGAAGGACGTATTGCGAAGGTTGAGCGATTTTAGGTTAGGTATGAGAAGGAAGGCCCTTTTGAATATATATATAAATTTATCTCCGACCTGTATTAGAATGTGGCTGTGTTATTTTTTCTGGTGAGCCAGCCTACAAAATTCAGCCGCATGTTCTATTGGAAACAGAAGCTTTACGGCTCTGCTTAGTACTTCCAAAGTATACTGCAAATGCAGTGTTTTACCTTTATGCATGAATACCAACCATATTTTTTTGCTTTAGTATTCTTAGTGGGCAGAATTTTTCACAATTTCATGTAGCAAACTTTAACACTGATCAATTTATTTTAATTCCGATCCTGACCTCTTTTTCCCCGTGAATTGGCCCATATTTCACAAACCACAAATATTATTTGTTCAATCGTTACTTGAGCCTCTAATTGTACAAGTTCGTGATCTGCTTCCTTTAACTGTGTGACAAATTTCTCCAGAAATTGTTTGCCATGATATCTTCTCAACTCACGCTAAAACAATTACCCGCAGGCATTTTAAGTGGTTTATTGCAGTAACATTTAAGCACTCTTCTAACAACTGTCAATATTGCAATGAACGCTTCGCAATCAGATGAAACATCAGGAGTTGGAATATATTGTCCAGTACTTGATTAGCCATTTTCACTTCGCTTACCAGATTTTTTTGTCTTTCTGGCTGATTTTCTGGCAATAATGTTAGCTTTGTGAAAGGTAAATACTTCGATTCCAGCTGTAGCAATCATAACTGATCCAACAACAGCGTGCTCTTCTCTGTCCACATGTGGTTGCTCACCCATACTGAAACTTTTTAAATTTTTGGCTCCTTGACATCTGCGAAGTAATAATTTATTCTGGGCACCAGGGCACACAGGTTTGTTGTTAAACGAAATAACTGATTCTCTTGTAAAGGCATCGCTTTTGACACCCATCATTGCTATTTTCCCTCCTACTGTACACATTATGGTGGCGCAATTCTGCCCACTTAAAATCAGACAAACTTTATCAAACCCTGCGCTGACGGCTCCTCCGGAGTACAATCAATTGTTATTTGTCTGGCACAGTGAACTGTCTAATTGGAGGATGATGGAAGTTGTCATCACAAAATTTTGTTGCTGCGTTACCTCCGTCATTTTTTACTTGCAAATATCTAGTTTATTGAATTCCCCTATGTGCATTTGCTATAATCAAAAGGAAACAATTGGTCTTTTTTTATAAAATTGTCACCGTTTTCATTTATTTAGGCAACGCATACTAGCACCACCTCTTCAAAAACTGTGCTTGCAATTATCAGAGCGTGCTCGTTTTTTTATTTTGAGCCTTTACACTGGGTTTCAGCCATAGACATGTTTTATTCGTCATTTAGGAATACATCCGTTTGACTAAATGATTTTCTTGCTAAATTCCGGTCTGACTATTTTTTCTTTCTTTTATTTTTTCTTCAAATTCGCAATTGTCTCTTCAAATTATAAATAAATGTATGAAGTTTTTCGGGACTTAGGCGATGTAGAAAGTATCGGACAAATTCATTTTATATTAACACCCTCTTTTGTAAACGAGCCATGGGCTGAGAAAAAAAACAACAGCAACAGTGGTGGCACACACCCACGCTAGGGAATTGGCCAAAAACCGGGTAGTTCTAACGAAATACCTTTAGTGTGTTAGCTAACGTTTTTTGAATTCATGAGAAAAATCAATGGCAGAAATTACTGTTCTGCTGGGAAGTAAAAAGGCAATTCACCATACTAAAATGATGAGGGTTCCAGGTACTACAGGCTTAGAAAGACAGACTGGAAAACACTGTTATTCCATCAGAGCCCTTGAAACTGGAAGGACAACCAGTTTTATGCTGGAGTATTTAAAAGAACGGTTTTGCAAGCAAAAGAAAATTATGATGTTTGGACGATCTATTCAAATGAAACAATAAGCGCGCATTCTATAGATTTATTCGTAAAAGGGAAAATGATACCACGACCTATGAGCACAAAGTCTTTTATTTTGTCTCCGGAAAAAGTCGAATGTTTGTTAGATATCACTAGTAGGGGGTTTGAGCAGCACTTTTCTTCCCAGTTACTCTCACTTGCAAAGCATCCCCAAGTGACTACAACTTCATTGTAATTTCTAGTTCTGAATAAACAGCGGTAGTGGACAACTTTCCATCTGTGGCTTCGGGCCCTAACAGTATCACGTCGGCCATGCTAAAATTGTTAGAGAAACAATCTCAAGAGATCTCATTAATGTTATCAAATAATTATTAGGATTAGCAAGTATTTATTCGGCTTGGAAAATAATTAAGGTGATACTACTGCTCACAAATCCAGCTAAAGGGTTTGTATGAACTAGACATTAGGCCTATTACGTTGACCTCACACTTTGTAAAATTAATTAAACGAGTGATAAACATTTGTATAATAAAGTTCATTAACGAAAAATTACACTAAATTTGTCTCAAATAGGCTTGAAATCAGGGTACTCAATATGGTAGGCACACATAGATATTAAGAGTCGCATTTAGTTAGCTCGGTGTGAAAAATAGTATGCCGCGTTTGTTGCGTTGTACATCGCAAAAACGTATGACAGCACTGAGCATGTAGTTTTAGTTATTCAGTTACACAACATGAAGTTCCCAAAGTACATTACAGCCTAGATTGAGAAATTTTCACTAAACTTGACATTCTATTGTTCCCAAAGAAGCATTTCTTCGTCTACGTACGAGCAAACAAGAGGCGTTCCACAAGAGGCAGTCCTTTCTCCCGTTTTATTTAATATACTAATTAGTTCTATATCACGACATTAGGGTGTGCAAGTATAAGTTTATGCACATATTGCCATTTTTAGAGCCCATTCCGTATTTCGCTTCGTTATCATCTAGAGAAATAAAATACCCTATTGTGCTATACGATCGCTCCATATCTTAGAAGGCACACATCAAATACATTTCATTAAATGGTGCTCAGACGGTCAGTTTGTTACGCAAAATTGATCATAGCCGATTTGGCATGTAAAAGTGAACGCTTTTATCAATACACACTCTTTACGTTCGGCTGGTTTTTGAATTTTGATGGATAATATACACTGGTCCTTTTACTATAAGCTTCGATTCTTGTAATTGTTCAGGAAAAGCCTTGAGTCTGTGTTTAGGTCTTCCTAAATTTGCATCAATTAAGATCTTGTACATGAAAGGTAGATTCCCATACTTTGATTTGTTTTTTTAAATTGTTAGCAGTACAATCATTTTTAAAGCTTCATGAATCCTCAGTAAAGTGTTTCAAAAACAGTTTTTATCTAAAGCGCGAGTGCTTTCTTGTAGTACATCGGCCGAGATTTCAAACACCTCCAAATCTCCATATACAGCACTTTCTTTACCATTTAAATGTCAATTTTAGTGCTGTATTTTCGATCAGTGAAAGCGAAAACTCCATCAAATTACAGCTTGACTAAAATTTTCCAAAACAAGCAACACTAATGTCAGACCGCATTTACGAGTGCATCTCTTTATCTTTATGAGTGCATTTATGAGCGCATATATTTATTATGAGTGCATATCTGGTTCATTCACAAATTGCGACGGATGTTTTGCAAAATGAAAAAATATATATGGAATTGGGTAGTCACTCCTATTCTAGATTGATGATTTTCTCAGCGCATTCCAAGTTTTGTACCCATTATCGTGGCAGAGTTTTTGCGATAATTTTGGTTCTGCACGAACTGAAATCATCTACTAGTTCAGCCATAATTTTAGCTGAGTCACTGCCGGCGGGTTTTTTTCTCACTGAAAATCAGAATTCTCTCGTGCAGAGCACTTTTAAACTCTTAGTTTGACCGTATATACAGTTGGTTGAAAAGGTTTGCGTACCAGGGCATAAGGTACTCTTCTTCAATGAAATGGAGAATGCATTAGATAAGTCATCGTTAAATGCCCTTGTTATTCACATATAACCAGCATCTAAATTTGTTATGGGGGCTAGATTTAGGAAGAAAATGGTGTTAGAAGAAATTTTTTCGCCGTCCTTAGTAAACACATCAAAATTTCAACACATAAATAATCGTTGGAACAGTAAAATATGTGACACGCGTGCAGTTCAAGTCGCCATAATTAGGCTTAGGTGTCAAATTTGGCTTTGGTGACAAATTTTTATGTCAATATTTGTTTGCACAGAGCTAGTCTGGATGATTCTCCTAATATTTGGTTTTTGTGGAGCCCCTGAGACAACAGACCATAATCTGATAAATTGTAAAAGATATGCTGAATTGTGCAAAATCACATTAGGTGCCATCTTCCGTCCCTTAAAATTGAAGATAAACACTCCAAATTTACTTTACTTTTGGGCTTTGTCCCTAGGATTCAGTGACGGGAAAGATGGCGATGAATTGCAGGAGTTTATTAAAGCTTTAAAGAGATTCAGACTGTAGAACGTATTATTACTCCTAAATTACTTTTTTTTTTCAAAGTTCTTTATTCAATCATTTATTGTTGTTGCTCAAACTACCTGCTTCAGTTTCTATATTCGTCATTTATAATTTTCTATTTCTCATATTGTACTTGACAGCAACTGCCGTTGAACTGTACCTGCTCCTCAGTCCACTTGGTTTCTTTTCTTGCGGTTGTGAACTGCAGATAAAACATAGCGCTGTTTCCATTATTGCAGTGGCAATCATTACTGGCAGCTGTTGTTTGTGTTTATTCAATGTGACAATTTTAGTATCAGGTTCGGATCCATCCCATCTATCTCGAGTACGTGATATAAAAGACCAAAGTTGAAAGAACAGTTCCTAAGCTGACTAATTATTTAACAATCAACTTTCCAAATGATGTCATGGCGCAGTGGTTATAGTGTGTTCAGTTGAAAATCCAAGGCTCTCGTGTTCGAATCTTCAAGATCGATATATTTTTTTCTGCACGGGTGCTTTATATATCGCTTTCTATATTATAAATATTTATTTTTATTTGTTTTATCAGCTCCTCGTCACGGAGGTTCTGGCGCCGTTTTGCGCTCCCACAATGCTGGTGCTCCAGCATCCACCTTACGCCACCATACATCCTGTGCCACCAATATTTCTATCACCATAATCTATCAAAATGGTAGATGGTGGAAATCAACATTCCCATGGCAGACAGTTTTTTCAGTAGCGATGTGATAGCAGACTTAGCATTGTATTCAGTATGTACCAGGCTTATTAATCTAGCAATTATGGGGACTCACAGATAATTGTAGGAGTTCGCGAAATGTGGAGAACAGTTATCAAGATAGTAATCATTCGAGGTATTTGAAGTAAAAAATGTAGGCATCGCTTCGCATTTTGTATTGTTTAAGCTCATTGGCAATTTCAAATACCAGTTACATTGAACGTATATGACAGATTGAAACACTTTAAAGTCATTAACATGAATAACTTTTGAGGTTACAACAGAGTCGTCGGCAAGGACATCAGTGTTTGATGATACAACTCACAAGAAATGATATCTCTAAAAAATTAATGAGCGCCTCCGGGGAGGTCTAGGGGCTAAGGTGTTAAGCTGCTTGATTTCATATGTGGGGTTTTACGTCCCAGAACCACCATATGATTATGAGAGACGCCGCCGTGGAGGGCTCCAGAAATTTCGACCACCTGGAGTTCTTTAACTTGCACCCACATCTGAGCACACGGGCCTACAACATTTCCGCCTCCATCAGAACTGCAGCCGCGGCAGCCGGGATTCGATCCCGCAACCTACGGGTCAGCAGCCGAGTGCCTTAGCCCCTAGACGACCACGGTGGGGCGGTGTTCGACTGTCTACCCGCAGGGCGCGGGATATAATCTCGGTGGCAGCTGCTGTATTTGCGATGGAGGCAAAAAACGCTGTATGCCCGTGTGTTCAAATTTAGGCGCCCGTTTATGAACTCCCAGTGTTCTAAATATTTGGAGTCTTCTACCAAGGCGTTTCTCGTGATCTTGTGTTGGCTGTTCGTGGTTTTGGGATGTTAAACCCCACATATGATATCTGACAAACGTTTACATCTCACTCTGCTACTGCGCTAAAGCTGCTACTTGGGCGAGTTGGTTTTGATTATTTAGACAGATCTATCAGTGCAAAAAAAAGACGGAACATTTAGAGAAGAAACACACACACTGCATATGACACCATTCGAATGGCGCAAGCTGACTGCTATCTGTGGATAAAATCAGAGCCTAAGGCCACTATGATGACTGCCTGCGCTAGTCGACGCCTGTGAGCTGGCTACAAAAAGCCGGCAGCTATATGTGTCGTTAAGTTAAGGTTCGTGCGTTTTACTCAAAGTCCACTGATGCGTTGAATAAAGCAGTGAGGCCCTGCTATTCATTTCATCTCTCTTTCATCCTAGTCGAGCCAACACCTAAACCCGATAGGTGACAATAAAAGCATTGCGGTACTCAGAAACAAACTACGACAAAATGATTGTGGCCATTTGCAGTAACCTATTGGGAACTTTTCGTGCGAAACATTTGAAATGTACTTTAAAATTACCGTGAATATTTACTTCATACATCTTCTCAAGAATCAATTATGACAAACTGTATTAGAAACTTCGAAGAACTCTTGCGAAATGCAGTCACGAAAAAATAACCAAAATCTGTTGTGTCAAGAAAACAGTATCCACTGCGTTTCACGGCACTATGTTTTGCAGGTGTCAGGTCGTTAGATGTGAACAAATAAGTGTATTCTAAAGTATTGACTCAGTATACATAATGGATTCGCACAATTTGCAACAAACCAAGCAGTTTACGTTGCCTTAACAGTCGTTAAAAAATGCTATTGTCACTTCACTATTTTATAAGAACATTTTCATGTGTTAACGGTGGTCTCAAATGGTTTTCAGTGCATGGAGAGAACTAACTGTGTTTTGCTTAAGTCGCCCATCAAAGCATATGCCTATAATTTTTGTGGCTCCATCCAAAATAATGAAAGTTTCTTAAAGATCTGGGTTTATTCAAGCACAGAAGTGATTGTTATATTTTTGTAACCTTTTTTTCACTGCGAATGAAACCGTTTAACAAATTCAGTTGTCACTGATATGCTCACGTTTCTGCTCAATGGGCATTCCGCAATCGTGAGAAGCAACCTAGGCAATCATTGTTTTTGTTTGAATAAACAGTGAATGAATGAAATAAAAGTTGATAAAGGAAGGTGTGATATTATGACACTCTTCACTACCGTAGTGACAAGGAATACTCTGAAATAGCGCTCAATTCCCTCTTTGCAGATAGCATTTAAATATTATTTGCTTCCATCGACACGTGAGCTAAAGGGCAAGGGGGCATACACTATCATTTTTAAGTTGCCAATCTGAGTCAAATATTTTAAATTTGAAATAATAGAATACACGCTAAAAATTTGTCTTCTTGAGTTGAAAAAGAAACATCATGGTGTAACCATTGTCTATTGCATAGTTCAATAGTCAAAGATTACTTTCCCTTACTTCGCAATACATTTATACGCATACGTCATATGTGAGTACATAGATTATAGAAATATTTTCACACTGATGTATTATTAATGCTGGCACTATAACCTTTCCGCTTATTTACCTCGTGGAATATTGAAATATTTCTCAATGTGTTTAGAGGGTGCATTTCGTGCTGCACATCCTACTCTTAAAGTAGGCTTATCAAAAGCGTTAACTAAATGCTTGAGTTTGGTGTATGAAATTAAGCGTCTCAAAGTCTCTAATGTTAAGAGAGACGCTATTGCAGAAGGACCTGTATAATGTTTAACGACGGTGTTTTCATTCAATGACACTGTAGTTGAAACAGACTTCAGCAATTTCACCGCAATTGCGTTAAAAATACCGTGTCCCAAAAATCCGTTGTTGGCATCCCCGTATATTGTTGTGAGCTTACGAATGGCCTTGGCTTTGAGCGAGTAGTTCTAATCGAAGGTAATAGTGAAGATCAGGCACTGAGCCGCAATTTAGTACAGGTGTATTGCGTGCGAGCCGTTTCAAGATCACAGATGATGAAAGCATTCAATTTGAACATAACTTTTAGTGTATCAATAATGTGTAATGTGATGCTAATGTTGACAAAGTGAGAGACAGAGAGAAACAAATAGAGAGGAAAGGCGCGAAAGTTAACCAACCTTGGTTCGCTTGTTGACAAAGAAGTTGAAGTACATCTGTGGGGAAGAAAATGTGCCTTTATTAGTGTTGCTGTTAATCATGAAAGAAACGAATGTCGGAAGAAATGTGTTCGCGATGGCAGTAATGAACGAAGGTTTCATATGAACGTATTCAAGAAGAGAATTTCGCAATCAGAGACGCTACTTGAACAATACGGTAATAATGATACTTATGATGAATGCGTTTGCCTTTTATAATTGTCTATCATCGTTATCAGTTATAGGTTGAAACAGATCATTTAAAGCCAAATAGAAAATTTCAAAGATGCTGTGCTATACTGGTGCAGCAAAGAATGAAGGAGTGGTAGAAGTAAGAGAAGCCAACAAATGATATAAGGTAACTCCTGACCGATGAATAAAAAATAGACAGATGACTGTAACCCTGTGTGAAAGCGAGTAAAGGAACCCCAGCATCAATAAAATGTTCATATTTTTTCTCAAAAACACTCATTAGACGTGACACTTTATTACATTATGGGCAGAAACAGCGCGCAAACTCAGGGGACGAAGAGAAGAGACACAAACAAGCGCTGACTTTCAATTCAGTGTTGCTTTACTTTCTTACAGGTGAAAATAATTACGTGGCTTCTTTACGGGCGAAGCGATAGAAATACGCAATTTGAGAGAAAAACCACCAAGGCCCACTATGTACCACGTATTACCATATACTATAAACCTCAATCGACATTGTCCATTGACAATTCCGTTACGTTAGTGTAAAAAAACACAATGCTAACGCTTGATAACTATAACCCTATGCGAAATGCGGTTTATTGGGCATTAAGCACTCCGATTTGTCATATAAAACAAGTTAAACGCACTGTCACATACATGCTTGGCATGGCTAATTGAACTTAAAACCATACCTTTAGTTTCAAGGTATGAATAAATATTCTGTTCAATGTCTCGTAATTCTAACTTTGGTTAATATGATTCTAGCGAAATGACCGTGTGCGCGCTATGGGCGTAGAATTTAGTCATGTTTCATGACACGTGTATCATAATTCTCATTTTTGGATGTGTCATTTACCTTCATCGTTCATTCACGTAACGTAATACCGATTTGGCATATGTGAGGCTAGCGAAACGGCCACGACCGCATCATGAGCGTGGTATGCAGTAACGTATCTACAAAATATTCTTGTCATGAATATCATGTTTGCACCAGTCATTTACGTTCACCTTCCATTCATGTCACGTAATACCAAACTTGGTATATGGGAAGGTAGCGAAATGACTGTGCGCGCACTATGAGCTTATGGCGCGTAGTCATGACTTACATGACATGCATATCATCAGTTCCATGTTAGGACCTGTCCCTTATGTTCACCATAAAGCCATGCCACATCGTACCAGTTTTTCAATATTTTATGTGAACAAAACCCCGCAAAAGCAGCAAGACCGTGACATAGGAATCATAACATTCAAGACAAGCATGTAATGACTTTTAAGATAGGACTAGTCATATGCCATACCAACTTTATTATACATAATATCATCGAAATGACCAGGAGACCTTAAGGTCATAGGAGGATCGATGGATAGATAGGTAGACAGACAGACAGATAGATAGATAGATAGATAGATAGATAAATAGATAAATAGATAAATAGATAGTTAGATAGATAGATAGATAGATAGAAAGATAGATAGATAGATAGATAGATAGATAAATAGATAGATAGATAGATAGATAGATAGATAGATAGATAGATAGATAGATAGATAGATAGATAGATAGATACGCTCAAGGTCACCGTAGTTTGCCAAGAAATCCTTCGCACTTGAAAACGTGGTTGATCTCTCATTCACAAAACGGTATAACGCGAAAGTGGAACGTGCCTTCGCAAAGGCAGTTTAGCATTCATTGTGCATTATTTCGCCACAACGGTGAAGGAATGAATGCTGCAGTAACAAATTGAAATATCACCCGAAGAACAGAAAGCACCTTGAAGCTTGCAGCACGCACCTCAGGCAGAAAGCACGCATGCAAGGTGCATACACAAGACGAGCGCGGAGAAACAAATGTCACATCTCGACACTTAAAGCACGCCGCTCAAACAAAAGGAAAGACGTAAGAAACAAACGCAAAAATATACCTCTGAACTAGTGGAAACGACCGTCACAATTCTTACTCCTTCGTGTGTGAGCAGCGAGCTCCTTTTGTTGGCCATGGCGGCGAGGGAAGTGACGTTAGGGCTTCCTTCAACTACTCTAACTTCAATACAAGGTTGCGGTAGAACCACAAGTGGTACAGGGCACCCGAACACCGAGCTAAGCGCGAGCGCAAGTGAGCCATCATGCAAGGTAACATCCATACACATTTTGACCACGCCATGTGGAGGCACGTGAACAGATCAACGTAGCAGGTGGGGTGGCATGACCTTCAGAGCTCGAGCGCGCAACGCGCACTTCTCCCACCATCTCGGTAATGGTGACAAAAGCATAATGAAATATCGAGCTCTGAGGACTTCCACCATTACATGGTATATATAGATTGGTTGCCGTTAACATGGTACAGGAGGTTCGCTCTGTGGCTTAGTGTTTAACGTCAAGCGCTGAGAAGTGCGAGGTCGCTGTTTCGACGCCCCACCACAAAACCTCAACTTTTTTTTACTTTGCTGGGAAGAATTTCACAATGTCCTATACGTGACGGAAATACGTGTAGAAGGCGTAGTGGGCCCCGCCATAAAACGCTTTCACGTTAAAATTATTTTTTGCAATATAGCGTAAGACAATCAGAACTGTACCAGCCGGGTTGATGGCACAGTGCATAAGGTGTTCGGTTGCCTACCCGAAGAAGTGGCACCTACACAAGACATGATGACCAATATTTCATGGAAGCAAATTATTCAAGGACTTTGTCTTCCTTTGTTATTTCAATGCAAAAGTGATCCGCTTCAATTCGTATCACCTTGTCAATCACTGACGACGCTTTGCTTCTAGGTATACACCTTACAACACTGTGAGGAAATGAACGACTGTGTGCGATATGTTTGCAGAGTAAAACACTGTCAAGGCACCTTCTATCACAGCTGCTAACTGACTATCAGTCGTCTTTGAAGCAATTCTCGCGCGGACGCAGCTTTACGCTTTGCTGATAGTGAGAGTTGGGAATATGGTTCTCAGTGCAACAAATAGGCAACTTGCAGCCCATAACTGATTGCGCTTCGCAGTACGCGAATGCTCTCTATATTCATATATTTAGCCGCAAAGTAATAGATTTGAATTTTCACGTGGCTCTTCGTCATGAGTGCCTATATCAATAATTCCCTTTCCGAAGCTGTATTGATGGCTGGTGTGGCACAATAATGATCTTCTTTACCTCCACGCGAAACAACGGTGCAAAACTCTGGGTTGATATATGTCCTTTATATTTGATATGCGTTGGGACTGTAAGCTCCAAGTTAATGCCAATCTCAAGCTTGCAGTCAAAAACATTGACGCTGAGAACACAATTTCTGCGACATGGTCTTTTTAATAGAATTAAAATAAAGTTGTAGACTTTTGTCCTTCATGGTATCATTGAATGGTGACGAACCCTGGCATTCAAAATTATTTAGGGCTTTCTGCTGTGACGCCTATCATAATACTCTTTCAGACCTTGCATTTCGTAAGCAAAGTATGAAAGTTTAGTAAACAGTTCTGATGGGCCTACTTTCATAGTAGGATGTACATGGGAAAATGTTCACTGAAAAATAATTTCAAATATACTCGATCCCTGGCTACTAAAAACAAAAAGGAGATAAATAAACCGAATCAATTGTCACAAAGGTTCTCTTTCTATCCTGACTAGTACTTCAGTGCGCACATATATTACATAGAAGTCGAAGAGCATGATGTATTTGTCCTAAATGGCATGAGCAGCCAGCAAAGGTCACTTCTCAAAAGTCATCTCAGACATTCAGATTTGTTTTCTAGCAGCATTACCTTCTCTTCTTGTTTCTTCGCAGAAAATAATTTATTGCCATTTGTGCAGTATTCTTACCAAGAAAATGGCAGTATTGTCCCTGTTTGCTCCATACCAAAACGTATTCTTATTTTGTGTTTTATCTGGAACCTGTTAAATGCGAAAAAATTTTCAGGAGACCAAAATCATTTTGACCGTTTTCAGGTTTACGTATAGTTATATTTCCAGTCAGCCATCTACAGCTTAGGCTTCATAGCGTTCTCCTCAGCTACGTGCATAAAATTGGCTGAGGAAATGATTGTGTGAATGTGGAAGATGAATGTGTAAAGAGGCCTCCACTAGTCTATGGACCCTTCTCCCCACCGCAAGCCAAGCATTTCCGACTACTCGAAACTTCTCCACAGAAATTTTTTTGTAAATAAATAAATAAATAAATACGTTTTCACCACCACCACCGCGGGTAACACTTTCGAGACGCGATCCAAAGAAGCCAAGCGCAAGCGTCCTCCACACGCGCGCCACTCCGCTTCGTTCATACCCTACCAACCACCCGCTACGTACGGCGACTATCCAGGAGACTGAGAGAGGCACTCGTTTTCGGATATCCAGACACAACCTGTGCAGCAGCCAATCAGAGAGTAGAGGTATAGCACCATCTGAAATATCCTCACTAAACTGCAGCTTGTATGTACTTCTAGGAGACAGCACCGTCTATTATACTGTTCTGGAGATACTGCCTCCTTTTCTTTCCCGTCTCTTCTTATCTTAGTTACGCACGACGCATGACAAGGCTAGACTAAGAGAAACGTGGCCCCTAAAAAAAAGGCAGCATTTTCTGGACAGTATAACAGAAAATCCTGTCAGGCTACTCTCCGATTAGCTGCTTCGTAGGTTGCGCCTGGGTGCGCGAGGGAAGAGTGCCTCTCTCAGCCTCCTGAATTGTCTCTGTACGTGGCATATCATTGGTGGGGCATGGACGAAGCAGAGTGGTGGGCGTGGAATGCCGCAGCGGCTCAGGCTCGGCGCCTCGTTGGTGGAGCATGGACGAAGTGGAGTGGAGGACCTCGATGGTTCATGCTCGTCACCAAACAGACAGACAGACAGACAGACAGATGAACGTACTAGCGGATGGACGCATAGAAGCATGAACGGACGAACGGACACATGGACGGATGGAGGATGGCGGTGCATACTGACAAATGGATGGGTGGACAGACAGGCACACAGACAGATTGACAGATGGCAGGCAGACTGACAGACTGAGAAACAGACAGACGCTTCACCCCACATCATCATTCACTCTGTAGATATGCTATCATTTTTATATCCACAGGTATGGCTACATGCGTGTCGTGAGGCCATTGGTCGCAAGGTAGCCTATCTAACCGCCAACCTGTATTCTTTTTATGTCATTTGTTGCTATGTATACTTCTAGTTTCTTCAATAAATATTCAGTTGCTAATAATTCCTTGTGCAACTGCCTTCTGTGTTCTCGTCTCTTTTCTGCGAAGTTTTAGTAGTTATATAGGGGCTCTAGAGATAACAAACCCAACTGAAAAGTTCCGTATGAAATCTTACGGAAAATATATGGACTCCGTAACATTTCCTTATGCTACATACGGAAAACATATGGAGTTTTATGGAAATATACGGAAGTTCTATGGCATTTACGGAAGGCTTCTTATGGAGTATATGGAAGGATAAGGAAATTGTATAGCGTATACGGTAAGCTTTTTATGTAGTATACAGAAAGATAAGGAAAATGTATGGCATATATGAAAAGCTTTTTATGGAGTATATGGAAGGATAAGGAAGTTTTATGGCGTGGATGGAGTGAGTTTTATGGAAAATATGGAAAGGTAAGGAAACTTATGGAGCATACGGAGAGTTCATTATGAAAGATATGGGAAGATAAGGAAAGTGTATGGAGTGTACAGAAGCTTTCATAAGGAAAATACAGAATGTAAGGTCTTACGGAAATATACCAATTTTGTAAGGTGCTTACGAAAATGTGCAATAGTGTATGAAAGGAATGTGGATTGTTGCAAAAATGTGGAAACTGTACAGTTGTTGTCACATTTTCAGCAGTAAATCCGAGCTCTATAAAGTTATAAATGAATGCACAGTGACATATATAGCACAAAAGAATAACGCAGGCTAGTCTGTGTTGTCAGTCACCACTGTTCGCCCTTTTCCAGAATGAATACAACTTCTGCAGATGACCAGGTGCTAAAGTCTGTCACACGGAAAATGTGTCATTCACAAGGAATGACAATAACTGTCATTTTACTTGCATGATGTCACACGAAAACAAATCAAGCAAGAAAAGCATAACTTCAAGGGCTCGTTTTTTGGTAGAAACAATAATAATGAGAACTAAATTCAATGTGAATGAACTTGTCAATATTAATGAAACTGTTCTCAATACCATTGGCAAAGAGAAATGTCATTTTAAAATATCGACCACGAGCTTAGCTCTCCTGAGCACCGACAAAAGAAATGAAAATCTATGAAAACTAATTGCATGTAGCCTAAAAATAATTTTTATTGATAGTATATGTGCTCCTACAATATAAATACAGCTATACACAACTTGCCACAGCTTCACGACAGAAACGAGGTAGGGGCAGAGGGAGTGGTCAGAAAAATAATTAAGTATGAGAGCACAACTGATATGTACGGACACATAATGATGCTTATCATTGATGCACGGATGGTCGTGTATAGAGCTGGGTCGTTTTGAGATCTTCAAAAGCATTGTTTCAGACCACCATGAAGATTACGCTTCAATTGTAGGGCTACATAAGACACAACTTATGGGCCAGCTTTAATGAATAAGAAGATTATAGGTTAAACAAATGCTTTAAAATATATCATATCATGGCTGCATGGACGCATACAAGCTATGTAAAGCGCAATAAAGTGAGGACGCATGAGCTTCTCTTGATGCTTCAGTTCTACATAGATGCTTCAACTGTTCTGCAAAGAAATTTAACCAATGTCTGTGTGTGCAACATTGTCCATTTTAAACTATCTATATGTATATATAAAATTCCTACTGCGGGTTAAGCTACGTAGCACTCCATAACTCTTCCTTTTATTAAGGGCAATTTTTCAAACAATCAACATTATTCATTTTCTGTCTCATGACTTCGTGCCCGCAATTCTTGGTTTGGCTCGATCACAATTGTGCAGCCCTTGTTTTGGAGGAATCAAAAAACATCAACCAAAATATATTTTGGAACTGCTTCTCGGTGATATTGCCTTCCCTCAACTGCCACAGCTTGAGATGAGTCATATAGCAAGTCTCGCGCATACCTAGGGCCTACCCTTGAAGAAACTGGTCCGGCTGTGAAATGCTCAGTTTTTTCTCAAATAAACTTTTTGGTTTGACATTTCTCAGTTCTCGAGTCCCTTCACAATCAAGCGAATCCAATGTTCCCCTTAGTCCTTAATTTTGTTATATTAGGAAATAAATAAAAAAATTATAATGAAAATAAAAATACTAATAACTGTTTGCGCAAAAAACACAGTCCCACATACGTACTTGAACGCAATATTGCTTTTATTTTGTTTTATAACCTAAGGCATTAGAAAAAATAGCAGTACAATAAAAACGTTGAAAAAAAACAAAAAAAGTTAGATTTGACGGGACTCGAACCTGCACCATAGTTTGCTCGCGAACGTGAACTGAGTGCGTTAACTTGCTAAGCTATTCGCGCAGAACAGTGCACGTGTGTTTAAGTTATGTATATGAATTTGCTTTTCACACGCTATGTGTTGGCATATTTATGTACGATATGCGATTGTATCTATTGTTGTGTGCATATGTTTTGTGATTGTATATACGTCACATGCTTTTTGCATGTCTTTCAACTATAGATTGCTGCCCCGCCGCGGATGAAAACAAGTATTTTTACACCCACACACAAGCTTGAGCAGTTGAAGGTTGTTTCCCGGGTCTCTCTTGCGATTGAGTCGGCCACCACAGGGAATTAGAGTGATACGCCATTAATCCCTGCATGTAGCTGTATTCCACTTAGTAGCTCTATCGCTTGATGACAAATAGAGCGCGGGGCGCGACGCTATTGCGCGCGACCATGCCTCGCGTAGTGGCAACATCAGCTGATTGCGCCGGCCAGCTTGCTTCGATTTGCTTCAGAGCAAAGAAATGTCATACCTTGAAAGATTGCGTACTGCACTATGTCAAAATGTTACTGCTTTGTAGCCATCCTATTATTCATTGAGAATTGATAACTCTGATATCACTACTGTAGAGCTTTGCGTCGGCGACACGCACCGAACGTGAAACCGCACTACGTCTGTCGTAGAAGCAGTAGGAGGCTGTCGTCTGCTAGAACAAAAACAAAACAAAGACCTGCGACTATATTCATAAGTTGTAACTTGTTTTTTGAATAACTGTTTATCACTTTCAAAGTTATTTTGCCAGATAACATACATTTTTTTCAGTTCATAGCAGCGACAAATGTTTTTTTTTTATTTTCCTCACACAGATATCCAAGCCAAATCCATTCACAGCTAAAGCCACATGTTGTTTGTGTTTCTCTCCGTGGGCATGCTCTCTCATGTGTTTGCGCTGCTACACACGAGAGCACAAAATGTTAAATTTACGCAAGGAAGCGCCGTTCCTCGTTCTTGAGATGTGCTAAGATTGCCCCTATTCCCGCGGTTGTTCGAGTGCGGATCAAGTGCGAGTCGTCCAAGGAATCGGCGGATTGGGCGGGCGCTCGAAGGACTCCGAGGTGACGGCTGACGCCTGTGGTTGCTTCCCTCAGGACAGTGTGAAAGAAACTAAAGGTAAGGGGGACACTTTTTTATGTAGACCAAGTATGCCACTCAGTGCAAGTGTGTGTTGCTGCACTCGAACGAGGCGTCATGAAACGGCAACCTTACGCGCCTTCGCGAGTGCGTTTGCCGATTTGCTTTGACAAGGCTAATGCTAGCAGAGCCTTGGCGCATCGGCGCGGCCTTACTGGAGCTAATTCGAGACAACTGCGGCAACATGCATGTGTATGGTGATCGTTTTTTTCATATGTGCAATGTAGTGAGGAAGACGCACACGGCGATTGCTACGTTGTTGATTAAACGAAGCCTGCAGTGCCATTTGATGGAAAGCAGCATTTTGTTTACGTTCGCGGGCGATACAATTTGTAACTTGGCTCGATTCACCTAGCCAACCGCCTAAGTGGGTTGATTAGCATACGTTCACGGTAGAGCGTTATTATGCCCCTAAACAGTGGCGTGTGCTTGTTAAAAGATATTATGTGTGTGCCTAGTGTAGAGAGAGAGAGGTGTTCGTGCAATCTGCATATGTACCTTCAAGACGCTTTTGCTTGTAACTAATAATGTACCGACCAGCACCTACATTGTACGCCTGACTTTGAAGAAAACTTGCATGCACAATGTGAGATTTTGTAATCTGCCAGAGTTGCTTGTTATAAAATAATACACTGCCAGCATGTTCAAAATATGTTTCGCTGCTGTGTGGCAGGGGTGCGGTTATCACGCTGTTGTGTAGTTGCTGATGCAAGCACTTATAGTTTTGATGCGTTAATATTTCTTATCTAACTCATCAGGTGTTTGGCTGTTTCAGCACAAACAAGGCAAAGAGAGAAGGAAGACGGGTAATGACAGGACCAGTGCCGACTTTTGTTTGCAGGAGAACACCCATGTTGGTGTATTTATTGTGATAGCCTTTCTGTGTTGCTTTTTTGCCCAATTTATGCAACAACACAGTTGTCAGCAATATGAGAGAGAACACTGAAATTATCTTTTAAAGATCATGGTGACTAAATGCCTAGTAATTCACAGCACAAAGTAACAACAAAAGACATCAGTATGATCAATGTGGACGAGTACAGTCTTGCATTTAAAAAATATATTGTGCAAAATGTTGCCTAAGTAAGAAACCTCTCTATGTTTGCAAATAATGCAACGTCACTTCGAGCGCCGTGCCAGCCATTCCCTCCCTCTGTGCAAGGGCTGGTTGGCAAGGAAGTTGCTTGTGACGTTCCTGATAGACCATTGAGATGTATGCGATTCTAAACCTGTAGCCTAATATATACGTAATCTTTTGCGCAGTTACATCGCTGCATCTGACACCTACAACTTATTTGCATATTTACATTGCTCCCTTAGGACCTAACACACAAACTTGTTGTTTGCATTGTCACTTCATGAATATCGAGCGGTAAAGGTACTGAGTATATGTGAAACAAGAATCTCTGTTTATTACATGAAGACATATGAGGCCTTCGATAAAACGAGTTATACCTTTATTGGGCCTGCGTACTCGTCGGAGCGATTCATACATGCAGCTTCAGCAAATGGTATCTTCCAGCCCGGTGACCATGCAATTTTTTTCTGCACACAGCGCAAACACCGACATGTACCCACTCGCAGATGGTCGCGTCAAGTGCATATTTACCTAGACTAAAATGTCGAATCAAGTTTTTTCATCGACCGGTTCCTGCCATGAGTGCTAACGTCTTCGCAAACAAGACACATTGTTATTGAGACTGCACACACCACACACAATATTCTCAGTTGAACCACTATTCTCAATACTTTTCAATGCACACTACATGCCGCAATCAACAGTGCACATTTTTGAAGACTATGCCACTGTTCCTCGCACAGGCCACCACGTGTGTTCACTTCTTCAAGATAAACAGACAGCGTGGCAAATATTTTACCACACAGCTAGATGTTTGCTGACACATACTACAGCTAATGTCGACATTGTAACGTGAAGTGTAAGCTTTGAAAAATTAAAACTTGCCCCAAACACCGCACGACTGTACCGGGCTGAGCCATCAGCGGGAGTGTTTTTCCAGCCACACCTTTTACATGTGCCAGTGACATCAAGCTGTGACGTACCTCGGTAGGGGCCTATCGCTGCATACTTTATGTGAATGGGGGTCCTGTTAGTGAAAGCAGGCATTGTTGATTTCGTAATTTGTTCATTCCCAACTGGACCTTCATTTGCACGAGTTGTCTGACTGATATTCAGGCGAACTTTTGTGCAATAAATTATACAGTTGGCAGTCTGTGCTTGCTCCATACTGTTGTTACTGGTGTTTCTTGTTGTTACTTTGCACTGCTCATTACTGCTCACCTACAGAAACTAGCCTATCTTGCTGCTGTTTTGGACAAGATGCAGCTGGCAAGTGCGATAGTGTTCATAACTCTAAATTCTCAAGCAAAAATTATCGTTTCATATTCAGTTAGTTGCATTCATATCAGTACATTATAAGAGATCATTGATTAAACATTAATCCGTGTTCCTTCACATAATGCTCACAACTTTTATATCAAATTGAATGGTGTTTATTAAAAACATGGGTTTTAGCTAAACTTCATGCTCTTTTCTTGAACAGCTGACAAAACGCTATTGGATGCTTACTTGCCATGAATTGGACTGTGTTTGAAATACTTTGCAATTCTTCACCGGACTGCCAGTAAACTTCACATTGGGGGAACATTTATTAACCATGGATTGATTAATTAAGAACGGAAAGAAAGAAGCGGCAGGCCGGGATACTTGATATTGGCATCCGTTTTGCTACCCAGCGCATTATCATGCAAACTTCCTATAGAGTGGTTATGCGTCTTGCATGTGTGTCTGTAAACCAAGATCTTTGGGTAGAACTATATTTATCTTACAAATGGTTGCAGGACTGTGGAGGCTGTAGGGCTGCTTAGGAATGGTGGAATCCCTGAACATGTGTTCAACCTTGCTGCATCAGCTCCTTGGTGTTTTCACGGCATCTTTACAGATGTGTTGGGTGAGTAAAGCAAGCAGGTTTCAATACAAGGAAAAGTATAATATGGCAGCACCTCTTGTGTGTGTCTTACATCCCAAGAATATCAAATATTTATCTTGCACCTTGTGGCCTGTAATTTTTATAGAGACACTTCTTTTTGCTTTATATTTGAGTCTTGATGCTTCGACAGCAATGTATTTGTGTTTGACATCAAGTGTTCTTGAACAAATAACTGATCTCAATAATGACAAAACACCCTTCATACTTGGTCCTTAGCATAAGCTAGCACATACCTGTAGCAGATTCAATTATTCATTTTTTGCGCTGGGATGATAATGGGCAAGTAGCAAAGGCAAGTTCAGATTGGAGTGGTCGGTGACGTCTGCTTAGGCTCTGCCATATTGCTTTGCAACCAGAGTTACTTGTGGCCACATATACAATGAAGACACATGACGTGCATTCTAAATGATATTACCATATCACATTTCGCTGCATCTCAATGTGTGCCAAACAAATGCAGATATCATTAGCTTGCCACTATAAAGGGATACTAAACCAACACAAGGTTGAAATTTAGTCGTGGTGTTGCAGCTGTGTATGACTCTACAATGAATGCATAGCCGTGATAATTTGTCTATATGTTGTCGCAATAATAATGTTACACACATTGTACGATACAAAAGAGGTCCTCGCTTATTTCGCTTTTTTTCGCAATGCTTCTTTCTTGTCTCTTCTTGCCATGTGCTCCTCCTCACTGTACAAGGAGCAAGAGTAGTGGGCACACAAACACGTATTTAAAAAAATTTTGTGAGGTGAGCACTGAGAAGCTGAACACTTCCGAAAGGCTCAAAGAGGTAAAGGTATTGTTTCTAGCTACTTTTTGGGCACCCACAGCTAGTTGTGCTGCTGCAGTTAAAAAATGAGTTAAATGTTAAAAATTAATTGGAGGTGGTTTGGCACCCATAATTGCAGTTACATACAGAACTAGGTTTCAATGCGTAAGCAAAATCTGTTCACTCTAATTCAATCCTAATGATATCTGAAATTCAGGAAATATTCACAGAAAAGCTCAGGAAAAGGCTAAGTGGTTGCCTTTTGAACGTGAAGGAGATGCCCTTCTTCTAAAAGGTCAATAGACAGTCTAGTAGTCTCGATACTACATGCACTATAAAATAATCTGGTGTGGTGCTTTTCATGCATGTTATAATGAGAGGGGTTTTTAATAGAACTGTTGTCACTTTGCCCTGCGTTGCTGAAATTGTTCACATAGTTATAATACATGAATCACTTTATGCCTTTTGATTTTATGCAAATGGTTTGCTTACCCAGTCGGTTTAACTTGGTTTGTATAAAAACATAAATGCTCTAAACTTTTTTTATTATACAGCAGGTTTATTTTTAAAATACGCGACCATTGATGTGAACACAGTTGGTGGCGTGCTTGATTAATCCTTCACTATCACCACTCTAACTACACCTGCTACAGTGCATAGTGTGACAAAAGTAATGGTACTTAACATTACTGGCAGCATACACTTTTATGTCTCAAAATGTGTTAAAAAGCCTGGTAAAAATGTGTGTACGTTTTTTTTTCGCTCCAACTAAATATTCTGGTCTACTCAAAGTAGCTTCCGCTCTTTTAAGGTCCTCAAACTATTAGGTGTTCAAAAGAAGTATCAATGCCATATGCTTTCTTTGTCAGCCTACTCACCACTCTAATGATGAGAATTACCCGACAACATTACCCAGTAAAATATAGGGATGTTATAAAAAGTAATGTCAATTCAATTGTCAAGAAACGTTGCCAAGTTAAATTTTTGTTCACTTTTTTTTTCATAATTTTGTTGAAGTTACTTTTCATAACATCCCCTATAGTTTGTTTGGCATCATTTTCTACTAGTTCTCATTATAATGTGTTCAACAAAGACAACAAACCTTCAAATTTATGGTTCTGTCCTTTACTCATGAATCTGAAACAGTGAATCTCAGTAATCTTAGCCGTGTGTGACTTGTTTTTTTTTGATCAGTTGTGCATGTGTTCAAGTACATGCATTTAGGTGGGAGGGTGAACCATTGCCACCTCCTGTGACTAGCAGATTTTCTGAGAACTGACAGATGCATAATGCTGCCAAAGAAGTATAGGGATATTGGAAGTAATCGTGACGTAATTGCAATCGTAATGTAATTGCCAGTAGGCAAAAAAAAGGTGTCCCACACTCGCCATAATGGTAACGAGCAGCGCTGACTGACTCTTCCATGTATAAATGCACATATATACCGAAGAAAATGGAAGAGGGATAGCCGCCATGGTAGCTCAGTTGATAGAGCATCGGACGTGTTATTCGAAGTTCGCAGGCTCGGTCCCTGTACAGGGCAGGTTATCTTTTTTTCCTTCTACTTTTCTTTCTTCACAATTACAACACTTCTATTCTGCTTGAAGACTTTCTGGTGTAAATAGGTACCTTATAATTTGAAGAGGCAAACAGAATGTGCCAGTGCACGAGTTAGCTCTTGTAGTGGTTACAAGTAAGATATGTTTTGAAGAATAAATCATTCTGCCACTTGACTAAAGAATGGCTACAGGGCATGGCACTGGATGCACTTTGTTATTTTTGAATCAAGCTATCTTGTATTGTATTTTTATAAATTACATGGGATACACATGACGGTATCACACACTTTAATGCCACAAAGATTATGCAGCTAACAATGTTATAAATGCGAAATTGCATAAGGATAAGGTGAAAACTGCACCCTCGACGAGAATGTACAGGGAGCACAGGGTGCAGGCGTCATTCCTTCTGCCCGTGCTTTTCAAGTGCGAGCTGTTTTCACCTCGTTCTGACCAACTAAATTGAGATGTGTTGTTATAGTGCAAGAAGATGCTCCACGGGAAACTAGGTTTGTCTCAAACTCTGTGTGTGTCTTTCAATCTATATGGTGCCCGGTTCAAGAGTTCATGCAGACCAGATCGTGTAAAACAGGACCGTGTAAAATGGATCGTGTAAATAAAATAAAATGGACCATGTAAATAAACAGGATCGTGTAAAATGTCGTTTTCGTGTGCAACTGTAGTTGTGGTTGTGCTGAATGATCTTTCTTTATATACACTACATACCAAACGTGCTCCTTTAGAGTCAAGTGCATCTTCGGATCGATTGTAAATGTTTGCATATGCGAGGCCTTAAGTTTTATAAGAAAATCCTCAGTGTGCCACGAGGAAATGTGTGTTCAGCGAAAGTTTGCATATCATTATATACAACTCTCAAAGCCTCGTCTACAACTTTGTGCAGGTTGACCTTGAGCAGAAAACGAGGAGCGGCAGCAGCCCCCAGAAAAGAGCAAGCACCCTCCAAGCTCCCGAAGCTCTCTTCGACAGGAACATCATGGTCACTGTGTGGCATTGAAAACCATTGCAAGGAGTGCCTTATCAGTACACTGTGCTGCTCTTTCATCGCAGAAGACGAAGTTGACCACTCCAGAGGAACTTCACGCTGTGTATTGCGAGTGCTTCAGTGGTTTTGTTTTTGTCCAGCCAGCAGTTAAGAAATCATGTGTCAGATTCAGCTGGGATGGCTAGAGGGAGTCGGGCAGGCATGTTTGGACATTTGTCTAGCCAAGTATTGCCAATTTTCGCACTGGTCCTGTTGGAGTTACTGCCACAATCACAGAAGCTACGTCACATCTCTAAATGTACAGATGTGTCGGGGAAGATTAGCTGCATTAGGTTTTTCTATAACTGATAGCTGCCAACATTCTTCATTATACAGGAGTATTGTTTCTCACTTATGGGTGTAAAGTCCTCCACAGAAAAAATGCAACACGTCTACTTCCAGAAGGCTCCAAGGCCCTAGTTGTAGGTTTTTTTGGCTTGTTGCATAAGCACCTCGTTTGGGTGTACGTGAACATTTTATAAACATGTACAGCGAAAATTTTGGGTGGCTGGTCGTTTTGTCGTTATCATGTTCCTCGCAGTATTCTTAAGCATGTTGTGCATTACGTTGTCAATCTGGTTCATGTTCATAGAAGACATTACGAAGTTTCAGGCTACAGTATAAAAAGCCTGGAAGCAAGCTATCAATAATTTTTTAACAGAGTTGCTTAATCTCATACATGATACATCACTAAACTTTCGTGCGCATTCATCAATGTAAGCTCGTCTTAGTGTTATCCAAAATGAAGATGTGAGTCGACAGATGGAAACATCTAGTGGGGTAATCAGGGTGAACAGTGGAAGTGCCTCAGACAGGCTGGCTGATGTTGCGATAGGAGGACCTATTTTTTAGAAGTCACCTTGTCATCCTTGGCGTGTTAGTTTAAATGGGGTCAGTAATGACATCATCTTTTGGTGTAGGCGTGTGTGCCTGTTGGAAATGTTTGTCTGAAAAAAAAACCTATAACGCAGAAGGGTGCAGCCCTTGCGTCTTTTCAAGTTAGGTTGCGCTGATACAAAGTGTTCTCCTGTCGGAGGTTGGGGGTAAGGGAAGCAAAAAAAGATAAATGATAGAAAAGAAGAAAAAAGAAGAAAGAAAAGGGGGATGCAAAGTAAAAGTAGTGCTACACTGCTCCTACTTTGCATCCCCCCTTTTCTTCTTTTTTTCCCTTGTTTTCTTTTTTCACCTTTTTTGTTACATTTGCATTGTCCCATCTAGTGCATGAATCAATGACACATGGCTTTGCTATAGCAAAGGTACCTATGTGGTGTTGGATTGAACAGTGCATTGTACTTCATTCAGTTAATTACAGACTAATCAGTCTTGCAATAAGTGCTTCCTGTCTATCACCACACATGTTCAAATGAAAAGTTTGTGCTTGGCTCTTAGTATGCTGGTATATAGCTTGTGTTTTGGACTATTCAAAATGAATGTTATTTGCTGCTGTTTATGGTAATGAATTTATCCAACATGAAAATATCTTGCCTTGCGAACTTTGTCGGACCTGCCTTTCTTTTTCTTTCCTATGCAGGCATTGTATGTGAGGGAGGCAGTAACAGAGAGGTGATAGCTTGAGCTTCGGAAGAATAAATGCTGGCAGTGAAGCAATTACACATCAAACATCCCAGCCATTTTTGCCAACCGTACTAAATGTGTTTTTGAAAAAAAATATTGTGCTCGGTTACTGTATTGAAAACAGCAAAATGCTAAAATATATCGCAGAGATCAAAATATTAGGCCACATTGGTGCCTTCTGGACTTCCCAGGATGTCGTCTGGGTGTTGTTTGTAAAAGTAAAAAGTTTTTCAAAAATACTGCCTCTTCTACACCAAATTCGGTCT
>WOVY01001398.1:0-225366 GCA_013436015.1 Rhipicephalus annulatus | reverse complement strand
GCCTCTTTCTATATTTCAAGGACCACGGTCCTCTTTGGCCCCTCGATGGGCCCAAGCTGACCAGAAGCAGGCCTTCGACTTCGCCCTCGAACAACCTTAGGTGCCCTGCCCGAAGGCGTTCAGACGATGATCAAGGAGTTCTACCAGAACACGTCACCAGCGACGAAGACTCGCGAGGTGTGTTCCGGTCGCTGATGGGACATGGTGGGCGACTACCTCATCATGTGTCCAACCAAGTTCTACGCGGAGCTTTTCGCAAAAACCATCGGCCCGCCTACTTCTACATGCTGGACCACAGGTCCGAGAAAGGTCGCTTCCCGCCTTCCATAGATCGACGCACTTCGAGGACGTGCAGTACTTCTTTGGCCTGCCCTTCGTATTCCCGACCGACACACGGACGAGGATCGGCTTTCAGCCTACTCTGCATGCGAGTCATCGTGTTCGTACGTCAACACAGGGTGAGTGTCGCGCAGATGAGAAGAATATACGGTGGCGTTATTCGGGATGAAAACGAATGCTTAGCTCAGCGAAGCCAGCGAATAACAATAATTCCTCGATATCGGACGGCGGTGCAAACAGTGATTTCGTATTCATGACATGCGTGTATGCACACTGCGAGGCACGTACCGAATCTCCGCAATGCGAATGCTGTCCGTGCAAGAGGTGTGGACAGCTCTATCGGCCAGGTTCTCTGTGGTCATTCGTATGCTTGCAACGTGCGACAAATGCGATGAGTTTAATGCCTTCCTCTGAAGCCGATGTAATCGGATTCCACTGCATTTTTCACCCTCATCCCTTTGTAATTTATGCGTCTGTTTCTCAGCATTTCTTTAAGAAGGCTGTCATCGTGTTTTGTGAACGTGGCACGTGTTTCTTCTATAACTAAACGTAATGGGAGCTCTAATTAGTATTCTTATCTTCGCACACTCGTTTTATCAAGGCACAATTTAAGCCTCCAGCCTGGCTGGTAATAGTGAATCAATGAAATTAACTGCTGTTAACGTTTGTCCTCTTTGTTTCTTCTCCACATCTGCTGTCTTTTTCTGCGCTATTTCATCAGTCAGCCAGTACCAACCAGTTCAACTATCTGCTTCTTTAGTAGTGTTGTCAAATATGATGTGCAAATTCCTTCGTTTGATTTCATTTATTCCTCATGCCGTGCACTATATAGCCACGATCGGCTATATAGCTTAAACGCTAACGCATGTGGGTGGTTGAGCGCCTCTCGGGCCATTATTGAAACGATTGAAGAAATAACCTTGTACTATAACACTCTTACTGTGCACTTGTCCTATCTAAACCCGCTTAGTGGATGTCGCACAGCTAAGCCTAGGTACGCGGGTTTTTGATTTACGGTGACGGCGAACACAATTGATGGAGTGGATATGTAATGATATCTGTGTACTTAAATAGCATCCGTGCACCATCCATGTAAATAGCATTCGTGTGCTTAAATTTAGGGTTTCCCTAAAGAACTCCAGGTGTTCAAAATTTAAAATTCACTACGGCGCACCACGTAATCAAAATTTATTTTGGCTCGTAAAAAACAGATTAACGAAGTATTTTAACCTGCCCGTACAACAAAATGTCAAGAAAGCTTTATCTTGTAAGCTTGTGTACGGTATTCCGTCATTGCCTCATGCACTGCAGCCAGGTGAATTATACTTTGTTTTATACGTAATATGAGTTAATGAAGACAGACATCTAGACGAGGTAACCGATATTACCGACATTAACAAGGTAACCGACATTACTATATGAGGCGTTTTCTCTTGCTGCTAAGGCGCGCATACAGGCTGCAACCCGCACGTTCAGGCCTTAAAGTATCTGGCCGGCGTTTCATATAGGCGTGAGAAGGGTTCCCTTCAGTATGAAGTCAGTGTATGGGGCCGACCTTGAGCCCCCCCCCCCCTCGCTTGTTTGAAAAGAGTGTTGACCGCCCCCCCCCCCACCCGTGCACACGCCTATCTGTGATGGCCCAAACCTTGTGTCTTTCAGAACACATCATCAATTACACTTTTAGTGCCGCCCCCACCCCCCTCATTCGTGGCGATCGGCCAATCAGAGGGACGGAATAAATCCGTCAGTGATTTCGCGTCACGTTGCAGGAATATCAATATGTGATAGCCCTCGGACACACTCGCATACATCTTGCGTCGCTTTAGAGCCGCAGGCTTTTCCTTTTCATTGGTCTTGATCTTCTAGCAGCCTTGCTGAAATAACTGCCTTTGAATGTTCAATGCTGCAGAAGACGCGTGAAAAACTAATTTGGTGTGACGATAAGGCTATACATCATACATTAGACGCTAGGTTGCCAAATAGTTTCCTACAGCCACTATCTCTAGTGGGTCACTCTTTGCGGGGCTATAATATGTAGACTCATGTATACACGTAGCGCTGTCTATTTCGGGTACCTGATTGAATTCTGTGTGTGCGTGGACATATATTCATGTGCCTGCTCAAGAGCGTTTCAATCTATAGTTATAGCTCGCTCGCCATGATTGAGTGCTCTCTATATATATGTACTCTTAGAGGTGCCTGCTCGACGAAAAAAAATTCAAAATATACGCTTGTGACGCGCTTCACGAAAATTCAAAAAGAGGGATACTCCGAAAATCGTTCTCCCAAGAAAGTAACTCGGCCCTGCGAAGCGAAACGAGAGCGACAGTGCTTAGCCGTCTTCCGCCGTAGAAAACCACGTGTGCCATAAAGTATATATATATATATATATATATATATATATATATATATATATATTGCGTGTGCATCGTTCATGTATAATCTTTGCTTCGTTGTCTGTCTCAATATCGCGGGTAATATAGCAACTCGTACCTTCTTTTACGCGCCTAATCCCCGTTTTACATCTTAGCTGCTGTTCATTATTATTTTCTTTCGTTCTTTTCTCGCTATATACGTCGTTCTTTAATGCAAATTTTGCGCAAGAAAAGCGGAATCTGGCGTACGCCTTCATGTGGTAGTATCACAGGCAGCGCGGACTGGGCTATTCACCTGGCTGAAGTTTGCCAAGTGAAGTTCTTCGTTTTCACGGGAGCTTGCTCCGTGATTCTTCGTTTCCGATGATGATGCTATTTCACTAGTCCGCTTTCGTGCGTGAGTCAGCGAAATTTAAAGTGACGAAGGAAATGCGTAAATCTTAACGGCTCTCTTACAGGTATTTTATTATTTCTCCTCAGTTTATTCCACGACACGTTGAATATAGTTATAGTCGTCATATTCCTCTTCGGTTTCGTGACGTATGCTCTTCTCTTGCTTTCTGTTCACTTTTTTCGCTTTTCGCTTTTGCTCAGGGTATATGGCGGCATACTCAGGGCGCCGACATTATCGTCAACGAAATTGCTGCTTTGAAGGGCCTCTCCAACACATTTTTCAGTAATCATCGAATGATTTCATTAAAAGAACTTATTATAAGCTTCACGTACCAAACTGTTGGGGTAAATCTTGGAAGATGCTTGAGCTTTGTCTTCTAGTGTAGAACACGACAGTGTAGTGCGGCCCCATGCACATCAGCTTCTCAATTTCTATAAGCACAGCTTCGGTACTCGGTGGATGCTTCAACCATGCCGCAAGAAACAAACATCTGTGTGCGTTACATTGGTCGTTTGAAACTACTCTAGAAAATTTGCTGCAAGTACAGTTGCGAAATGCCCACAACGTCATTATTCTTCTTCATACAAATCAGCGAAGGACTCGGCAACACGCGAATCTTCGCAGCTGCTCACTTTGCTGGTACTTTTGCAACCTCTCAGCACTTTGTGATGCGCAGCTGCTCAATTTGCTGATACTTTTGCAACATGTCAGCGCTTTGTGATGGGTGGGATTTCAATGCCCGCACTCGTTGCGCAATTCACACGTCTTGACGCGCTTCTTGATTCTGCGCTTCTGCCCCGCAAGCGCTAAGGAAACTCCTCTCTTTATACGCGAAATTCGTATATAGTGTTTCTTTTTTTTCGAGGCAGTTTTAAGCAATAGCATGTCTCTATCCGCTCTTTGCCCCGTAGACGACCTGCCTTCGATTCTCACTCGAACCAAAGATTCGTTTTCAATTTTTAGTATTTATTAACATGAAAATGTTTAATGCCGGGGTCCACTAAGGTTTCAGCAGCATATTTCATCGCGGAAATGACATAGAAGAAAATGCGCATGATCAGATATCAAGGAAAAACTTGAAAAAAAATTTCGTTAATGGGAGTCCAACACGCGACGACATATGCAGGGCACGCCAACCACCATGGTCATTGGTCAAACACTGCATGCTTTTCAAACAAACCCTCACACTCTCCTCACACAGCGGTCTCGGTCGACGCGATGGTGTCGGCGCCTGGTTGCTGCTGGAGAAGTATAATGCCTGATTAACGCGTGGCCTCCGCGATCAGCTTCTGCGAGGTGTTATTCATACGCGTCTGTCCAATTCGTCACCTTCCCAATAAGAGGAACACAATTTTCATAATGCATTAGGGTGGTCCTGCAACACTTTTTTTAAGTAGCCATGGGATGCATTTAGTAAGGGAGCTCGTTATCTCACGAACTTTATTCACCGCAAACATTTTTAGAATCTGTCCAGTACAATCAGAGTTACAGCGATTTGTCTGCAATTGCTTTCTCTCATCCCGACGAAAGCGCTGGAAGTTAAACAGAGAGGGATCGAACGAACACTGAAAAATACGTCACACGCTGTTTGATCTTGAGCACTTTATCTCTTCCTTTTTTTGTGAACGTGTGGCTTTTTATTGCGATTCTGCGTGCTTGCACGTACAGGTCGCGGCCTTCCGCGGCGGACAACTCCAATCAGCGCCCAATCAAACAGATACTACTGACCTGTGACGTAATGATTACTTAGTATATGACATCATTTGTCGGAGAGAGAAAGAAAGCAAGCTTTCGCAATGATAATTTATTGCGAATTCCAGGCCGCCTGCTGCGCTGTAATATTTGGATAGCGTGGTGTCCTCGAGGGCCCCGACTACCGATCGGCAGCGTTTTCTATGTTGAACAAGTGTTGCAGGGCCCGCTTTAACCGTCACCCCCGGAAAAGATTTTCCGGGGGTGACGCTTTAACACACCTCGTGGTGGCAATCAGCCCAAGCCACAGCCTCGCTCATAGCATTCTTCCGTATTAAAAATAGGCTCTTGGCTCTGAAATAGGCTCTGAAACGGGCTCTTGTTTCGCCTGGCTGTAACACCGTGCACGTTTCCCACTTACGCTCGTTTCGTGAAAAATGGCGGCCGGATTAAAAAAAATCATAGTATATCCACGAAGTGAATGATGAGGAGTGGGGCGAAGCGTCCGTCAGCCCATCCGTGCTTCCGTCCGTCCATTCGTCATGGCTTCCGTCCATCCGTGCGACCATCCGCGCGTCCATCCTTGCGTCCGTCCGTCTGTCCATGCGTCCATCCATGAGTCTATTCATCTGTCTGTCTGTGTGTTCATGCGTCCATCCGTCCATACGTTCGCGCGTCTATCCATCTGTCCGTCCGTCTGCTAGTCTGTCTCTCCGTCCGTCCGGGCGTCCATCTAGTGAACGCTCCAAGTACCGCCATCTCCCACCTCGCATCCCCTGTGGCACATACCCGCTCTAGAGTGGGTATGTGCCACAGGGGATACGAGATGTACGTGCCACTGGTGGCTACGTACTACTACATACATACATACAAGGGATGGGCGGACCCATGCCTTAAGGAGCTTCGCCTCTAAAGCGAGACACGATGCTCGTTACGTTTCTCTCTGTAGCCGAGCCGCCATGCTCATTAACTCTTACATGCCGCGTAATGGCGACCTTAGCTCTAGTTCTGCGCCCAATAAGCGATGCTCTTCTGGCTGCCACACTGCTTCCTCTGATTGCGCTCCCATCGTTAACCTCCTAAGCTACCACAAACGCTTGTTTAATCATTCATCATGAACGCTATCAGTCACAATACAGATGCACCACCACGCTAAAACGTTGGGGCATCCACGTTAAACAGATGCTATAGCTGTCAAAGCACAAATGTGGCAAACTATTGTATATCATCATCATCACCATCATCATCATCATCAGTGCACAGTAAACTTCAACTATACCTCTGCAAGGATACGCTTTGCTATCGTCCTATAGGAATCAAACCCACCTCTTTCTTTTTCCTCGATTTTTTGGCCACGGGCTAGACAATCAATTTTCTCTCACAACTAACGACGCATACCCAACGCTGACACTGGAATTCCTGCAAAACTAGCTATTTATCACTGTCGCATTGATACTGCTGTGTTGTAAATTCGTACCAAGATTACGCCCTGCAGCCAATTAAAGAAAACAGTGTTCGGCCTGATTTGGCGTGAAAAAACCTAAAGTTTTTTCTAAGAGCTTGAAGACTGCAGACAGCTTCTTGAACAAAACATTTTAAAAATCCGTCAAGTACAAGCGGAGTTGGTGATCTGTCGCAAGCGTTTGAGCACTTTTCTTCCTCCTCCTTTCGTGCTAAAGCGAGCATGCTGAAAGCTACGAACTGAAGATTATTTCAAGGAGGCAAGAAGATGCGTCCCTTCGTCATCACACGTCGTGGCCTTTTCTTTTTCCTTTATTAAACGCGGTGGCTTACTTTCAGTGCGATTTGCAATCGTCCGTGCGAGCATGGGGCGGCATCCCACGGCGGTCGTGTCAACTATTCAGCTCTTGATGCTTGAATCAGCTGTTCGGGTTTATGACAATTTGACTCGATGTAGGAAAGATTTCTTGATGACATTGAGAACTACGATGGGTGCCTAGAATTAATCATTAGGAGAGCTTAGAGTTAAATGTAAATCCTTGGCCGTGTCCTCCACTATTATTTTTGGCTCGCCTGTTTTCAAGAGTCTCGACTACTCATCGACAGTGCTTTCAGAAAACCATGCTGAAAATAAGTTGCAGGAAACTTTAGAATAAGTTAGGTTTAAGTTTTCGGCAAAAACCTAAAAACACCCGCCTGCACGGAACGCGCAGCACACTCACAGCAAAAGCTTGAAGAGTGGCCTTTCAGAGCTTTTTCTAAACACTATTTGGGATGCTACAAGGAGCACACTGCTGGTACCCAATAGTCAAAACTTTCTTGTAGTAGGCCAGCATTCACTATTCGATCCTTCGTCATTCTTTGGAGGCAGCGTGGTATCCGCTGCACACTTGTTAGGATTTTGGTGAATTTTTCGTATGCTTTGGCTGACGTCGATGAAGAATTAATTGTGCCAAAAGTGGGTATGCGCCACATTTAATAGGTGATCGAGGACAAGTTTTCTCATGGGTTGGAGCATTTGATGACCCAGTAGTTACGCGATTCGCATTGTGTGACGCCTGGATGTTCCTTTGATGTTCTAAAACGCTTTATTAATCATATTAACGCGATTTCTTTCCCGACATCAAGCCTGCCTAAGGCCTCAGTAGTAGAATACTGGACTGGCACGCAGCGGACCTGGGTTCGAATTCTATCGTGTAATTGGTGTTTTTTGTTTATTTAATGAGTTCCAAACACTGACATGGCTCAGAGGGTGGAATACTGTGAGCCGCGCGTGACCCGTGTTCTGATCTCATAACAGCTTTCCGAGTAAAACATCATCAAAACCGCGTGGCCTTCGTCCAGGAAGCATAACGCCAACATCGGTGTCCTCATGATGATGTCACCAAAGTTACGAAAAATTGTGGCGTCACATTTGCCGCAGCTGTGCAAGACTATAGGGGCGTGATCGTGAAAGAAAACGCCGCGTACGTTTCGCATCGGCATCCGCATCGATTGCTGACAGACATATTCAAGTACTGGTGTCTCGCTTGAATCAGCAAGATGGCAAGTTGGGCCAGTTGGATTACAATCATAATTGAAAACTTTGTTGAAGCGCACTAAAAAGCGGAACTACAGAAGAGCCTGATAAGGACAGCGCTTGCTTCACTAAGAAGCGCTGTCCTTGTCTGCCTGTCCGTCCATTTTTAGTGCGCTTCACAAAATTTTCAAGCTTGAATCAACTTCCGAGTGAAAGAATGACATTTCTGAGCAGGGTCGAGTGCAAAGCGGGGGCGTTCGGGAATGTGGACGTACTAACGTGCCAGAAGTTCTTGCTAACTATGATGTATAGCGTGTGAACTTTTTGAAGTAATCAATCATCATCAGCGTGACTGCGTTTACTGCAGGGCCTCTCCCATGTTCCGCCAGTCAACTCGGTCCTGTGCTTGCTGCTTTCATTTTACACCCGCAAACTTCTTAATCTCATCTGCCCATCTAACTTTGCCTCCCACTAACCCGCTTGCCTTTTCTGGGAATCCAGTTAGTTACCCTTAATGACCAGCGGTTATCCTGTCTACGCGCTACATGCCCGGTCCATGTCCATTTCATATTGATTTCAACTATGATATCCTTAGCCCCCGTTTGTTCCCTAATCCACTCTGCTCTCTTCTTGTCTCTTAAGGTATACACCTACAATTTTTCTTTCCATTGATCGCTGCGTCGTCTTCAAATTAAGCTGAACCCTCTTTTTAAGTCTCCAGGTTTCTGCTCCATAGTTAAGTACTAGCAAGATGCAGCTGCTATATACCTTCCTCTTGAGGGATAGTGGCTGTCATGATTTGATCATGACATTACCTGTCATGATTTGAGAGAGCTTGCCAAATGTACTGCACACCATTCTTATTCCTCTAGTTACTTCAACCTCGTGGTTTGGCTCTGCGGTTATTACCTGTCCTAAGTTGACGTAGTATTTTACATCTTCAAGCGCATTATTATCTATCTCGAAGAGCAGTTCTCTTCCAGGGTAATTGCACATTACTTTCGTTTTCTGAAGATTAATTTTAAGACCTACCTGTCTGCTCTCCTAGCTCGGTAATCATGAGTTGCAATTTGTCCCCTGAGTTACTCAGCAATGCAAATGTGATCGGCGAAACGTAGGTTACTAAGGCACTCTTCATTAACTCTTATTCCTAACTCTTCCCATTCTAGGCCTCTGAAAACCTCCTGTAAGCACGCGGTAAATAGCATTGGAAAGATTGTATCCCCTGGCCTTCGTCCTTCTTGATTGGTATTGTGTCGCTTTCTTTATGGAGCACTGTGGTGGCAGCTGATCCCTTGCAGACTTGTTCCAGGATGCTTATATATGCTTCGTCGACACCCTGATTGCGTACGTTAATGAACTTCTTTAAGTAAATACACTTACCTTGGCAGGGGCATAGCCAGAGTTTTTTTTTATTAAGGGGGGGGGTGTAAGTTTTAAGGGGGGTGGGTGTTGGCGTGTGTATACGTGTAACGTCTACGAATGCAAAATTGAAAATTTTAAAGAGTTTACGAGTGAACTCTCCCACCCCACCCACTTGGCTGCGGCAGTCTAACCTGAGCACATACCCTCACCTTCATCCCAAAAGAGGCCTCGGGCATCCCTTTCCTCAGTTCAATCTGATTACATTTCTCGAGTTCATTTAACGATCAAATACGTTCAAGTAATGCTTTACTGTATAGTGTTCGAAAAGCTCTGGTGAACCCCTTCTTGGGAAGGGGAGGGGGGAGTCATTTATTTTCGGATGCAGACACTTACTCGCCGTAAAGTTCTGTAGTACGTCCATTCCTGTAGGCTTTGTCTGTGATAACTTAGTCAATGTATTCCAGTTTTCTTGCTAACGAAAGATGTCCCGTCCCACCCCAACCCCCGTTTATCCCGGCTCGAATATTCTAATAACTTGGGTGTACGTTAAGGAACCCCAAATTGTCGAAATTTCGTGAGTCATCCACTACGGCGTCTCTCATAATCATATGGTGGTTTTTCACATATCCATCATTTGCACATATCCATCAGTATTCTCGTAACGTCTACGCTTCCACAGTATATAAGCAAGCTATAGTTATAGAGTATATAAGTATATGGTAAGCTTAGTTGTTCTTGTTCCGCGTGACTTATAATGTCTTTGCTGCAACGGCGTGGAGGGACCCAATCGCGGCAGACACTTTGATAAGGGAAGAGAGAAACGGAAAGAACGAAGTCGACTGTTCAGTACAAAAAGTTTGCCACGGCGGGTCACAGTGACCCCTCGATCGTTCCGTCGGGCAAACCACGTGATTGATCGCCCGCGCCATGCACAGCCGTCAACACAAAATCTTCAGGACTCGCTTGTTCACCGAAGTGCAGTTTTTAACGACCGACAGGGGCGGTTTTAGCATTTTCCTCGCTCGGCCGTGCCCCCCCCCCCCCAACCCTCTCGAATGCATGCGTTATTCATCCTCGTTACTTCCGAATCAAGTAGCGACCCCGCCTTTAATGCGACTGTTGACAGTGATGCATAGCCGGCGCGGAAAGCACCTTCATTGCGCTCTCGCTGTCAGATGTTGTTAACGCTGTCGGCATCGCCGCCGATTCTTGTTAACGTGAACCTCCCAGACGCGTACAAAGTTTTCTCATTAGGCCCACAGACATGGTTGTCGTGACTAGGCCTGTGTCCGTACGTCTGCGTATATATGATAGTGCACTTAGCGTATAGTGTACCTGTCAGCAGTAGCGCCACCAGAATTTTCTCAAAGGGGGTGGGGCCGGTACCATATTTCGTCTATATTCCCACGCGTGTTTGTCTGTGCGCGCGAATAAGCACCCATGCAAGAATGCAAATATTCGGGAAGGTGCGTGCTACGCCCCAGACTCCCCCCCCCCCCCCCCAGGCCTTGCCAGTGATACTTGGTGTGTGCCGACGAGAGGACAAGATGTTTCTAACAAGGTGAAACAATCTGGAGTGAGCACTACGTATATGATATATTCCTGTCGCAAATGGAGTTGCACGTGCGGTAATTACTTCATTGCTGTTAGATTCCCTGTGAGGATAAGTAATGTGCCTGCTATGCCATGCTACTTGTTTATTCTTATGTTGATCGCATAGGTGGTTGCAGTACAATGCTATTGTGCTGCTAACTGAAATAAAAAGGCCATTTCATTAAAAGTAATAATATAGTCTCGTTCACACCTTGATAATTTAGCTTACCTCTTCCCAACCCTCCTGCCTATTCCCTGAAAAACGCGAATGTTATGCCATTCCCAGATGCATGAGGGAGGTCCAGCGCCCCTTTCAATGTTTAAGAAGAGGGGGGGGGGGGGCACGGGCCTGTGTACCCCACTAATGTGTGTGTGTGTGTGTGTGTGTGTGTGTGTGTGTGTGTGTGTGTGTGTGTGTGTGTGTGTGTGTGTGTGTGTGTGTGTGTGTGTGTGTGTGTGTGTGTGTGTGTCAGCGCCCGCTAGGTCCCTATCAGCGCCCGCTAGGCTTGTCTAAAGGTTAAAAGTTAGCACATATCACCTTTATTTACGTTGTAGCATGATATATTGCAGAGATGGCTCAAGCGTTATTTCAGTATCACCCGTAACGCGTGTTTCCGTGCGTCAAATGTCCGGCTAATATTGGAAGGCTGAAGCTCGCTTGACCGTTGCGAGTTCTCATAAGTGCTTGTTCCGAATTCGTCCTTCCAGTTTCAAACCGGCCACGCGTCCGACAGCGCTTCCCGGCGTCGTGAAGTATTTAACGACACACGCATCGAGTGACTCGAGAAAGCACGTCTGACGCGGTGCCTTAACATACATGAAATATTTGAGCCCCCTAAGCGGAGCGTCTCGGTTTCCTAAGTTCGAAGGAAACTCGAAGTGAGGTGCTTCGTTCGTGCGCACGTATATGCGCGCTCTCGATCCTCTCGAAGCTCGAGAGCTGCTGGCTAATTCAACGTAGCAAGCAGCCTCGGCCTCACTCGAACTAGACTGTGGCACACCGGACGTGCGCAAGCCGAAACACGGCATTGACGCAGTTCCCGGAACAATCGGAATGCTCCACTACACACCTCTGATCAACCCGGAATTTTCCCCCCGAATCGTCTCAGGGCTGGCAGCGATAACTTGAGCCGGACTAGGTAATTAGGTGAGGCGCGTGGCTCTGGCAGCCAACTCATTCATTCCGTAAATTACTCAGTCTGGGGCTTAGCGCGGCGGTCAGTTTTGTATAGAGAGGAGAATTCTTAGGCAGCTGCGTGCAGTATAGATACACCCTCAAAAAGACCACAGCCCACGACTATTCTCGTCCCCGCCCCCTCGGTGCATGAAGGCACTGAAGGGCCTTCACGCGTATACAGTAAGCAGGGGTCGATCGCTGAGTAGCGCGTGAAATCGAATGCTCTAGACTTCTGGTGTCGCTTTTTGAAGTGGTAGAGCGGGCGTCGTTCCCAGAAGTCGCAGTATATAAAGCTTTTGAACGGTAAGGAGGATACGGGATCGCAAACGCTGACGTCACAACTATGGCCCTGCATATGACGGCGCCCAGGTTACTGCTTCATATATATATATATATATATATATATATATATATATATATATATATATATATATATATATATATATATATATATATATATATATATATATATATATATATAAGGGAAAGAAGTGTATACCTAAGGGCTCGTTTTTCCGTGTTTTAACACAATATTAATGAGATATAACAGACAGTAATGCCAAGGAATGTACAGGGGAAGTTATTAGAACCAATGGAATGTAAATAAGAAGGAAGAAGAAAGAAAAGTGAATGAAAAAATTACCAACTCTGAGCAGGAATCGAACCTACAACCTTCGAATTACGCGTTCGATGCTCTAACCACTGAGCTATCACAGCGGCCCTCCCTCCATCCACTTTTTTGGGTTTATCTGTGAATTTAGAAGTAGGAGTGACAGTCAGCGCCATCTATAAGCCAAACGACGAGTGTGAAAACACTCTTATGCGCATGTTTGGATTCACGTAGCACGTGAACTTATTCTGAGCGGGCAGCTGATTAATTGTCCCTCTTATACAACCTAAACACACCAAGTCTGCCAGTACGAGACCCTCGTTCAATGAAATAAGGGAAAGAAGTGTATACCTAAGGGCTCGTTTTTTCCGTGTTTTAACACAATATTAATGAGATATAACAGACAGTAATGCCAAGGAATGTACAGGGGAAGTTGTTAGAACCAATGGAATGTAAATTAGAGCATCAAACGCGTAATTCGAAGGTCGTAGGTTCGATTCCTGCTCACAGTTGGTAATTTTTTCATCCACTTTTCTTTCTTCTTATTTACATTCCATTGGTTCTAATAACTTCCCCTGTACATTCCTTGGCATTACTGTCTGTTATATCTCATTAATATTGTGTTAAAACACGGAAAAACGAGCCCTTAGGTATACACTTCTTTCCCTTATTTCATTGAACGAGGGTCTCGTACTGGCAGACTTGGTGTGTTTAGGTTGTATAAGAGGGACAATTAATCAGCTGCCCGCTCATAATAAGTTCACGTGCTACGTGACGCCAAACATGCGCATAAGAGTGTTTTCACACTCGTCGTTTGGCTTATAGATGGCGCTGACTGTCACTCCTACTTCTAAATTCACAGATAAACCCAAAAAAGTGGATGGAGGGAGGGCCGCTGTGATAGCTCAGTGGTTAGAGCATCGAACGCGTAATTCGAAGGTCGTAGGTTCGATTCCTGCTCACAGTTGGTAATTTTTTCATCCACTTTTCTTTCTTCTTTCTTCTTATTTACATTCCATTGGTTCTAATAACTTCCCCTGTACATTCCTTGGCATTACTGTCTGTTATATCTCATTTTATATATATATATATATATATATATATATATATATATATATATATATATATATATATATCGGTGGACAACAAGAGCTTTAGAAAATAAAACCCGCTGACTTTCTACAGTTTCCTTCACTTATTTGGGAAAATATATTCAAATACATCTTCCTTTGAGCTACATAACAATATAACAATGATAAAACATTCCTTGTGTTTATGCACGTTCCTTTTATGTGAAAAACGAAAAAGCGACTTTCCTTGCCGTTGAAAATACCTTTAAAACGTGCTTTCCGTTTCGACGCTAGGAGCTGTTAAATGAGGTGACCGGAAGTTTTTTGGGGTGCAACGCTTGCAACCTTGAAACCGTCTACAGGGGAAGTTATTAGACCGAATCATAAATGTGAAGAAAGAAAAGTGGGGTGAAAAGATAACTCGTCGTGGGCAGGAACCAAACCTGCGACCTTTGAATAACGCGTTTGATGTTCTGCCAACTGTGCAACCACGGCGGCTATCCCCCCCCCCCTCCATTTTACTGTATATATACGTAAATTAAACGTGGGAGTGTCAGTCAGCGCCACCAGTAGCCATGGCGGCGAGTGTGGCACACTCTTCATGGGCCTCTTTGGCGTCACGTAGCATGTAGCTTAATACGAGCTAGCAGCTAACTAATGGTCCCTCTTATACAACCTATAGACATCAAGTCGGCCAGTTAGAGACCCTCGCTAATGAATCAATGAAAGAAGTGTATACTATGAGCTCGTTTGTTTCGTATTTGACACAGTAATAATGAGATCTGACATTTTATAATAACAAGGAAAGTATAGGGGAAGTCATTAAACTGAATTGAAATGTAAATGTGAAGTAAGAAAAGTGGGTGAAAAGATAACTCTCCATGGCCAGGAACCGAACCTGCGCCATTCGAATAAGGTCGCAGGTTGCTTCCATCGCATCTACTCGAGTCAAGGAACGCGTAAAGTCAGGCGCATGAAAGAAACGCGAGCATGCGGCACGAGGCGCGAGCATTCGCAGTGGGGGGTGGAAGGCGGCGACGACGCCGAAACGCGACATCATGCGACTAAGATCGATAGATATGTGGAGTTTAACGTCCCCAAACCACCTTTTGATTATGAGAGATCCCGTAGTAAAGGGCTCCGGAGATTTCGACCACCTGGGGTTCTTTAACGTGCACCTAACTCTGAGCGAAAGGGCCTACTACATTTCCGCCTCCATCGGAATTGCAGCCGCCGCAGCCGGGATTCGATCCCGCGTCCAGCGGGTCAGCAGCCGAGTACCTTTGCCACTACACCACCGCGGCGGGGCCATCATGCGACTAAGAAAGGGTTTGCATTAAAAAAAATTAATCTGAGACGTAATACTTTAGCCCAGTATATATCTTCAATAGAACGAAAGACGGGTGCGATAAGGACGTTCTTCAGTGATTTACCCATCACATTCCACAACGACTGTTTTCGTGTGTGGCGCAGGACACCGCAGTTACCAGAGGACGACATCGATTGGCCCGTGTTCACCAAGGAGCAGTCGACGCACGTCATGCTGCGCGCGGGAAACAGCAGCGTCGGATGGGGATTCCACGAAGACGGCTGTAACCTGTACAGAAAGATCTACGAGATGCTCAGCATCAGCACTCCCTGACATCCTCCTGGTTGTTTTGGCATCGGATGCCAGGGAGGTTCCATGACACGCACATCATCAAAAGATGCAGACATCCGTCTGCGCTTCCCTGTGCGAACACTTTCCCATACAGTGGTAACGCTTTGGTGCTTGTTGTACCGGTGTTGGTACCTGGTAACGCGTCAGTAATGAGATATTATATTCATTTGCTAATGTTTTTTATAGATATGTTTCTTGGTCAACAGGCAGCTTTTGTATGTACACTTGCGTCTTTATTTATTTGAACAACATTTCACAATATATACTGCCTTTTGATTACCAATGTACTGCGTGTACAACTGAAGTGATTAAGTAAACAATTTAAGTGAGAGTTTCTATTCTTCAAGAAAACACAAAAAATTGAATATACTAGCGATCAACTAGACTTTCGCAAAGACAATTAAAAAAAATAAACACGACAAACTACGTGTGCCAGATCAGCGAATTACTCCTGTCTGCAGCTTAATACGCTTTGGGAACCCCAACACGTAAACAAAACAGTGTTTCAAGAGAGAGTATATCATATTGTGCTCTTTTGAGCCATGATCCAGTCTCGGTGACAATATGCTCACAACAAATTAACTCCTAATCATGTCAAGGGTAGCTCGCATATATGCTCGTAGGAACCGTCCTCCATGCGCTTATATATGCTGTGCTGTCCTGCCTGTTCTCGAGAGTTAATTGCCAGCATGCGTTGATTAAGCCGGGACATCCGCTCAGAAGTTAATCATTTCTCCACATGGTGAGTATGGATTAATTAAAACCGCTGTGATACCTGTTGTGAAGGCAATCTCATCTTCGTTGAACTAATGTAATCACACCATACTAAACGTAACAGAAGCGAGACTCACCTTCCTAACCGGACATGCGAGACAAGGCTTCCACGGGAGTAGAATTAATTAAGTCACTGTCGCAAAATATATCGCGACGCAATCGCGCAGGAGTTGACTACCTTGTGGAGCGATGCGTTGTCAGCATGAATGGGAAGAACTTCTAGATAACTAATTATGAAATGGAAGCGCACAACGTAGATGCAGACGGAAAGACAGGGCATCTACGTTGTGCGCTTCCATTTCATAATTAGTCATGTATCACCAACTCGCCCAATCAACCATTTTGACAAATTACGTTTCTAGATAACCATGGTAATGAAACAGAAAAAAAAACGTCGCTCGATAGGTTACTAAACGGGACTACTGGTCACCCTTTCTTCATCCCGTTTTTTTTCCCTCTGGTCATGTGGCCGGACCTCTCTGGAAGTGGCCCAGAATTTCCAAATTCACAAAGACAAGATTTGATTCATGAATGCCAGTTTTCTCGTATTTCCTAAATATATATATATATATATATATATATATATATATCGAAAATAGATTTGAAACCCCCCCCCCTCAGGTTACGCCCATGGTCTCGCACACCTCGAGAGCGCTGCAAGAGCGGAAGAAGGTGGGGAAAGTGGTGGGGGATCGCGTAACCACCTCAGATACATGAACTCTTCAGTTTGAACATACTAAAATATCCTCCCCCTCACCCCATCCGATGCCAAATATATCAACAAGATCTCTTCGAACGGAAACGTACCATGACCCTGCCTTTCTCCACAAGCTGAGGTTAATTTAACTCGTCTACGAAATGTGGTGGTTTAGATCCACCTCACACCACGTGCTCTGGGAGCGACCTTCGGTACGCGGCACCGATACAGCATCGTCCAGCAAGTGGGACTCCTCTCTGCTAAGTCCGGACATAACATCACTACGTTAGGCTGTCCAGAAGACCCACGGTGTGCCCGCCGTGTGTTAGGGCACACGCCTTCAGAATTTTAAGCATAAAGTTTTTCCAAACCAAACCAAACGGCAGGAGGTTGCCTGGAGACAACTACAGGCACGCGCACGCCTAGCACACACAGTCGTGCGCACATTGGCGAGCGCTGAGGGGGGGGGGATTGATTGATTAATTGATTGAAAACTTTATTGAACTACATACAATACACTATCGCTTGTTGGCTTCAGCACCATGGTATGAGGAAGTTTTTAAAAACTAAAAAGAAAGGTGGGTGTTCTGACACTGGTAAACTTCCTGGGCAGGGCATGGCCGTCGTGCACAAGACAGTGCGCCACATATTCATCCTGGCTCTGATGAGTAGATCTTCGAGTGTCCAGTGGGTAGTCTCATCTATGTCTTGTTGTATGGGAGGCAAGGTAAGTTGGGCTTTTCTCATAATAGCAGCTCGGCTTGATTCGTGAACGGGGCATTCCCAGAGGATATGTTCCGTCGTTGTTGGCGCATTGCATGTAATCGCAGTTGGGCGTCAGAGTACTTTGTCGGCTATATCAAGATGTCGGCTATAGCTACCGAGATTGTATTGAGGCTTTGCGTTTGTAATCTTCTGGATGTGACCTCTCAAAGGCGGATGCACCTTGGGGGCGGGGCTGGAATGGCATCGTGTTTTGTAGCTTCTTTTAATTTAGCCCTAATTTTTTGCTGGCGCTGCACTTTAGCACGGTAGTTTGCATTCGTGGGCCTCATCTTGAGTCATCGCTACGGCCAGCTTCGAGCTGTCATCCCACTCGTCTTTTACTTTTTTTTACCTCACAATAAAGAATGACTCGTTCCTTGCTATGATGCGCTGCAAGGCTCGTTGATGACTAGTTCATGTCACTGTATATTGGTGTGTCCAGGAATCCAATGAATTCGTTCTCGGACTGTTTGTTCTTGAAGTTGGGCGGCATGGTGCAGGACGTACCTGGTGTACGCTGGTAGCTTTCTTCGAGTTTGGAGTATTTGAATCACTTGCTGCAAATCTGTAAAGATGTAAAAAAAGGGATGATCCTGCTTCAGTGTAGAAGAATATAGCTTCCGAAATTGATTTATATGTGGGGTTTAACGTCCCAAAACCATCATTTGATTATGTGAGACGGCGTAGTGGAGGGCTCCGGGAATTTCTACCACCTGTGGTTCTTTAATGTGCACCCAAATATGAGCACACGGGCCTGCAACATTTCCGCCTCCATCGAAAATACAGCCGCCGCAGCGGTGAAGAGCTTCCGAAATAGTATACACTTCAGCTGCTTCTGGCAGCAAGCAAGATGACATAATAAATAATGAGGATGCTTCCCATGTTATTAAGTTTAAAAAATGCCTCTGTGTTGGAGCCTTCTAGAGTGCATGAGACATCTTTGTAGACGATTTCTTCTTCGTCAGGTACACTTGTGAGGTACTCAATGTGCCGCTAAGCACCTTTCGCTCATTGTCCGTGGCTTGGTTCATATGTTTTGGAAGCAGCCGATTGTCTGTCACGTTAGCATTTTTCCGTGGTGGATTGGTGAATAGAATTTGTGGTAGATCTTGGATGCTTAGAGATAGCTCGCTTCTGGAGGCTCTTCCCTCACGAGTTAGCTTGGGTTGGCGAAAAGTCTGGCCTCTACTTTGACTTCGATCGTAATGGTAGTGTGGGCTGCGATAAGCCACGTAGTAAGGGAGCACCTGCTGCTGCTGCTGATGATGATGATCATCATCATCATCAGCAGGTGCTCCCTTACTACGTGGCTTATCGCAGCCCACACTTCTTCTTCAGGACGTACGTGCCTCTCGATGTCGTCTTCAGCTCGTTTTAGTACCCTTGTCTGCGTGTCTTTGTCGGTGCGAGAAGGGTCTCCCATTGTTCCTCGGTTGGGTGTGAGGGAACGAGGTTGGCGCGCTGGGCATCGTCAGGGGGCATTATATGTAGATGTAGATGTAGATCCTAAACTCGTGGCTCACACCCACTCTGGGGGATCGGCCAAGAATCGGGTAGCTTACCAAAAAAATGTATATAAATAATACTGGCGAAATGAAAATTAACAGAAATATTGTTTTTTGTAAATTATTTTTTAGAAAAAAATTTTGATGAATCAGTTACTACTGACTGAGCAATAAATGATTGATATAAAAAAATTCAATAGCCTACATGGGTTAATTGAGAACCTTTTGGTATTGAGGTTATTAAGTAAATCTCCCAGACTGTACAATGAAATCTTGCACGGCCGCGTACACTTTCCCGTTGCTGTGCCCTAAGGTATGTGCACCTAAGGATAGTAAATTTGATGTTGTCAAAGCTAAGCCAAGGATTCGTAATGGTATTTCTAGTGATACATTTCTTAATGTTGAAAACTTTCTACAAGAGATGAAAAATTGCTCCACAGTTTCCTCTTCTCCACAAAAAGAACAAAGTGGAGAGGGAGTCAAGCCTGCTCTAAACAAATGAAAATTTAATGGAGGAATACGACAGCGAAATCGAGTGATTAAAACTTCCAGCCATCGGTTATAACTTGAGGAAGTTTTCCAGGGTGTCATTAGGTGGTTGAAATGCAGAGAATTTTTTAAAGATGGTGTAGAGAATTCTCACATCATCATTTGCCTCCGAAATCTAGAAGCTACTATAAAGGCTGTAGTAGGGGTGATATTGATAGCTGGTCTGTCTAACGCCGCTTTCGTCAGTGCATGAGCTGTTTCATTTAGAGTTATGCCTCTATGCCCCGGTATACTAATCGCACCTGGGTTAAGTGATTCGGTACTAGGGAGGTGAATTCGCCTAATGCTTTCGAATCACCGGATGCCGTGAGAGCACTGCAGACCGATAAGGAGTCTGTTATTATTACGGCAGAATTCATTGTTCTATGGACAGCCCCAGAGGATATGGTCTACGTGCCTCAGAGCCCACGCGTCAAAACGTTATCCTCAGCGACATCCCCAGCTCAACAATTATGTTATAACGTCAAGCCTCTATCAACCTATGAGCTTCTTTCATGTTTGAGAAATCTAGAGGCATCTTTAGCAACCCCGACATGCAACCCCGACAATGCGACCCCGACAATGCAACCCCGAAAAATGCAACCCCGACAGCGCACATTTTCATCCAGCTCTCTTTCACACTCTCATGAAAACCGAAACCTCGTCATTCGGCCAACTCGGCTAAGCGCAGTAGCATTTCGTGTGCGACGGGCAACCTTGATTGTTACCAGACGATGCACCGTTGCAGTCCACGATGGCACCTGCTGCCGTAAACAGCGTGGACGAAACTGGAATGGAAACGGAGAACAACATACTTTACGAACTTCTAACGTACTCGGAATGGCAGCAGGAGCCCGAGAAACTGGTAAGTCGGCCCAAATCAAATAAGTCGGGCAAGTGTTTTGGCTTACGAGTTGTCGATAGTTAACAAACGCGATGTCGAAGTCTCACCTCGTCAGATGGTCTCCGTTTTCGGTCAACATTCGTTGAATAAAATATTTTAGAAACCATGCTTCGTTTTTGCACGCAACACACGCTAGATCGAGCAGTTCTGTTATCCATGTGGCAACGCTTGACTGTCAGTACAACTTTCCCAATTAAATCGATGGTTGCAACTCGCAACTCTGACACAGTAGAATCTCGGTCTCTGCGAACAGATATAGGTGCATTTGCCGTTAGTTTCTTACCAACGCTGTCGTTAATATAGACCATGCAAACTTATTTACCTGCCAAGGGCGAATATTTGTCTCATAGGTATTAGATCGTTGCCACTCGAGGCTGTGACTGACCTTTGAAATTCTGGTTTTGTTGTTATCCAGAGCAGAGCAGCTTTCGAGAGATCAGAAGATGCCAAAGGATCAGGTATTGTTACCGCCATTTCCTTTCACTTCGTTTTACTTCAGTGCATTGGTGCGCTATGGACACGAATCTTACCGTCTAAACATCGCCCTGTGCATTATTTATAGGATTTTGGGGCTGGCTTGGATTGCTGGCCACATCGATGTCCAGTATACCGCCCGCTGTGCAAAGGCTCCGCTCTTTTCACATGGAATGGCACTTTGTCGTTGGAGGGTGAGGAACGTGTTAGTTTGGTTGCCGTTCACACTCATTATGCTCACAGAACGGGGACATGTGCCCACGCAATGACAAATAGACGCTGCGCATTATCGCTGTGTGTGTGTGGCTCTTTTCACATTGCTTCTTGTCCTTCAAGTTCACTAGAAAAAATATTGGTGCCTCCCGCACAGACATTGCATGTACGTTGGTATTATGAATGAGTACACAAGACAGCTTGCTGATGTATTGGCAACATGAATGCAGCACTATCTACGCCTCTGTTGACACTGCTTTGAATTGACGCCACAGCATAAGTGAGAGAGATAGAGACAACATTTATTTTAAAAAAAAGTGGTCGCACCACGAAAAGCCCCACCCGCAATGAACCACAAGTGCAAACACCTCCGTACTTTGCATACGCAGAGGGGTTTTCATTATAAATTTAGAAGTCACAATAGTTAATTTATCTCGGTTTGTGGTCAATGTTTGATTTTTATCATTAAACTCACTTTGATCAGATTTGTGGTCTGTATAACTACAGTGCATACCGTGCTACTGTGCAGGCTCGCTAAACTTAAGCTGTTGGTGTTAGTAATTCTCTTTCTGCTACATGTTCCCCATTTTTTCAGTGATGGCAAGCTTTTAGCGATACTACAGGACCAGTGTGTGGAAATAAGGCAAGTAGAATGAAATATACATTTTCAGCCTTCTTTACTTTTAACAAAATATTTGCCATGCATGATCATATTCATCATGCAGGTCCTCAAAGGATGAATATGCAACTATCATTGGCCGGGGAATTGGTGAGTGTCTGCTTAATGCATTTCCGCAGTCTTGCTGTCTGATAGCATGTGGTTTCAATTTTGCAGTGAATGTCATTGATGGCCCTGGAAATTTTTATTTTTAGTATGGTTTCATTCTTGCAATAGACAATCAGCGCTAATCCAATTGGAACTTTTCGTAATGTGAAACAGATGCCAGATGGCCGCATTAGGCACTGCAGTGTGTCGCGCTTGTTTGTCTCTTAGCCTTCGGTTTTTCCATCCACTGTGTGTGTGCCGAAATGTTACCAAGAATGTCGTTTAATATTCTTGCTCACTGCTTCCTTCATATTTAAGCATTGTGTCATTTAAATCATGCCATATTTGGCAGCACACTCTGTGGTGAGCACTGCCACACAGCCTTAATCAGCTGGGGTCTCTCGTAACTTATGTATATTCATTGGTGGGTGGGCCTTGTATGTCCTTAAACTGTTCCTGAGCTAATGTTATCAACAGATATCTAGACATCACTGAAGTTTCACGAACCATAGGGTGTGTTGTCAAGATTTATTGCTGTCAATGTCATATTAATGATTCGAGGTAAAAAGAACTAACACTACAACGAACAAGAGAGACATGGGCACACACACAGAGCGCCACTTCCAACAAAGTTTATTCCGGGAAAAACGTAGGTATTATTTATAAAGACAGTGCTGTTACATTTTATCACTGCCCGTTTACACTCAGAAATTGCAGCTCTTTCTGCAATATAAATATTGGGACCACACCAATGCAGAGATTGCTTCATTCAATAGTCTTCTTTGCCTCAATTATTAATCTGTTTTCTTTATCTTGGCTCCAGCAGTCACAAAGCAGGCACAAAAATTCAGTACACATTTGCGATCTCGGGAGTGGATTGCCAAGGTTGCAAGTGTGTACCAAATTTTCGTCATCTAGTGTTGAGATTGCAATGTGTGCCAAATTTTCACATTGCAAGTGTGTACCATATTTTGAATGCCAGCAAAGTTTGGTGCAAATAAAGTAATGAATTTTCGCCTCAGAATCTTATTCCAAGTAAAAAAATGGGTGCCGAAACTGTCGTGCTGACAGTTCAGAGTAGGTGAATTTAGTAACATTTTTAACCAGATATACTTTTGTTTCTTTAATTCTGCAATGTATCATTTTCTTATCTTCTGCCTTTTCGTGTCAAAAGTTGCGTAAGCTTTGACTTACAGTGAATGCCATTTTTCAAGAGTTCGAAGGTCAGATTTGTGCTTGTTTATTTTTTTTCTCAAACATATCTCTTTTTAACGCCTTCACATTTGGTCTCCTGTGTCACTGTTTATGTTTATCACAATGAACCACATTGCACGCTGCTACAAATGTAATACATAGCAAATGTAGTATATTCCATGATTTGTTGGTTGTGGAGCCCAAAATGGAAATATAGGAGGTTGATGCTATGAGCACAGCAGTGTTCAGATGTCGATTTTGGGTTGGCACATGCAGTGCCCCGTGATCCAATGCCTCAGTGGAGACGCATCGCGTGGTCTCCTGACTGCAGCTTGCTGGCCGTTGCCCTGAGCACTGGACGCGTTGAGTTCTTTGACACTGTAGGCAGCACACTTTTCCACATCCCAGAGGTAAGTGCTTCACTGATGCACAGAGTAAGTCGCTATGTCACTGTTGTTCCTCTTTGAAAGTATGTTCTAAATTATAAAGAACAAACTCTGATATCATGAACAATTAGACAAATAATCGAGAAAAGCTGTAGTGTTGCTCACTGAAAATATCATTAATGCATTCTATGTAGGATAAAATGAAGTTATTTTCATAGGAGTGCCAGTAGTATTATTTGGGATGTAGTGCTATAGTTTAGCATTTCAAGTGTGTGTGTGTGTCATTTCTCTTTTGTTACAGCCAGTGGTGCAGATTGAAGGAGTCCTGCACGACATCAGTTATGCCATGGCTGGCATTCTCTTCACCGAAGCTCGCGTGCACAAGACACAGTGGTTCGTGTTGTTTTATTTTTTCTGCGTTTTTGCTGCATTGCTTAAAAAGACAGCATAGGTTTTATAATTGTGTGGGAATCTCATATTTTGTGTTAACTTGGGAATTAATGCTCTGATACATAATTAAGTGCACATGCAACAATCACAGCTCATGTGGTTGCCAGAAATACCTTGTATACCCTTTTTCTAATGATGCAGGCCTAGTCAGTGAAGGTGCACCACCATTTTAAAATCTTTATGTGGTAGTCAATATCATACCCTAGGATGTCTTGTCACTGTTAGGTGGGTATTCAAATAGTAATCCTTTCATGTTAATCATGTTTTTCCTTTGCAGGTCCTACGAGTTCATAACAGTCAACTACAGGGGCGAGCTTAAAAGTTACCTGCTAAGGTATAATTGAAAGTCTTTTTTTTTCCTTGTTGAATGAATATTATAAATATCGCTTTTATTTTACTGCATTACATATGTGTTAAATATAATGCTTTGCTGCGTCAGTTTTATTTTATTGCTTTGGCCCCTGTTTCTGTAGAATCGTCTAGCTGTTCTTGTGAAAGCTAAATCTTGGACAACTGCTCGGAGGGAGGGATTGATTGCATCTTTGCCCCCGTCCCCCTATAAGTGACGCCTTTGCTTGATCGTGTGTTGCTATACATCCATTCACTTCAATAAACTTGTCAACCATGAGTAAATCACAGCACAGGCATGCGCAGGGTTTATTGGTGAGCGGGGCACAGTTTTATCCCAACCCCCACTTGTTGGTCAAGTCCAAAAGACAACATGCTCCACAATGGATGGAAAACAATGAAAACGAGGCAATGGGTGTGCTACTTTCAGTGGCTTTGTGAAGAGCTCTTGGGATGCAAGATCAGGGGTTTTTAGCCACCGTAACTTTCAGAAATCATCATCATCATAATCAGCCTGGCTACGTCCACTGCAGGACAAAGGCCTCTCCCATGTTCCGCCAGTTAACCCGGTCCTGTGCTTGCTGCTGCCAATTTATATCCGCAAACTTCTTAATTTCATCTGCCCACCCAACCTTCTGTCTCCCCCTAACCCGCTTTCCTTCTCTGGGAATCCAGTTAATTACTCTTAATGACCAGCGGTTATCCTGTCTACGCGCTACATGCCCGGCCCATGTCCATTTCCTCTTCTTTATTTCAACTATGATATCCTTAACCCCCGTTTGTCCCCTAATCCACTCCGCTCTCTTCTTGTCTCTCAAGGTTACACCTACCATTTTTCTTTCCATTGCTCGCTGCGTCGTCCTCAATTCAAGCTGAACTCTCTTTGTGAGTCTCCAGGTTTCTGCTCCGTAGCTAAGTACCGGCAAGATACAGCTGTTATATACCTTCCTCTTAAGGGATAATGGCAATCTACCTGTCATAATTTGAGAGTGCTTGCCGAATGTGCTCCACCCCATTCTTATTCTTCTAGTTACTTCAATCTCGTGGTTAGGCTCTGCGGTTATTACCTGCCCTAAGTAGACATAGTCTTTTACAACTTCAAGTGCACTATTACCTATCTCGAAGCGCTGTTCCTTTCCGAGGTTGTTGTACATTACTTTCGTTTTCTGCAGATTAATTTTAAGACCCACCTTTCTGCTCTCCCTGTGTAACTCCGTAATCATGAGTTGCAATTCGTCCCCTGAGTTACTCAGCAATGCAATGTCATCGGCGAAGCGCAGGTTACTAAGGTATTCTCCATTAACTCTTATCCCTAACTGTTCCCATTCTAGGCTTCTGAAAACCTCCTGTAAGCACGCGGTAAATAGCATTGGGGAGATTGTGTCCCCCTGCCTTACACGCTTCTTGATTGGTATTCTGTTTCTTTCTTTATGAAGCACTATAGTAGCAGTTGATCCCCTGTAAATTTCTTCCAGAATGTTTATATATACTTCATCTACGCCCTGATTCCGCAGTGTCTGCATGATGGCTGATATTTCTACTGAATCAAATGCCTTCTCGTAATCTATGAAGGCTATCTATAGTGGTTGGTTATACTCTGAGCATTTCTCTATTACCTGATTGATAGTATGAATGTGGTCAATTGTTGAGTAGCCTGTTCGAAATCCTGCTTGTTCCTTTGGTTGATTGAATTCTAATGTTTTCTTTACTCTGTTAGCAATTACCTTTGTAAATAGCTTGTACACTACAGAGAGCAAGCTGATCGGCCTGTAATTCTTCAAGTCCTTGTCATCTCCTTTCTTATGTATTAAGATGATGTTAGCGTTCTTCCAAGACTCTGGTACCCTTCCCGTCAGGAGACACCTCGTAAACAGGGTGGCTAGTTTTTCTAACACAATCTGTCCTCCATCTTTCAGCAGATCTGATGTTACCTGATCCTCACCAGCAGCTTTGCCTCTTTGCATGCTCTCCAAAGCTTTTCTGACTTCTTCTATCATTACTGGTGGGGTGTCGTCTGGGTTACTGCTAGTTCTTATAGTTACTGGTGGGGTGTCGTCTGGGTCGTGGTTGTCTCGGCTACTGTACAGATCTGTGTAAAACTCCTCCGCTATTTTAACTATCCTATCCATATTGGTAGTTATTTTGCCTTCTTTGTCCCTTAGTGCATACATCCTACTTTTGCCTATCCCAAGTTTTCTTTTCACTGCTTTGTAGCTTCCTCCGTTTTTCAGAGCGTGTTCAATTCTCTCCATGTTATACCTTCTTACATCGCATACTTTACGTCTATTAATCAACTTCGAAAGCTCTGCCAGTTCTATTTCGTCTGTTGTACTTGACACTTTCATGGTTTGACGCTTCTTAATTAGGTTCTTCGTTTCCTGGGAAAGCTTGCCAGTGTCCTGTCTAACTACCCTGCCTCCAACTTCCACTGCACACTCCGTAATGATACTCGTCAGATTATCATTCATTGTATCTACGCTAAGGTTGGTTTCCTCACTAAGAGCCGAGTACCTGTTCTGCAGCGACACTCTGAATTCCTGTACTTTCCCTCTCAGTGCTAGCGCATTGATTGGCTTCTTGCGTATCAGTTTCTGTCGTTCCTTCTTCAAGTCTAGGCGAATTCGAGACCGTACCATTCTATGGTCACTGCATCGTACCTTGCCAACCACTTCCACATCCCGCACGATTCCTGGGTGTGTGGTCATTATAAAGTCTATTTCGTTCTTATTTTCGCCATTAGGGCTCCTCCATGTCCACTTGCGGTTTTCACGTTTTCGGTAGAAGGTATTCAAAATCCGCAAATTATTGCGTTCTGCGAATTCTACTAGTAGCTCTCCTCTGGCGTTTCTAGTGCCGATGCCATAATCTCCTACTGCCTGGTCTCCAGCCTGCTTCTTCCCTACCTTTGCATTAAAGTCGCCCGTCACTATAGTATACTGTGTTTTTACCTTACTCATTGCCGATTCCACGTCTTCATAGAAGCTTTCAACTGAAGCGTCATCATGGCTGGATGTAGGCGCGTAAGCCTGTACTACCTTCATCTTGTATCTTTTATTCAGTTTAATTACAATACCTACCACCCTTTCATTAATGCTATAATATTCCTCTATGTTGCCAGCTATGTTTCTGTGAATTAGGAACCCCACTCCCAGTTCTCTTCTGTCTGCCAAGCCCCGATAGCAAAGGACGTGCCCATTCTGTAGCACCGTATAGGCCTCATCTGTCCTCCTAACCTCACTGAGCCCTATTATATCCCATTTAACACCCTTTAGCTCTTCGAATAGTACAGCTAGACTTTCCTCACTAGATAAGGTTCTAGCGTTAAACGTTGCCAAGTTCAGGTTCCAATGGCGGCCTGTAGTCCAGAGATTCTTAGCACCCTCTGCTGCGTTGCAGATCTGACCGCCGCCGTAGTCAGTTGCTTCGCAGCTGCTGAGGACTGAGGGCCGTGAGTTATTTGGCGTATCCATGTGGGAGGTCAGAAATATGCGTAGTTATTACCCTGCTCTTTAAACAATGGTGGGACGGGTTTAGCTGAGTAGCAACGCGGAGCAGACTTCCTGCCTCCCTCATTAGATAATTATGGGTTGTGCCCCCCCCCCCCCCCCCCGACTTGAAAAAGGAACTTTTTTCTCACAGTCTATTGCTCGTATTTTGTGCCACGTGAACAGCCCATCTGAAGGCTACCGGGACAACCATACCCTGACCCTGGCGTCCTTCTACTCCAAGGGAGTGACCAGTGTACAGTATCACCCGTCTCACCAGGTCCTCTTTGTGGCAGGCCGCTCACCCTTGCTCCCGGCAAGTGGAGATGACAGTAACCACGGCTCAGCCCTGGAATTCGGCATCACGGCCTGGCGGTTTCTCTCTGACTATCCCCATTACAAGCTGGTCACAACGCTCAGTGATGACATGCTGGTAAGTTATCGAGTTCTGTCAAAGTGATTCATCACCTACTGCAACCCGCTGTGGTATATAGGAAATATAAGAAGTTGATCCTGTGACCCAAATGTTGCAGGATCAAATCCCAGCTGTGTCGGTTCCATTTGAGGGTAGCCAAAATGCTGGAGGTCCGTGTATTTAGATTAAAGTCTTGTTAAAGAATACAAGACAGTCGAAATCTCCTGAGACTTCCCCTATGGCATCCCTCCTAATCATATCGTGGTTTGGGGTTGTGAAACCCAATAATTATTATTATAATGTTGTCATCATTTACTACTGCCTTCCGAGTTTGTTATATTTCTGTCTGCTTGTCTGTATACTATGTATACAATGTGTACACATAGTATGGTCAGCTTTTGTGAATTTCGCGTTGACTGGTATTAAGTGCCACCAAATGCAGCCATTTCTAAAAAGCTTCAACTTCTGGATTTTTATGTGCACAATATCGTTATGATTATTATCGTAGCCGAGGACTCAGCATTAAATTTGTGATTTTCACTGATGTGTGTATGAATCTGAGTGCATGGTAGTCATCATAGTTTGCTGCCATCAAATTACAGCCATTATGGCCAACAACACCCATATGCTTTGCTGGCAAGCAACTTAGCCACAATGGCAGGCCATTTTATATCTTTATTAAGTTACATCAAACCAAATAGGTACAAAGTATTAGTGATTTTCGTAAATTAAACATTTGCATGTTCTTCTTTTTATTGATTTTTAGCTGTACTTCAAATGAGCCCATGCAGATGGGTGGTTTTTTAAGTTTAGCAATAAAAATTTTCCACCGACTTTTAATGTCCTGTCTGTCTATGATGAGAAGAGTCTGTGTAAAATAAGCAAGTTTCTTCATCCATGAAGCATCTTTATCCTGTGTCAAACCCACCTTGGCAGCCCAGTGGTGCTGTGTTGTATGGCTTGATGCGATCCCATAAGTTTAAGCCTCAATTCAGCGGATGCAGAATACGATAGTGCTTATGTGTTTTGGTTTGAGTTCACATGAAGGACCTATAGGTGGTTATAATAATTTGGCATTGCCTGCGCTATGGCAGCCTGGTTCTGGTTTTGATACGTGCAACCCTAAATGTCACTTCATTTCTCTGTCATACAGTGTATTTCCTTTCACGCACAACGTTCCCACACTTGCTTTTATCGTAGCGCATGAATCCAAGGCGGTTCTTGACGAGGATGAGCTTTTACTACAAGCAGACAGAGGTAAGTGGTCATCCATTTGACCTCATATGGTTTGGCATGTACGCTATTGGTCTGAACTAGCTGTTGTCACTTAGATGCAAGACAATGTTTTATATTGCATAAGTCATTATCATACTGCTCCTGCCTCTTTCTATCTGCAAGCACTAGTGTATAACATCTTATACGCTTTCTTTACTGTCTTATGTAATATTTGCATGCAAATATGTTGTTTGATGCACACTTCAGTTTGTTTCAGAAGTTCTAGAAGATATACATGAATGAACCCACTCGCTCCCAGTGCTGTTGATATCACTGCTGTTAGTGGTCAACATCAAGAGTGAATGTATGCAAAGCCCATCACTGCAGAGTCTGCAAGACTGCTCTTGCACTATTGCTCGTTTTTAATCTGAAACCAACTGTCACCAGTAATTTCCGTTCAGTTGCGACACACACTTTGGAGCACCTGGATCATGCCACCAGGAAAGCATAATGATCTATGCTGCTTGGTAGCATCACAGTACAGGGCACCATATTTCATCATGTATAGCCCTCACTCATAGGTGCGCTCGCTTAACCGTCCGGGAATCATAATTAGGCTTTTGCAAATATTCAATCGCTTTGAGTATTCAAACAAATACTAACGAATTCCAGTTTGCTTTGGTTTGAACTTAAATTATTAACGAAGTATTCGAATAAACCAATAAGTGGATATTTATCTGCATGTAATCTCTTTGTAAAAGTGGTTTCATTGCAGTGTAGGGATGCTGTACTGTGATTACAGCTTTTCAGGAAAAATTCGCACTGCTGCAAAGTCCCCTTTTTAACATATTACCCTCACACTGATTCCTTCGTTTTTAAGTTTAAAAGCATGATATACGGACTATATGCTCTAGGTATTGTAAATTTTTAAGCTATCTCTTGCATTCTGCTGAAAGTGAAATCTTTCAGCTATCCAAAGGTGGTTCCTCTTCCTTTGAACCAAGAAGAATAGCATTTGCACATGTCTTGTTTCAATTTTTAAAAAATGTATTGTGCTTGTTAGTTGGGCCGGGACAGACATACTCATTTTCCTTCGTAGTGTGTGATGTACACTTTTCAAAGTTGTTCAAAAATTATTCGAACCAAATCACTTCTCATTGCGAACTTAAACCTCACTGTTTCACAAACCTAATCTTACTACATATTGTCACATTGTATTATTATAGCACATAGAAACTTCTTGCTAGCAATACACAAGAATATCAGGCTGGTCGAATTATTGGCAGAACAACATAGTGTTTGTCGCAAGCTTGTTCTCGTATTCTTTCTACAGTGGCACATACAACCTGCCAGTAATGATACGACATAATACTATACGATATTATCCTTGTGGCAATATAAAATACTTTAAACAATAATAGGTTCAAACCATATCCCCAGAAATAATCAGTTAGAATGTATGTGGTAGAATCAGGCAGAATGTACGTGGTAATGTCTGTAATGGCGCGTACAACCATTGTTGTCCTCTATATCATTGCCTGTGGAAGCGCATGACGACTTCATCACCATGCACTTCTCGGCCATAAAGTCACGCAGCGCTGAAGTCGTTCACTCCACGGCTGGGCAGCCTTCCTTGAAGCCAAGCAGCAATGCAAGCAAGACTTGCACGCAATAAGTGCTTCACACTGTAATCTTCTCGACTTACTCATGGTAATATAAATAAAATGGTGTCTTGTGCATGAAATTGAAGTAATGCATCAAGTGTACAAAAATGAAGTCAACCAGAGACCAGTAACTTTAAAGAGTAGCACCATTTTAATAAATATTAGTGCTTATTTGCTCTAATGTGATACATTGCAGGATATTGTTTACCAGCTAAGCATCTCCCCATCTGGAACTAAAGTGGCCGCTGCTCACACCTCAGGAGCACTTTCTGTTTGGACTGTTCCTTCTCTTACAAGGTTAAGCCTCTGGCGGCTGGAAGACATGGTACGAAGTCCATTCCGGTGTATTGCCTCGCGTGTTGAGTAAATGAACAGAGTGACTGCTCTCATTGAGCATATAGTGCACTTTTTAGTTTTTGAATTGCTTGTTTGGCCCATTTTCTTTAATACTATTTGATGCCTGTAAAAAGTGAGCCACCATCGTACAGAAGGACAATATAATAGCCAGCAGGTAAGCACAAGATCATTTCACCAAGCTTCGTCTATCAATATGCGATGAATCGCCGCTATGTGGTGCTGGTTTAAAATCAGCAGTGTACTACTGGGTGTATAAGTATAGTGAGAAGTAGACAGGAAGGCCACCAACTCATTGTGTTAAGTGCAACTGTGGCACCCATGTACAAATCGAGCATATCAAAATAAGCAGCTTAGTTTGAACGAAGCTATGAACATATTTTCATCATGCAAGAGCTCTTTACACATTAAAGTAACTGTGTAATGAGGTAAATAATTACAACTGAAGCCCCATTCCTACATGCAGCCCAAGTTTGACCACCTAAACCCTCAAGCGCACAAGCTGAACAAACGCCGCTACCTTTCTCTTCGTCCGGAGTCTGCACACCTCACCATTAGTGACATGAACTGGTGGTCAGACGATGTAAGTGAATTTTTTTTTTATTTAGCTGGTATATGGGCACTGCGTGTGTTGCATTGCACTGCTGAGACATAAGTACCCATGACGATATTTATGTGAGCGCTCATGTCCTTCGTGTCCTTCTTGTCTCTGTATCGTCGTTCTGTTCTCGCGCTATAACTATCGTCATGCCATACCAACTAGCCCAAGCTGCCACACTTGTAAGTACGCAGGCTCAATGCCTGGCCTCAGTGAAGCGAGGGGGCATGGCATTGTAATATAAATGAAGCAAAAGTAAGCTAGTACATTGAAGATTTGGACCATGAGAACCCTGGACAATCAGAGTTAATGCAAATAATTTCAGTATAGTTTTTCTCATGGTTACTGTATTACACTCTACCTCACTATAACAAAATTGCATTCTGCAAAATAAGTTTGTTATATCCGAAAATTTGTTATGAAGTTATATTCCCAGCACTGTCTATTTATATTCCTATATTCCTAACACTATTCTTTATTTACTTCATTATAACTGCTACTTCATTATATCTGGCTTCGTTATTAGAGGTTTAAGTGTACTTTATATGTGAAACTCTGCAATTCAATCAATAATTAATTGTTTTTATCTTCTCTAACGGTCTAATAAATGCCTCCCTCATGTCCACTGTTTAGCACTTCATATGATTGAAATACTTGTCTGAAAGCTGCCAAATTTGTTTGGGCTTGCTGTGGACTCCTTATTTTTGCAACCAGCATGCACAGACACATGACTACGCTGGCATCAGCTGTAGAGATGAAATTATGTGTCAGTTTGACTAAAGGGACTTCAACATATAATGGTCGCACCGCATGTCTCTTATAGTTTCTTTCAGTATAACATGTTTTACATCGAGTTATGAAGTTATCATTCATTGCAGCCATGAAAAACTCATTGATTTGAAGCTGGGCTGGTCACATAGTGTTAAGCTTACTTTGTCATGTTCCATAATTGTCAGATTTACAGTCATTAAATTTCATCATGGTTTTACTGTACTCATTACATTTTTCAATATTTTGAGCATGGAAATATAGTTAGGGCAGCAAAATGATAGAACAATTGAAACAAAAATGAAATACAATAAAACGAAAGGCACAATGCAAAATATAATATAAAAAGCAATGCAATACAAAGTCAAATAGGACACACAGAAGTAATACAGAACAAAAGTAGAAAATGTGCACAAAAGAAGTGATGAAAGAAAAAAATGAACATTGGAAACAGAAATAAACACATAAAATAAATGAAGACAAGAGGAAAAAATTACATATCATTACTAAGGTGCGCAATCAAAAGTTAAAAGGAAAGATTTTATTTATGTTTTGAAAAGGGATAATGGAGAGCAAAGATTTAAGTTCAGCCAGTAAACTATTCCAAAGATGATTGGTAGAGAATTTAAATGTTCTCTTACTGTAATTAGTGCAAATGGGTGATAGCAAGTAATTATGATTAGAAGCAAACCTGATGGGGTTAGCATTCTTGAGGGAGCTACATTCAATACTGTCGCAACGTGCAAAGAACAGGACACAAGGCTTTCTTTCGGCGTTAACAGCAAGGCTCTATTGGCACACAAAAACAAAGCGCAAGAGCAGACGCGCAACGTCGTCTTCCTCGAAAACGCCAGCGACCGCCACACGTGATGCTGGCTTGTTCCTCCTTTTGTGCTTACGGCTAATAATCGTGACATTAGCCTCCCTCTCCAGAAGGCATCGTCCCGATGCTTCGTCATCATGGCGGAAGGTTTTGTAGTCACTGGCAGCCCACGGGTTCATTCGGACAAATAAGGTTTTATCCGAACCATGTGGACAAGTTCTTGTGCATGTCTTTGACGTCTTGAACAATGTGGACTGTCGGGAATCACCTCATAGTTAACATCACTGAGACGACGGAGGACTTTACACGGCCCAAAGTACCGTCTCAAGCGCTTCTCTGAGAGGCCACGATGGCGAACTGGGGTCCAGATCCAAACTTTCTGTCCTGGTTCATAGGAGACAGGTCGGTGATGAAGATTATAGCGCCTTGTATCATAGTCCTGGTGGTGACGAATACGTACGCGGGCAAGTTGGCGGGCTTCTTCAGCAAGCTCAGTTTTGTAGTCTGCACTTGTGTCAACGCCATCACTTTCATGCGGCGACATAGCGTCGAGCATGGTTATGACGTCACGGCCATAGAGAAGGCGGAATGGTGTCATGCGTCTTGTCTCTTGCTGTGCCATATTGGAAGCGAAAGTGACGTAAGGCAGTATCTCGTCCCAGTTTTTATGTTCCACATCGACGTACATGCAAAGCATATCCGCAAGTGTTTTGTTCAGCCGTTCCGTCAGACCATTTGTTTGTGGATGGTATGCCGTTGTGCGCCGGTGAGATGTCCCACTTAGACTTAAAACTGTGCGTAATAGCTCAGCTGTGAACGCTTTTCCTCTGTCAGTTATTACTACAGATGGAGTGCCATGCCTCAGGACTATATTCTCAATGAAAAACTGTGCTGCTTCACTTTCTGTGCCCCGCTCCAAAGCCTTGGTTTCGGCGTTGTGAGTAAGGTAGTCTGTGGCTACAATTATCCATTTGCGACCAGCAGCTGAAGTTGGAAATGGTCCTAGAAGATCCATTCCGACTTGAGCGAATGGAGTTTCCGGCACATCAATTGGATGGAGGAGCCCTGCTGGTTTGACGGCTGGCACTTTCCTACGTTGGCACTCAAGACAAGTCCGAACGTGCTATTGAATGGTTGCCGTCAGTTTCAGCCAGTAATACTTCTGTCTCACTCGGCATAGCATTCGTGTGTGGCCTAAATGACCGGATGTCGGTTCGTCATGGCACGCCTCTAGTACTTTTTTCCTGAGTGGTGTTGGGATGAGAAGTAAGTAAGTGTTGCCGCTCGGAGAAAAGTTCACGTTATAAAGGACCTCATTGCGCAAACAAAACGATTCTACCCCTCTTGTGAAGAGCTTTGGCATAGCAGATGTGCGTCCCTCTAAGAAATCAATAAGGGGTTGCAACTCGGGATCGTCGCGTTGCTGCTGTGCGATTGTAGACGTGTTGACTACACCGACAAACGCCGCATAGTCATCATCTTCAGCATTTACGTCTTCTAATGGGGCGTGAGAAAGACAATCGTCTGTATGTCGCTTTCCAAATTTATAAACTATAGCCATATCGAATTCTTGAAACTAGAGGCTCCAGCGCGCCAATCGTCCTGGCGGGTCTTTCATGTTCGTCAACCAGCAAAGTGAGTGGTGATCACTGATGACTTTAAACGGGCGGCCGTATAAATATGGACGAAACTTCATGACCACCCACACCACCGCAAGACACTCTTTTTCAGTGGTAGAGTAATTCTCCTCTGTACGGGAGAGAGTCCGACTTGCATAAGCAATTGCTCGTTCGGCGCCATCTTGCCACTGAACGAGCACAGCTCCTAAGCCGACATTGCTGGCGTCGGTGTGAACCGCTGTCGGAGCATCATCGTCGAAGTGTCCGAGAACTGGCGGGCTTTGAAGACGTTGTCACAGTTCGTTGAACGCTTCCTGCTGCTCTTCACCCCATACAAACGTGACGTCTTCTCGGGTGAGTTGTACCCCGCCATGGTGGTCTAGTGGCTAAGGTACTCGGCTGCTGACCCGCAGGTCGCGGGTTCGATTCCCGGCTGCGGCGGCTGCATTTCCGATGCAGGCGGAAATGTTGTAGGCCCGTGTGCTCAGATTTGGGTGCACGTTAAAGAACCCCAGGTGGTCGAAATTTCCGGAGCCCTCCACTACGGCGTCTCTCATAATCATATGGTGGTTTTGGGACGTTAAACCCCACAAATCAATCAATCGGGTGAGTTGTGTTAAAGGTGATGCGATGCGCGAAAAATTCTCAATGAAGTGTCGGTAATAGGAGCACAGGCCTAAAAATCGCCGCCACTGCCTTCTTGTCTGATGGCGTAGGAAAACTTGCAACAGCGGCTATTTTGTCTGGGTCAGGCCGTACACCTTCACTGCTGACAAGGTGTCCCAAGAAAAGAAGCTCTTCGAAGCCAAAGTGACATTTTTCTGGCATGAGTGTTAGTCCGGCCGATCATACCGCTTGAAATACCGTGTGTAGTCGCTTCAAGTGCTCGTCAAATGCCGCTGAAAATACAATTACATCGTCCAAATATACTAGGCACGTTTGCCACTTTAGGCCTGACAGGACTGTGTCCATAAGCCGCTGAAACGTTGCCGGTGCTGAGCACAAGCCGAACGGGAGAACTTTGAACTCATAAAGACCATCGGGTGTCACAAATGCTGTTTTTTCTCTATCTCTTTCGTCAACTTCTATTTGCCAATATCCGCTTCGTAAATCCATCGACGAAAAATACCGTGCATGGCGTAGTCGATCGAGAGAGTCGTCTATACATGGCAGCGGGTAAACGTCCTTTTTCGTAACCTGATTGAGCTTGCGGTAATCAACGCAGAAACGTAAGGTGCCATCTTTTTTCTTCACCAATACTACCGGTGATGCCCAAGGACTTTTTGACGGCTGAATAACGTCATCCTGAAGCATATTTCGCACCTGACTTTCTATGGCCTCACGTTCCCGCGGAGCTACTCAATATAGGTTCTGCCGTATGCGTCTGGCCGTTTCATCCGTAATTATGCGATATTTCCTCAACGGCGTTTCGCGAACTCTGGACGTTGAAGAAAAACAGTCCTAAAATTTATTAAGCTTCAGAAGGCTTTGCTTCTGCGGGGGCACTAAACTTGGGCCAACGTCGACGGATAGAGGGGCTGGCCCGGTGACATCGGCTTTCTCCACAGTCAAGCAGCTTGCAACCTCAATGAGCTCTTCGACGTACGCTACTGCCATACCTTTTGCAAGATGTCGTCGCTCAGTACTGAAGTTTCTAACCAGAATGTGCGTGTGTCCACAATTGAGGCTTACGACGGCTCTTGCAACAGATAAGCCATGGCTGAATAGCAATGCTGGAATTCATTCAGCGATGTGGTCGAAGTTGCCTGGGTGGTCGCATGTTACAGCTACGAGAGCACTTGAACGGGGTGGAAGGGTCACGTGATCTTCGAAGACGCGCAGATGTTTACGCCGCTGGTCGTTACATCTCATATCTGGAACTTGATCTGGGGCCATCAAAAATGTAACTGACCTGTCTGGAATGTCTATGACGGCACCGTATTCACAAAGGAAGTCCATCCCCAAGATCAGGCCTTTGCAGCACTCGGACAAAATCACGAACGTGGCAACGAAAGCTGAATCACCAATACTAATTCTGGCAGTGCGCTTTCCAGTTGGCGTCATCAGTTGGCCCCCCGCGGTTCTTATGTTAGGCCCCGTCCATGACGTTTTAACTTTTTTAAGCCAATCAGCAAGTTTTCTGCTCATGATAGAGAAATCTGTGCCAGTGTCTACGAGCGCTGTCATAGGGCGTCCGTCTATGTAAACAGCTATGTCGGCGCTTACGATTTCCTGTGGGGTCGGCGGCGTTGCATGGTTCGTCGTATCGTCGTATCGTACTGGTACTGGAGGTATTGCAGCATCTCGACGAGCGGCAACCTTCCCTCCAAAGGTCGCAGCTGTTAGTTTCCCCGATGAGGGCTTGGGGACCTGCCCCGGACAGCGTCGGCGTAACTACGACGATTGGGCGAAGAGCTCGACGAAGGTGACGGAGAGCAGGGTCGATGATACAGAGCGGATGGCTGTCCTTGCGGGTGCGCGCTGTCACGTCGGGTGTCGAAACGAGGTCGTGAAAAAGTCGGCGCATAAGTCGGGTATCTTTCTTCACGATATGGCCAGATGCGGTAGACATGTCCAGCTTCTCCGCAGTTGAAACACAGTGGACGGCGGTCGACGGTGCACCACAGATCCGTCTTCCGAACGAATGGTCGACTGGTAGGCACCCTCGGTGACCAAGTTGCAGGTGTCGGTGGAGGGTAGAACGGCGGGTAAAACGGAGTTTCAGTAGGTGCGTTATGTTGCGGAGTCGTCGTCGTTGGTGGTGGTGGTGGCAGCGGTGGGTTGTAGACTGGCGGCGCCGGCGTGTTATAAGCATGAACCAGTGCAGACGAGTTGTGCGGCACTGGTGACGGACGACAGGTGGCTGCCGCATAGTTAATAGATCGCTGGGCTGGTAGTGATTCGGGCTGGGAAAGGGCTTGCCTGATTTCCTGCCGCACAACTTCTCCAACTGAAGCCATCGCCCGTTCTTGCGGAGTCACAAGGAAGTTGCGGATCTCCTCACAAACAACCTCGCGAATAAGCTCACGAAGAGAACCGTCACTGCCGGCAGTCAGAGCAGAGACGCTGATTGAGGCACCGTTTGGTAGGTCGTAATAGCGACACCGTTGCTGCAGTGCGCGCTCGATAGCTGTAGCCTCTTTGATGAATTCCGCAACGTTCGTCGGTGGATTGCGGAGAAGGCCGGCAAACAGCTGTTCTTTGACGCCTCGCATCAGATGGCGGAGTTTCTTAGCTTCAGTCATATCAGGGTCAGCCCGTCCAAATAGGTGCGTCATGTCCTCTGCAAACATAGTGACACTTTCATTCGGTTTCTGGACCCGAGACTCGATGAGTTGCTGAGCAAAGTCACGGCGGTCGTTGTTTGCGAAGGTGCTGAGAATCTGGCGGCAAAATTCATCCCATGAAGACAGCGTTGCTTTGTGGTTCTCATACCACGTACGAGTGCTGTCTGCTAAAGCAAAGTAAGCGCGTGAAAGCTTTAGCTCGGTGGTCCAGCGGTTTGCCTTAGCGACTCGCTCATACTGGGCTAACCAGTCCTCAACGTCTTCATACGCTTCACCATGGAATGTTTCCGGAATCTGAGGCTGCTCAAAAGTCAGCTGGGAAGCACCTGCAGTTGCCATTTCTCCAGGCGGTGTGCTATGCTAGGAAAGTTCCAGGGGAATCACCTCAGGACTAAGGCCTCGCTGTCGGCGACTGTAGCGGTAGACAAGGTTATCCACTTGAGGAACGGGTTCCGGTGTCGGACTTGAAGTGCCAGACTGCGGAGGAGTCCCGAGCATCAGTCGTAGAAGCCCAGCACCTCCACCAGTGTCGCAACGTGCAAAGAACAGGACACAAGGCTTCCTTTCGACGTTAACAGCAAGGCTCTATTGGCACACAAAAACAAAGCGCAAGAGCAGACGCGCAAGGTCGTCTTCCTCGAAAACGCCAGCGACCGCCACACGTGATGCTGGCTTCTTCCTCCTTTTGTGCTTACGTCTAATAACCGTGACAATATATTGAAAGGAGAGCTGGGAATTAAGTAACATACAAAACATTATACTTATACGGTACTGAAATAACTATTTAACAGACAAAACTTTGTGCTCATTAAGCAGGCTAAAGGCACCGGAATGTGAAGAACTGTAAGTTATGATGCATATGGCTTGATTTTGTATATGTTGGATGGAATGAAGATTTACCGTTTTTCTAATGCTCCTGCAGCGCACCCTCTAGACAGACAAGCGCGAGATTGGGGATATGGTTCTTGTTGAGACCAACATTCAAATCAGGAGTGGAATGTAAATTATTCGTGTACTATGTTTTAATGCACACGACAAGAAACAGCGCGATTTAAATGAAACTTGGTGTCACCACTATGACTGACCTTGTAGCCCTCGGAATATTTTTACAGTGCCTGATCTTGGCTCATCACTCGGGCGCAGTCAAGGTAGTCTCCCTCCTGTCTCGGCGAAACCTTCTGGGCGAAAGCCCAGAGTGGTTCGAGTTCTCGCCACAAGTGTCTGGACTCTTTGATCGTGGATTTCTTACTCTTGAGGTTGGTGCCATTTCACTAGTAAATAATGCACATCTAGCGCGGACTTGTTACCTCACGTTACTGTGGTGGGCAGGGTTGGCATATCTTCAAAGAGAAGAAGAAATTAACCAATGCAGCCAGAACAGTAGCCAATTGGTAGCCGTTATTTTATTTTAGATCCAGAAATTTAGCCAAACATGATTTCAGTTTAGTTGAATTGTCACCACATTCTCATGCTTAAAAATACAAAAACATGTATCACAGCATTGTTTATCACATCAAAACAGAGTGAAAAAAATATCAGGCAAGTTCCTGGAGGAGGCATTAAGACTAGAAAATCGGCAGTTAACACTGTGCTGACAGTCAAATGTACGTAATTGGGTTCACTTTTGCCAGCATGCCCTGCGGCACTGTTATTGTAGAGTGAGAAAAGTACTTCATATTTCGCAATAAATGTGGTGCCATATTTAATTATAATTAATACAGTTAATATAGAACTTGTGACGGCTTTCAGTCCAAATTTGATCCTGATGATCACTAGAAGTTCTTGCGACATTTGATTCCTTAAGTCGCTTTTTGTAGATGCACAACAGAAAACACTCGCTCCGATAACAAGAAGTTATGCAATGTCTTGCACGGGATTAACACCTGATACATCCTGGTAGGTTTGTATTTTGATCCACAATTTTATTGCTATGATGTCGGCACTCACATCTTCAACTTAATGAAGGTGGCGTACTTGATCCTCAGTAGGGGCTCGGGGCAACCAAATAGTACGTATAATGCGTTTATCGTATTCAACCTCTTAACATATGATGAGTCTGCAGCTAGAGTCACGTGAAAAAGAAGACCGGCTGGGGTCTTCACGTGCAAATGTTTTTTATTGCGTCTGTGCTAACAGATCATGCAAACAACAGTTTAGACGCATTCGCGTAATAAAAGCATGCAGTGCATTGTGCGGGCACACAGTGATAAAAAACAGGTCTGTCATTTTGCAAACAAATAAAACAGAACAGTCGACATAACCAACATCATGGCTGATGAGTTCAGCAGCGTCGGCAAAGAAAATATTAATCCAGAGTGAAAAATGACTGCAAAAACAGCTAGATGCGTGCGCTTCGCGCCAGGCTTCTATGAGCCACGCGCATTCATTTTTCGTCAACGTTCTCCTAGTATGGCGCCACCGATGCAGTTGAGAGCATTAGCGCGCGAGGCGGATAGCGGCTAAAAAACCTGAATGAGCCTCCCGCCAGCTTCGTAACCGTGCGGCCTATCCTTTATGAGTTCCGTTAATAATGTGAAAACCATGGCGGCCGGCACGCGTTTTAAGCGCACGCAATTGATTCCGGTATACTGAGTACCTCGCAGGGGCGCCTGCGCAAGTAGGCGTTTGGTGTGTAGCGACACCACGGACCCGAGCTAACGGGGGAGTTTTGACTCCCTCCCACGCCTAGCCGTGCGTGGCTTTGTCGTGTCCGGGGAAAAGGGGATCCTGGGGGTTGAGCCGACGCTGGGTGATTGGACCTCCCCCGGCAGAGGCAACACACCTCTTTGGCCCCGGCTTCACGTAGACGGCACCCCTGGGCTGACCCACCCAGGGGAAATCGGCAGTCGCCTTTTCCTATCTCTCTCTTCCTACATCTTAGTCTTTTCTCGTCTTTAAATCTGTCCTGTCTTCTTCTCTCTTCCATTTACTTCCAATTTTTTATGGCGGCAAGGGTTAACCTTGTGTAATTACTCAACCTTGAGTAGTTATATTTGGTTATAGTGGCAATGTACGGTTGGTGTCTGCAGCCTTATGCTATTAAGTGCTTCAGCGTCCCCTGGTTGGACTCCATGGTGGGTGGTCGCCATTGCTGCCGAACAAAAAGTACACTACTATGGGAACACCTGCATTTCCCCGTCTCCTAGATCATCTCCCGCCTAAGAGGGGACGCACCGATGACATATCAATTTTCAGCCAACCCAGACAATGCTTTCCCAAACTCCATGTTGTGCACAGCAAAAACCCAACAAAACAAGCCAGAGCAATATCTCCATTTCTTGTTGCTAAATCTCTGACAGAGGTCTTTGGCCCAGGATACAAGGTTACAAAGATGGCTAGCGGAGACCTTCTCCTTGAGCTGCCTGAAAAACACCACTATGAAAAACTTGGCAGTCTCGTAGCATTTGGAAATATCCCAGTATCTATTTCACCTCATAGATCAATGAACACCTCACGCGGAGTTGTTTCAGAAGCAGACCTTCTTGAAATGTCTGAACAGGAACTGCTTGAAGGGTGGAAAGAGCAAAATGTCACAGATGTGAAACGAATCGTCATCAGACAAAACAAAAAAAATACCTACCAAACATTTAATACTCACCTTCGCATCTAGCACACTGCCTTCATCTATAGACACAGGCTACATCAAACTCTCTGTCCGTCCCTACATTCCCAATCCAAGACGGTGTTATAAATGTCAACGATTTGGTCATAGCTTGCAGAACTGCCGGGGTCAGGAAACTTGTGCAAGATGTGGTAGCCACGGCCACCCATCTGATAACTGTGTTACTACGCCTCACTGCGTGAATTGTGACGGGGAACACGCCGCGTATTCGCGTTCGTGTCCTAACTGGAAGAAAGAAAAAGAAATAATCACTCTTAAAGTCAAAGAAAACATCACATTCAAAGAAGCAAGACGAAGAGTGTCGCCATTTTACGGCGCAACATATGCTGATGCGGCGCGTCAGGGGGCAACGCCGCACCAGCCCTCGCCACCCCTTCGACCTGCGCAGAGCGAGCCGTCGGCTGTGGCACCTGCCCCCAAGGCGGCTGTGGCCCAGGCTACACCGCCTACTCCCAAACAGAGACCGGAGACTCCAGAGTCTTTGGGTCTCCAGGCCTCTCCTCACCAGGCGAGGCCCAAAATCCAAACTAACAGCCCGCACGTGCGGGCATCCAGTGCCTCCGAGGAAGCAATGGATACGTCGGCACCCTTGGTGCCGAAAGAGCGGCGTGGCTCCTTGGAGCGCGCTAAGAAAACAAAAAAGCAAATAACAGGGCCTGGTGACGGCCCTGTTAAGTGAACTTAAACTCCCCGTCTAGACAGCCACTCGCTTTTCGTACACACAGCATTATTTTACATTCACCATGAACACTCAAATTATACAATGGAACGTCAGGGGCCTTCTCAGAAACCTTGACGACATCCAAGAACTCCTACACGAACACTCACCAAAAGTGCTGTGTGTACAAGAAACACACCTTAATTCAAAACACACAAATTTTCTTCGCAAATACGTTATTTTTCGAAAGGACCGTGATGATGCCATGACATCATCCGGAGGTGTTGCCATCATAGTGAATCAAGGAATTGCATGCACACACTTACAACTCCAAACATCCCTTGAGGCAGTGGCTGTTCGAGCGGTTCTTTTTGATAAAATAATCACAATCTGCACTATTTACATCCCTCCTAGCTATCAGCTGCAAAAACGTGATTTACACTCTTTAATTGATGAACTTCCGGAGCCTTATGTTCTCCTTGGAGACTTCAATGCGCATAGCAGGCTATGGGGAGACTCTCGTTGCGACGCGCGAGGTCGACTGATTGAACAATTTCTTCTCTCGTCGAATGCATGCCTCCTAAATAAAAAAGAACCAACCTATTATAATCTCGCAAATAACACCTACTCCTCCATTGACCTAAGCATAGTGTCTCCATCTCTTGTGCCTCTACTCCAGTGGAAAGTCGTCAGTAATCTGTACGGAAGTGACCACTTTCCCGTAGTTTTGAGCACAACTACAGCAACTAAGTGTACACCCCGTGTTCCCAAATGGCTCATAAACAGAGCCGACTGGGAACGGTTTCATACCATCGCTCGTATAGATTGGAGTGACATATGTACTTTAAGCATTGATGTTGCTGTCGACTACTTCACAGCTTTTTCGATTGATGCTTCAACAAAATGCATCCCACAAACAAATGGGCACCCAGGAAAACGGCGTGTGCCATGGTGGAACTCTGAATGCCGAAACGCGCGCAAACAGCAAAACAGAGCTTGGAGGCTGCTTCGGAACTCACCGACAGCCGAAAATCTTGACACCTTCAAGAAAATAAAGTCTCAAGGCAGGAGAACGCGTCGGCAGGCCAGAAGAGAAAGCTGGCAGAAGTTTTTGTCAGGGATCAATTCATACACACAGGAGGCTAAAGTCTGGAACATGGTCGGTAGGATAGCAGGAAAACAAGTACACACACTTCCACTCGTAGACACTCGGGGTGATACCTTGGAAGATCAGGCAAACGTCCTCGGTGCACACTTCGAACAGGTGTCCAGCTCATCCCACTATACTGACACTTTCCAAAAATACAGAACAAGAATAGAAAAGCAGAAACTTGAACACAAATGCACTAGATCCGAGGCACATAACCAAGCTTTCAGTCTAGCTGAGCTGCGAATGTCTCTAAACTCCTGCAGTACTTCTGCCCCAGGTTCTGACCGTGTGGTGTATGAAATGTTAAAAACCTACCAATCGAAACACGAAAAACCTTACTTTGTTTGTACAATGCTATCTGGTTTTCTGGCGCTATCCCTACCTCCTGGAAAGAGGCTATTATTATTCCCATTTTGAAAGAGGGCAAAGACCCTTCTTTACCCTCGAGTTATAGGCCTATAGCACTTACAAGCTGCTTGTGCAAAGTCTTCGAAAAAATGATAAACTGCCGACTTGTACATTTCCTTGAAACAAATAATTTGCTCGACCCATTTCAGTGCGGGTATCGAGAAGGTAGATCCACCACAGACCACCTTGTTCGTATTGAGGCACAGATCAGAGGCGCCTTCGTCCATAAACAATATTTTCTCTCTGTGTTCCTCGATATCGAAAAGGCTTATGATACAACATGGCGTTTTGGAATTCTAAGAGACCTTTCCCACCTTGGCGTGCGCGGAAGAATGTTTCACATAATCAAAAGTTACCTGTCAAACCGGACATTCAGTGTCCGAGTGGGCACGGTTCTTTCCCAAACATTTGTTCAGGAAACAGGCGTGCCACAAGGTGGTGTACTTAGCTGCACACTTTTTCTCATAAAAATGAATTCCTTGCGCTTGACCATCCCTCGCAATATGTTTTATTGTACATATGTCGATGACGTCCAGCTTGGCTTTAGGTCTTGCAATCTGGCATTGTGTGAGCGGCAGGTTCAGTTAGGTCTAAACAAGCTCTCCAAATGGGCAGAGGAAAACGGATTCCGACTGAACCCACAAAAAAGCACGTGTGTTTTGTTCTCTCGAAAGAGAGGCATGCACTCGGAACCTGACATTCGACTGAACGGGCAACGTCTGTCCGTCAAAGCCGAGCATAAATTCTTAGGCTTAATCTTGGACAACAAGTTGACTTTCGTACCGTACATCAAGTATTTAAAAACAAAATGTTTAAAAGCCATGAATGTTATAAAAGTGTTGTCACGTACTACGTGGGGTAGTGACAGGAAATGCCTCATGAACCTGTATAGAAGCCTCATTCGCACCCGCTTAGATTATGGGGCCATTGTTTATCAGTCTGCGACTCAAAACGCTTTGAAGATGCTGGATCCCGTGCACCATTTAGGCATCCGCCTTTCTACGGGTGCTTTTCGCACCAGCCCCGTAGAAAGCCTTTACGTTGAGTCGAATGAGTGGTCGCTTCATCTGCAAAGAACTTACATGTCCTTTGTATATTTTCTTAAGGTGAAAGCAGACAAGAGGCACCCCTCATACTCTACTATTAATGATTTGTCGAGCTCCATTTTGTTTCAAAACAGGCCTTCAATGAGGCAGCCCTTCTCAGTTCACCTGAAGGGTCTAGCTGAGGACACTGGAGTGTCACTCGAACACAGTTTAATGGCCCCTGTTGCATACCTTCCACCGTGGCAATGGCAAACTATAGATTGCGATGTGTCTTTCTTAGAAGTTACTAAACATGCGCCTATTGCCCATATCCGAACATATTTCCTGGAACTTCAACACAAATACACACGTCCTGAGTTCTTCACAGATGCCTCCAAGACTAACACCTCTGTGTCCTACGCTGCTGTCGGCCCATCCTTTTCGGATGCTGGCCCTCTACATCCACGCACAAGTATCTTCACAGCGGAAGCTTTGCGATACTTGTGGCAGCTAAACACATCAAACAATTACAAATACAAAAAGCAGTAATTTATACAGACTCTCTCAGTGTGGTAACGGCTCTGCACAGTCTTAAAAAACAAAAAAACCCGGTCCTTGTCTCACTTTACTCCATTTTGTGCACACTCTACGCACTCAAACAACATGTTGTAGTGTGCTGGGTGCCAGGGCACCGTGAGATCCAAGGCAACGTGAGGGCGGATCAGCTCGCTGCATCCGTCCATGAGAGCACCGCCATTATATCCATATCAATGCCGGCCCTTGATCTTAAGCCGTCTCTCAAACGAAACCTCTGGGACTACTGGCAGAGCAAGTGGGATACACACACACAAAACAAACTACACGTTATTAAGCCACACCTTGGTCATTGGCTGCCTGTATCGAAATCGCGTCATACAGAGGTAATACTAACGAGTCTCAGGATAGGACACACATACACGACACACACATATCTTTTGTCTGGTGGCGATCCACCATTGTGTGACAGATGTGGTGAACCATTAACCGTCATTCACATGTTAATCCAGTGTAAACACTTAGAAACTATAAGAAAACAACATTTTACATTACCCTACCGACAACATATACCTTTACACCCTGCAATGTTCGTTGGTAGGGAACCGCTTTTTAGTCATAAATCATTGTTAGCGTTTTTAAAAGAAATTAATAATTTTCATATCATACACCCGGGCATTCCGTAGCACGACCTCTCTAGAGAGGTTTTTGCTGCGGCGGTTACACAAGAAAGCACTTGCCTCACGGCCCTTGGACGCAAGGGTATGAACGAGTGAGGCTCTTGTGCTAATGCCATTCATATCCACCATCGTTTTTTATAATCACCAACTCTTGTCATCTATCCTCACCACACACACCTTTCACGGCATGGTCATGATTTTATTACTTGTATGTTTTTACCCGCCTTACCGCGAGGAATTTTATGGCCCTTATACAGCCGCTTATCATTATCACAATCATTGTCCATATTCTTAGTAACATGAACTGGCGCTCTTTGGCCGTGAAATAGCCCTTGCGCCACAAAACTTCAAGCATCATCATCATCACCGGTATACTGAGTAAAAAAATGCGATTACCGAGAGAGTGTAATCGCAGCCGGCAGTGTGAAAAAACATTTAATACTTTTTTATAGCTGTATTTTTTATAGTTGTGCTTGGTTTTAGCGTATATTAGCTGCTCATGACAGCGCCAGAACAGTAGCCAAGAAAAAGTAGCCAAGTAGCCTACGTGACTTTTTTGTGGCAGCGGCCTCTTGAAAGTAGCCAGTCTGGTGTAAAGTAACCAAATCTGGGAACCCTGGTGGTGGGTTACGAGCGAGAAAGAGGTGACTGATTGAGGGCTTATTTCTTTTGTCAGACACAGCCTCATGAAACCAATAGACAATGAAGCCGAGAAATGTGTACTACTCCCAGGACAATAACTGCATGTTTTAAATGTACTACTGTAGCAATGAATTAAAGTCGATAAAAAATAAACTTACTGCTGGTAGGCACTGAATCTACAACCGTTGTGCTACTTGATGCTATCTCGCTACATAACTGTCTTTCGCAGGCACTGTCATGGTTGCGAGCAGCACTGGCGAACACTTCCACGACTACACAAAACTCAAACACCCAGTAAAGTGAATGTGGAAAATTACCGCCACTATAGTTCACTTAGTAGAACATTGGAAAGAGTATCTGAATGTTGAAGGTTCAGTCCTCACTTGCGGCAGGTTGATTCTTTGTCCACCCTTAATTCTTCCCATTTACTTAATATAATTACTGTGCTACAGTTAAAACATACAAGTAATGTCCTCTACACTTCGCTTAGCTTCATTGTCTGTTGGTTTCTTGAGGTAGAAAGTGACAGTTATTCATTTTGTATTCGTATCCTGTATGGTGAAACTACACTGACTGTACAGTTGATGGCTAGTCTATAATACTGCAACTGCTATAGTTGATCGGAATTTACCAGATGTTTGCCGCAATAGCATGCCAGCTCAAGTTTTTGGGACGATTAGCCTAAGGCAAGCGATTTCTCTGTTACGTTCAGTGTGACCTAGTTTCTGTTACTCTTCTGGCACTTGTCCTTCAGTGCTTCAGTATTCTTGAACAGGACATTTAGAATGTACATTGTGGTCATAAAGCTGTCGTAGACCATCTGTCATGAAAGGAAAAGATGACAACCACCTATTCGTAGCACGAAGTCACAAGGAAATCCAAATGGATTTCCCAGAAAGAAAAAGCCTTTTAGTTGGCGAAAAATTCAGCCTGGTCCATGGTTTTTTGACAACTAAGAGGCTTTTCTCTCCTAGAAATCCGTTCGGATTTCCTTGTGGCTCTGTGCCACAAATGAGTGGTTGTTTTTTTTTTTCCTTTTTTTAACCCTTCCACCACCTTGCGAATTTTCGCAAAACTCTTCTGCAAGACCATCTGTCGCTTGCTTCAAGACACTTCACTTGCACAACCTTAATATAAAGCATTTTACTTAGATACAACGAGTGCTGCATGATTGGCGCCTTAATGACAGCCAGAGGCACTCAGGCATTGTACTTATCTTCGTGTGCTCATGTGATGTGCATGTGGCAAGATGCCCTACAAGTTTCCCTTCTTGACATGTGGCCTAGCTTGCTAGTACAGCTCTGGCTACCACACGCGAATGTAAAATAGAAAATTGACTGCGACACATTTTTTGCATACCTAATCGTAGGAACTTCTTTCGAGCAATCAGAAAGCTTTGCAATGTTTTTTTTTTATGCATTGAACTTAGTATAACAAAAAGTTGTACCACATATGCATGACCATCTTTGAGTGGTCTCTTGTGTCGAAGCTCATTCGATGAGTACTTGTAGAAGGGCCTCATGACCCCCTTAACAACCGCAGGATGGTAAAAATATTCAAAGGGCAGTACAAAGAAAGCATTTCAAGTACTTACACCTTTAAGGGGGTCTAAATGAAAGTGAATCACTTGACATTATGCTGTTACACTTGGTGACCCAAGCTAGACATTTATCAGTATTCAGCACTCTCTGCAATACTGGGCATATTGTGTTGTGCTGACCTCAAATTTTCAAACTTGCACAGCGAATTAAACATGAAAATGATTCAGGTAAGTCAAAGGACTGCAGTGGCACTGCCTGGTGCAAGATAGTGTGCCTCTCTGTTGCACTGCAGTGTGAGTGGCTTTTTGCTGGGATCAGAACTCCCGTTGACACCATCGATGCTGGCGAGAGCAGTGACGAGGAGACCTTGCCCCCGTCGCTGTCTGGTAAAGCTAGCAGTGTGTTCCGACATGCCCTTTACTACGTCACCGACAGCGAACGCTTTGCGCCGCCAAGAAAAAAGCCCATGTAAGTGGAGGCATCGCTTAACTTTTATTGTTGGTTTTCATTCTTGCACTCCTCAATCACTACTGCTACTACTGCTGCTACCACTACCACCTCCACTACCACCACCACCACCACAACCTTCACATATGTCACTTAGGGAAGTGGAAATAAATTTTTATTAAGAGTGAAGTGAAGTTCTCTTCCTCAGTATTTGAGAGAGAACTTCTAAGCCTTAAAACTATTGTTCTGCAAAAGCTAGAACCATGAACTGGTGCACTCATTGCACTCCTTGGCATGTGTAGAATTCAATGACATTTGTTTCAACAAGATCTATGCAGTCTGTTCAATGACCTCAAGATGAAATGATGCTTTCTTTATTAGTTTATTTTAAAATTAATGGTATAGTCTACATGAAAACTGTGTTCACATTTGATATCAGCACAATAACACGCATCTTTATTGAAGTTTTTGTTATCCTAGCTTAAATAACATAACATTTTATGTCTAAAAACTGCTTCACCATACAAGAAAGGGGAGCTTGTTTTCACTTGGCTTTTCTAGGATCATTTGTTTCTTGGCTTTATGAAAGGGGTATTTATTCTCATTCCTTGTCTAACATGATGTTGACTAGCATGTGTCTTTTAAAACAACTGTTGGTTGTTATTTTTGACGAAGAAATTCATTATGCACTTTTTAAGCATGCTAATCCATACAGTCCACGCAATACACTCAAACCTCATTGTAACGAAGTTGCATCTTACACGAAAATAAGTGCGTTATATCCAAAAATTTGTTGTAAAGGTTTATTTTAATTGTATATCTATTGCAAGACCATTTTTCATTTACTTCATTATAACCAATATTTTGTTAGATCTGGGTTTATTATATCAAGGCTTGATTGTAAATAGTGTAGTTAACTTATTTTTTATTTACCCATAGCACAGAAATTAAGCCCTTTGCTTGGGGTATTCCTGTTTTTATTCAGAAGAAGAAAATGGTTTATGTGCCAGTGCCAATCACATAACCTCTTTGACGGCTTTGTTTATGTATGTAATTACCTCCTTTTTTTTTCTTTTTGTCTAGAATCATCACTAAGCTTTATCGACTGCTGTGCGTGAAGTCGACAACACCAGAAGAACTCTTCGCAGCCAAGGTAGATAGCAGCAATTTCCTTGTTGCTTGTAGTTCAATTGTACAACTTCACATACATGGAAAGTGAAATACTGTTACAGTCGAGCCCGACTATATCGAACCCGTTTATATCAAATTATCCTATATATCGAACAATTCCTAAACACGGTAAGTTTACATTGAGAATATATAGCAAAAGTTACTGTTTTATCGAACGACAATAGTAACGACAACTGATATATCAAACTCCATGTGCCTCAAAAGTGCCCCAGCAAGTTGGCTTTCCCTCGCGGTGGCGGGGAAAACTGCCGGCGCCACCCTAGAAAAAGTTGGTTAGACCCGGTTATGTGTGGGCAAACACCCCCCTCCAAGAAATGATCCTGGCCCGCTCGCAGGGCTTACAGCCCATCAGAGGCCGTTGTGCTTTCTCCGAGGCACGGAGGCGGTAGAAGTGAGTGCCATTTTTTCTTTTTTTATGCTTGTGTGCCTGCTGCTGCCGATTCAGCGTGGTCTGTGGTGTTGCCTGTTGGTGCTCTGTGAACTGTATTGGCGCGCTGTCATCATGGCTTGCGCAAAGAGGCAAAATTTGCCATTCGCCGCGAAACTCGAAATCGTCAATCGGGTTCAGCACGGTGAAAAGAAGTCCGACGTCGCCGCCGCGTACAAAATTCTAAAGAGCACCTTGAGTACTATCCTGAAGAACAAAGCAGACATCAGGGCCAAGTCGGACAAAAGGTCAGGTGCCCGTGGCGCTTGACGTGTGCGTGCTTCTGTGTACGAAGATGTTGAAGCGACTGTTTACAAGTGGTTTGTGGACGTTTGGTCGCGAAACATCCCGATGTGTGATCGAGCAGAAAGCCAAGGACCTTGCTTTTCTGCTTGGCAGGAATGATTTTCAAGGCGGTTTAGGCTGGCTTCAGCGGTTCAAAGAACGGCACGACATCGTTGTCAAAGCTGTTACAGGTGAAAGCAGAGCGGCAGACCTGGACAGCTTAGAAAAATGGCTGGAGGAAAACTGGCGAGATATCGCAGCAAGATATGGAGCCCAAGATATCTTCAATGTGGATGAAACCGCTCTATTTTGGCAAATGTTGTGTGTCGCAAAGACACTTGTGTGTCGTGGCGACAAGAAAAGTGGCGGCAAAGCAAACAAAGCTCGTGTGTCCGTGCTGTTGGCAGCTAATTTAGACGGATCGAAAAAGCTTCGACCTCTGGTTATCAGGAAAAGCAAGGCACCGCGGTGTTTTCGAAATGCGCTGTCGCTTCCAGTTACCTACCAAGCAAACTCAAAAGTGTGGATGACCGGGAAGCTTTTCAGCAGAAGGCTATTTTTGTGGAATGATGATTTGATAGGCGAAAATCGCAAGGTGTGCCTGCTCGTGGACAATTGTTCATCACACCACTGCAGTAGGACCTTCAGCAACATCGAGCTGCGTTTTTTGCTCTTGAACACTTCGTCTGTACTGCAACCACTGGATCAAGGCGTTATACGCGCAATGAAAGCCGGCTATCGGAAGCGCCTGGTGGAGAGGCTGCTGCAGAACCTTCGTGTCGGCAGGGAGCTTAAGATCGACTTGCTCGGAGCTATTTCTATGTTGAGTAGATCGTGGGCAGATATCAAGAAGGAGACGATCCAGAACTGCTTTAGGCATGCCGGCTTCCGCATGCCTGGTGATGACACCCCAAATCCTGACAGCACTGAAGACACCGCAGGTGTTTCCGCCTAAGTTTGGAACGAGCTGGCAGAGTACCCGGGTGCCATTGACGGATTGACATTCGACGAGTTCGTCAGTGCAGATGATGATGTCCCCATCATGGGCCAATTACAGGATGAGGATTACATTGCAGACGTTGTGCCGACCACGAGCCAAAGCAACAGCAATATGGAAATTGACGACGGCCCATTGCCTACATCCTCCGAAGTGGTTAGTGCACTTGCGTTGGTCCGGCGCTATTGCTTGAATGTGTAAGGTTGCGGCCTCGTCTGCTTTAACTCGTTGTACAACGTGGAGGCGTGCGTGCTGTCGCAGGCAGCGAAGTCGTTGACACAGAAAAAAATCCGGGATTATTTTGTTCCACAGTAGGGCACGCAAGTAAGCCACCATATTAATAAAGTACTTTTTTTCTAGTTTGTTATGTGCCTTTGTGTCAAAACCTATACCAGGCCTCTTTCGGATTATGCCATATATCGAATTAATAAACGTTTTTTGGCGAGTTGGATATACCCGGGTTCAACTGTATAATTTATTATGTTATAATAAAGAAATGGATGTAATAATAGCATGTAACCATAATTGATCAATCTTACTTAGAATTAGAAACCCTTGCACTTGAAGTGTCATCCTAACAAGTAAATGTTTACTGTTAAATTTATGTATATGACAAACTATTTGTAGTTCAGAATGCAGCATAGCCACCCATTTTGAAGAAGGGAATGCTTTAATGGAGTAAATACAACTTCTCCTTGACCTTCATTAAAGCAAGATATATATATATATATATGAGAGAGAGAGAGAGAGGCAGAGAGGTGCATGCACACACACTCAACAGGGTGTCCCAGCTACCTAGGACCAAGATTTTTTCAAAAATGTGTGCTCTAGGATGATCCTGCATGTTGTACATTAGGGGTAGTAATGTGTACACACAACCTGTATTTTTTTCAGGACAAATCACTAATTACTTAATGCTAATTAGTCAATTTTATTATTCTTGCTCGAATCAATAAAATATTTGCTGTATACCTCGCCTGACGTAACCCCAGAAAGAAGCTTTCGTTTTTCACTGAAATTTGCCTAGTTGTATTTTCTGAGGTAAAACAATAGCATGCGAAGCACATGAAATATGAAACAGACACGAGCTCGCATGCCACTATTTGAGCGCTTGCAAATTTTTTTTAGTTGATACATGGCTACATTCGTTTGTTACTGCACTGTACAAAGCTTCACGCTCCAAGGTGGAAGCTCCATCAACATCTTTTGAAGCACGTTCATCGAATAGCATGAGGCCCTGTACAATGAACAAACACAAGCATGTGTCACCTAAATGCTTAGAAGTGCTGGAGCAGCGGCGCACAAGCGCACCTATTTTATATTTTGCGCATTTCATGTGCTTTTATTTTTTTTCTAGGAAAAAACAGCCAGGCAGTTTTCAGCGAAAAAATAAATGCTTCATTCTTGGGTTATTTCAGGTGAGGTTCAACATAAAGTAAATATTTGAACGATTCAAGCAAGTTGGCTGATTAAAGTTAATTAGTTAGCACTTAGCCATGAAATAAATACAGGTTGTATGTACACATGACTACCACTAATATGCAACAAATTAAGCTTCTGTAGTACGAATGTTTTTTTTTTATTTTAATCTTGGTCCAAGTTAGCTGGGCCATCCTGTGTGTATGTTTGTGTGCATGTGTGTGTGTGTGTTTGTGCGTGCACACAAGACTTTGTGGTATCCCAAAACAGTCAACCTTGTGATGATCAACTTAAAGATGTGTAATTTTCTGTTGTTCCACAAAGGCTGCCTTTTAATTTCTTGATACTTCCACCTCCCCCTTTTTGTGTCTTATATTTACACATTTCTACAAACTGCTATATTGCTTAAAGTACAAGCCACTACAATTAAAACAGTTTCATAATATTGCTTTCTGTTTCCTTTCACCACACAGCACCCCTAAAAGAAACTTCTGGTTTGAGTGCACAGGCATGCGTACGGGGGGGGGGGGGGGGGCAAGAGGAGGGTACAAAGCTTGCCCCATACATTGTCATAATAGGGAGGGGGCATAGGGGGTGGGGAGCTGGCACAAAGCCAGTCTCATACATTGATGCAAATGAGTTCTGCGGAGACCCGCAAAGTGGAAGAAGGGTTATGAAAAGGAAAATAGACAACCACTCCTGTGGCACAAAGACACAAGGAAATCCGTACGGATTTCTCAAAAAGAAAAGCCTCTTAGTTGCCGAAAAATTGTCCTGGTCCAGGGATCGAACCCGTGACTAACGCCATTCCGGGGCGGTCACTCTGCCAGTTGTGCTGACCAGGATGCTAGCAATATCCAAACTGTTTCTTTACGAAAAGAGCACAAAGTCAACCACGTGGATTGAGATAATAGGGAGGGGGCATGCACACGGAGGGTGGGGAGCAGGGTGCCTAGTCAGCCCCATATGTTGACGTAATAGGTAGATGGGGCTGCGACAAACCTATGCCCCTCTCTCCCCTTTTAAAGGGATTCCTGTGCATGCTGATGTTCAAGTGCATATGGGTATATTGTGTAGCCCTGAGTGAATTGTTTTTGTTATTGTTGCTAAGCAAACCAACAAGTGCCGTTCTAACAGCAAGCATGGTATGCTTTTAATTCTGCAGAAAACATAAATGAATTTCTTGAATCTGCTTGCAGATAGATGCGGAAGAGTACGGTGAAGCCTTGGATTTGGCTCGAACTTATGGATTGGACAGCGACCTCGTCTACCAGCGCCAGTGGCGCAGGTCATCTGCATCTGTTGCAGCTATCAAGGATTACTTGGTACGCTTACTCAAACGTTATATGTGATTATCTCCTGCCAGAGAGCAATACATTACAGACTCTCAGAAAGAGTTTGCTGAAAAGCAAATCTGACTGCTGTCTTGTTCTGCTCCGTATTGCTTTATATTTTACAACTGCTCCTCTGTATCCAACTTCTGCGTGACAAGCTTTCACTTCCTAGCACAGGTATTAGTTAACGTGCAACACATTTTTTTTTCCTTTTTTTATGAAACACACACAATAAGGCATGACACCAAGTGGTGTGAATTCTTAACTTGTGCATTGATTGTTTATTTGGTTGCATAGAGCTAGAATTGCTTCTTATATATTGAAGTTTATTGTACTGTGCTGCAATTTCTCTTGCATTGCCCTATAATACTGTTACTTACCAGTTTGTATCACACTTTTAACATCCTCCTAATTTAGTACTGTTTTCTAGGCTGTGGGGACTGTTTCTTATTGGAAACACAAGGATGTAGTTCCTGATGCAAGCTTACTTTGCTAATGGACAGCTACTTCAACGATGCAGCATCATGTTTGCAGATGGCGTTCTTGTGTAAATGAATATTGTGTGTGATGAAATTGACAATTTGAAAATAATTTTTCTAGTAGTAAGGGCATAAAGGGGAAAAAAAACACACGCATGCAAGGAACATCAAGCAATACTGAGATGGTTTAAAAAGTTCAGGGCATTTTTTTTTATTTTGTACGGATTCGAAGTTTTCAAACCATTTCAATATTGATGGGAATTCTTTTGTCTTTTTTTTTTCGTATGGTGAACGTGCACTAACTGCATTTACTTGCGCATGTTATAGTACAAGTACGCAGCTAATTGATTTACTTGAACTTGCTGAAAACAAAATTACACTAATAGAAACATCTGAATAGAAGGCCCAGGCCTGTAGTTCAAGTGTTCCCTGTCATGGGGCGTTTGCAGTCTCTCCCAAACGTCAGTGCACATAGACAGGCCAGAGATATCGTTTAATTGTCAACCTCTCTTATTATACTACTGCTATACCACCTCTTTTTGTTTGACTATTGCGCATGCTTTTCTCTCCTCCAATAAAGATTTGCCCAGTACCTGGTCACTGCTGTGGTATTGCCCACCTCCAACTCTCTGCTCTGCCGGACCTTTATTGCAGAACACTGCATAATACAGGACAGTGAAACACGCAGCACAGAGCATCTTTGTATAGTGTGTTTCACCGTCCCAAATTTTATACTGACCTTCCACTATGTTTGTGAACCACCTAGCTCACCTAAAAATTATTTTGCTGGATCACCTTGCTGTTGATTTCTGTTGTCCCTTTGGCTTTCGCATTGACAGAGCAAGATCAAGAAGTGCACCTGGGTGATTCACGAGTGCATGGAGAGGGTTCCCGAAAACCTGGAGGCGGCTCGCCAACTGCTCGAGTTCGCGCTCCAAGGCACGGATGTGGAGGCCCTGGTTGCATGTGGGCAGGGCAGACACAGTGGAAAGTATGCATAGATTCAGCACTCTCTGCTTGCTTAATTGTCTTTATAATCTCAGACCAGCATGTGGAAACTGACACCAAAGTGTTGTTGTTTTGTTTTGTTTTACTTTAGTGATGGTCATTGTTCTCGGTGATAAAGGCGATACTCATCTCACGGTCTGATGTTGCTGTTATGTGACAATGACAACAACTAAATTTGGTTGGTGTCATTTATGGTTTTGACTACGGCATTTCCTGCACTGTGCGGTTACAATTAAATACTTTCATAACAAAAGAAGCAATGCCATAAAAATTTATTAATATATTTCATTATAGCATTAATCAAATTTGTTCTCAACAAATGACTCATAAATCACTGCCTGGGGAAACATTACATCTTAGCTGTGCTTCACATGCACGCAAGCTTTTTGTAGTCATGAATTAGAGTCCAAGTTCCTCAACTGCAGAAGCTTGGAATTGAGTTTAAGGGTCTGACACGAAGAACTTGTGTCTCAACTTTTTATTTTATTGCTTTATTAGATAACTGGGATAGCTGCCATCTCTACAATTTGGTACGTGACTTTCTAACTCAAACGACAATTAGTGATATCAATGTTTCAATATGTGTGTGCCTAATTGAAAGTTTCTTCAGGCATTTTGAGCAGCACACATTCACTCAGAAAATAATATTCGCATAAGGTAACAGTTCTCAAGTAACAAGATAGCGTCCAAAGGAAGAGAACTGAGGTAAGTGCATAAAATGAATAAAGTTATTGGGATAGGAAATTTCTGCACTCGCAAAATACTGCATGATAGGTTTGACTGATGCATGGCTGTGGTAATAGCAAATCATCAGGATATCTTGCCTAAGTCCTGCAGCTAGCCCAAACAAGCTGATTGGTTGTGTTCTAGTAACAGCGCTCTTTCTTGTCATTTTTGCCTCTTCCTGCAGTTGTCGTGCTGTTACTAGAACACAACCATATGATATCTCATTAGGTGCAGTAATTTCTAGGCTTACGTGAATATTAGAGCACTTCAAATACTTGAACAAATATTTTAGTATTCAAATTCGCTTTGATTTTAATCTGAATTATTGGGAATTTAGAAGTATTCGAAGTAAATGAATAGCTAGATGTATATTAATCCGCATGCAACTCTCTTGTAAAGGTGGTTTCACTGCGGTAGAGGAGAATCGTACCGTGAATACAATTTGCCGAAAAAAAATTCACACTGTCGCGAAGCTTTTCTTCAAGACGAAATAGACGTTATGCTCCCATCAATTCATTAATTTTATAAATTTAAAGGCTTGTTACACCAGCTTACATTCTCTAAGTATTACAAATTTTAAAGGAAAACATATTTTAGTGGTTGTCACTTGCATTCTATGGAAAGTAAAGCCCTGCTACTATTCAAAGTTGTTTCCACTTCATTTGAACAAGAAAGAATGACATTTGCACATGCCTTTTATCAATTTTATTAAAATATTGTGCAGGTTAGCTGGGTTGCGAAAAATATTCTCGTTTTTTTTTATAATATGTAATATACATCATCCGAATTAGATTTGATATTATTTGACCTGACTACTATTTGCTTCAAACCTAAAACTCACTCTTTGCACAAGCCTATTGATTTTTTTTTCCAAGTCTTTCCTACTGTTGTTTTTTCCGTTGCAGGTTCGTTCTGAGCAAGCCACCTGTCTACAACAATGAGTACGAGGACAAGGACCTCTCCGAAATCCAACTTTTAGAGAAGCAGAAAGCAGCCACGCAGCAGTGGCGGAAAGAGAGGCTCACAAAAGTGGACTTTCACAAGTGAATAATATTGGAACTTTGTTCTTCCGGTTCTTACGTATAGCACTGAAATTTTCATCAAGCAGATTAGCAGGCTTATCATCAATCAAAGACAGGCAGTTGCAAAAAAAAAAAAAAAGCTTTGTCTTTTTTTTAGTGCAAAAAAATTCCGCCATATCCACGAAGTGAATGATGATGAGTGGGCGAAGCTCCGGAGGTAAACCTGGTAAACCATGAATCCTCTGTACATTTTGCCCACTCGATTTTATTACATCGCTCCCCCTAGCGTACGTCGCCGCACTAAATCGAACGATTGCCTTCAACCAATGACACGCGCCATATGTGACATCATTCCTATTTTATAAGATCTCGCGTCTTTCATCAACTACAAGTACCGCTTTCTAGTTTATAACATCTTGCATCTTTTCATCATCAGCTACAAGTGCCACCATCTAGTAAACACTACAAGAACTAAACGAGAAGTGGCTACATACAGGAGACGGTACCGCCATCTAGTGAACACTGCAAGAACTAAACTAGAGGTGGCTACATACAGGCTACAGGAGACGCACAGCCCACGCCCTAAGGAGCTTCGCCCCTAAAACATTGTTTTACTAAATTTAGGTGTACAATAAGAGGAGGAAATTTACTTAGAGGTACCCTGAATCGCCTCCAATATTTCTTTAACATCTTAAGTAATCAGACACAGAATGTTTAGAATGTTATACATGGCTACATGGCAGTGCTGTGCCACAGGGAGGCCACAAAGTTAAAACAGTAATCTCCTGGTTTTCTCTGGGCTTTTCTGTTTTTGCCTGTTTATATGCTAGCAAGCGCACCTGCTTCCCACTCTCTCCGGGCTGGAGAGAAGAGCCAACAAACTGAGCGTAGCGAAGAAAAGAGTGAAAGGAGCAAGGGCCCCGTTTCAATCTTCAGACATGTGTAACTCTGCTATTACGACGCTATTTTGCAAAGTTCTTGTGGCTCTGTGTTGGTTGTAGACTCATGCACTACTGCAACATTGCAGCTTGACTTTAACTTCTGAATGGATTAGGGGCCGTTCATTGAGAAATTTTCAGTCCATAAACTTTTTATCAGTGTGGTACATACACAATCTTTCATAACCTCCCAGCTTTCTGACCAATGCTGTTCCTCTTTTTTTTTTTTTGACCCGCAGCTTGTCTTTAGATCAACGGTGGCTCTGCGAGTGCCGCTTGAAGCTTCTTCTGTACCTAGACAGGCTGGCCATGTATGAGGTATGTCTGTTACATCATGAAACAAAGGGGAATTAATAGAACATATACTATAATCAGCTGGGACTGAAATATTAACAAACAGAAAGCAGCTGTGAAATGCATTGTTTAAACCATTGTCTAAACTGAAAACATTTTCAGTTTCTGCATTTCAAAAACTTTCATAGGCAGATGTGTACAAGGGGCTGAGCAGAAACTGATGCCATCATTCAAGCTATTGTTTCTTGCTACAGAAAAAAAACAACAACTAAAGTGCTGTTCATCCAGCATGGCTTATAAAATAATACATGGCAAATAGGTATTTGAATGCCAGGTCTTATAAAAACTGGGCTTATGCAAATAGTGAACTTTAGGTTCGGAGCAAATAGTGATATTGGTTTTATAATTTCAAGTTGAATATTTAAAGAAAAAGGAAAAATGTCCATATTTGTCATTACCGAACTAACCTGCACAACACACACACATGCACACACACACACATATTTAGTGAGAAAGTTCAGTGGGTTTGGTGCGTATAAGAAAAAAATCTGGTACACGTACGGGAAAGCAAGCAGTTTCTTTATCAATTTACGTTTTGGCCGTGGCACCGCCGAAGCGGTTTAGCACTCCTTTACTGCAGTGAAACCACTTTTACTGGGGGTACAAGCAGATTAATAAACACCTAATTGTTTGTTTCAAATGCTTTAAATTTTGAACAGTTTAAATTCGAATCAAAGCAAATTCGAATACAGTAATATCCATTCAAATATTTGAAGCACTCGAGTATTTGCACATGCTTTGAATATTCGCACAAGCCTAATAAAAACCCATCTAGACACGTGGGAAGCTGCAGACACAATACTCCGCTATGCCATAGCATAAGACCACCATTTCTGCCTCTGTACTGCTGTCTAGTTTTCTCAGAGCCAATTTTGTACTCTTGGAAAAAGCTTGAACACTGAAAACTTTGCCACAAGGTTTCACTTGTAGCATGTTCTCTTCTAGTATACATCACACACCTGAGAACTCCTATAAGTTCGTAACAGCTGTTAGTTGTGGCATTAAATTTAAAATAAAGCATTACAAGCCAATCTATATTGGATGGGAATCTATAACTGCCACATATATGAACATGGCTTGTGTCAGTTGCCTTTTTTTGATTGTTTAAAACATACCACATGTCTCTTTGCAACAGATCTATGAGGAATTGACACTGTCTCCTGAGAAGTTTGATGCTGAGTTCTTCGAAAGCTTTCGATGCCAGCCACCGCTTGAAGCGGCCCTTTCATTCGCACAAGAAGGCAATGCCCCGGCTGTGTCAACGTTGTTCACCTACGCTGGTGTGGCCACTCTGCCGCACTGGCTCACTGTTATGAGCAACTTCCCAGAGACCCTGCCTCCATCTCATTATTCCACTTGCCTTCCCAAGGCCAGGTAGGTTTGCCTGTCTTATCTTTTGCTTGTAATAATTTATCAGTATATCAGGACGCCAAGGCCAGATAAAGTTGCTTGTATTGCTTTTACTTTTCGCAATTTATGATTATTTGGGGACAACATAAGACCTTAAGCACGGCTCGCAAAACTGCCTCTTTGGTCAGAAGAGAGAGAGAGAGTTCTTAAAAGATTTTAATGTTGAACATCCAACTTTGTTGATTGTTCACTTTTATATCACAGAAAGTAGTAAACATTACTAGCTAAGGCGTCTTAAGAAAGATAATATTTCATGTGAAGTTGGGCAGAAACGTATTTGCCACGAATTGCATGCATAGGCAGTCACCAACCATGACGCCCTTTCATTCCGTTCTTCAGGATAACAGAACAAGGCACACGTGAAGTGATCTCATGGGATACACAAGACCTCAGGGAAAAAGATTGGTGTGAAGAAATGATTCAAGAGTAAGAAAGGAGCTCATGGAGCATTTTTTAATATACCTCATTTATTATTATTCGTGTTTATATTTGTCATTTTAGGGCACCAATGGTGGCTGTGTGGAATGCATATGACAAAGATTTCTACGATGACAACCCTTTACTGCAAAAGTGGTGGTGAGTTTTTCACACTTCATCACTTCATTCCCTCCGGCACTCAGTATACATCACTCTTGTTTAGTACTACTACCACACTACAGTAAGCATATCTTTAACCAAATCGATCGTTGCTTTAGTGTCTCATTTATTTGATCCTCAGTAATACCAAAAGCTCGATAATTTGATATCCTCTGGTTCTTGCAATTCAATGCGATGTTGTTCCTGACCTCATTACATATAGATGTGCCTGCCACATTTGGATATACTTAATCGATGTAGCGCGTTTAGAAACATAGGACAAGGGAAGGGACAGAAGGGAGCGCTTTCTTCTGTCCCTTCCCTTGTCCTATGTTTCTAAATGCGCTACGTCGATTAAGTATGTCTTACCAACATGCCCAACTTTATACTCTAGTCGCATTTGGATGTTTTTATAATGCAGAAGGCATAGAGATTTAATCAGTGCCAGTACTTTCACCAACTGTGAGTCCTCTTATGCAACATGCATGGTTACTTATAAATTAAATATAAAGCGCAGGGTATGCCTCTTCAAGATCACCCGGCTTTTTTTATTCTGATGGCTGAAGACAGAATGACTTGCACTTCCTGATCAATATTCTGAATCATAAAATGCTTGTAGGAATCGAGCCCACTCTCTCCTTTCGCGCCTCATTCCTCAGCTAGCGCGATTGCTGGCCCCGTGCTCCTCGTGTGCCGAAAACTGCCGTTAATCGGTGACATGGCCACCTTGGCTTCACTGCCAGGCATTTCACCTGGTAAAAGCCATGCGTTGGTCTTCCCTGCTCAGAGACACGTGTCTGAAGATGCCCAGACAATGCCTTTCTCTTGCGTCACGCTAGTGCACATCACAGTGCTTTGCCTATCCTTATTGGCTTCCCGTGACTGCCCCCCCTTCCTTTAGCTTGTTTCTGCCCGGTGCTCGTGCACTGCGGTATATGCTCACAAGCCTGCATGAGAGGTAGACACGCTGCTTGAGCAGGTGGCTTCTCATCCGTGCGCTCGGCTGCCCTTTGTGTGATAGCCGTAACGTCTGCCGGCAAGCGTCCATTCAGTTGGTCTTGCTGAGTTGTCCAGTCGGCCCGCAAGCCGTGATTGTCGCACTGTGCTTAATAAACCTGTGTTTATTGACGACTTGCCTCGAGTGCCGAACCAGAGTCAACAAACCAGGCCATAGTGTGTTAGTGTGCAACAGCAGTGGAGAATTTCGCGGTCCTTTCCCATCGCTTTGAAGGGTAGGCTCCTTGAGCAAGCCTCTCTTTACAAACTGGAAGGATAAAAATTGCAACACTTGTCAGTAAATGTTGAGCAACACAGCAGTTAGCACTAGATGTGCCTAGCTTGTTGGTGTCATGTTGGACGGTCTTATCGAAATAGCTGTCACATTGAGGAGAGTGTGACCAGGGGGGGGGGGGGTCAATATATGTACTGCATCTGTCACTACTGCTCGTGTTTAGCATAAGCAACAAATGTCCTTTGTTTTTGACTCAGGACCGAGGAGCCAACTTGTGAGATGCTGACACAGTGGTATTCGGAGCGAGCTCACGAGATTGAAGAGATGACTTCTCTGGTGGACAATGCCTTGGAGCTGGTCAAGATCGGATGCTTGAACAACGTCGAGGTGTGCTTTCGTCTCAGCCATTTGCTAGCAGTACGCCTTTATTGTGGGAGCCATTGAACGAAGTGATGCTGAGTTTCCCATTAGAGGTAGTATGTTATGGATGCATGTTGACGCTTGTATGCTTTCTTCGTATTTATCAAAGCATAATGAAATAATGGCTTATCTATGTAGCTGGTACAGGTGCAATATAACTATGTGCTCTAAATTCGTAACAGTGTCTAATTCGTAACCCATCTAAAAATGCCTCTTTGCATAAGATGCTGCGAGCAAAGAAAGAAATGCAATGCCCCAGTAAATGCTACCTAAATTATACACCAAGAAAGCATGTGCAAATACCGTATTTACTCAATTCTACCGCGCCCTCAATTGTAACGTGCACGCGATTTTCACGAAGAAAAAAAAAGTAAGACATCAATTGCAGGGCGCACGATCACACCACTCGAAAAAACGACTCCTTTCGGGAGCGTCTTCCATTTAAATATGAAGTACAGGGGAAGCTTGTGCCCATCTGACGTGTAACAGAGCATTGCCGTCACTGTAGTTTTACTGTGGACCGATATCAGCACGCGAACTTCTTTCGCCCCCTTCTTCTCGACGGTTGTGGTGCCAGGCATGTTGTTGACCCGCAGGGCGCGGGTTCGAATCCCGGCTGCGGCGGCTGCATTTACGATGGAGGCGGGAATGTTGTAGGCCCGTGTGCTCAGATTTGGGTGCACGTTAAAGAACCCCAGGCGGTCTAAATTTCCGGAGCCCTCCACTACGGCGTCTCTCATAATCATATAGTGGTTTTAAGACGTTAAACCCCACATATCAATGCCAGGCATGTTGAAATAAAGAGGCGTCTGATCGGCATTCCCGATTTGCCCAAGCAGGTAGCCGTTGTTCTGCCGCAAGTTTAGGATGAACCTCTGAAAACTGTGAAGCTTTTCATCGTACTCCTCCGCAAAACTTTTCGCATATGCCCGTTCACCTTCGGAGGGAAAAGCCTTTCCTCTTCATAAAGTTAGTTAGCCAGCACCTGCTCGCTTTAAACTGGCTCCGCGTTAGACCTTTTTCTAAGGCTAATTGCATAGCCCGCACTTGGAGCAGTTCTGTCGTCACGGGCCGCTGTGCCGCTCGCTGCTCGAGCACATACTCGCCGAGCAGTTCTTCACTTTGCGGAAACCGACCCTGCTGTGGTCCACTGAAGCCTTTGCGTGAAGCTTTGCTGTCGACAATCTTCTGCTTTAGTTTCCGCCAGTCCCGCACGCATGTTTCCGGAGCTCCGAACGACCGCGATGTGGCCCGATTTTCGTCCGTTTCTGCACACGCGATGACTTTTCTTTTAAAAGTGGCATCGTGGTGCACTCGAGTTTTTGGAGTCAACCCTTCCATGCCGTCGATGCTAATGCATTACAAGATGATGAACTCCTCAGCACACGTACAAAGTGCTGCACATGGGAAACACATAGGCAGAAATGGCCGCCGTGCCATGCCGACGCACGTAGGGGGTGGCCATTTTGGAAATGCCAATGGCAACAGAATGACCGTATTCATTTTTTTTTCTTACTCGATTCGAACGCCCATGCGATTTATGAACTCGCTTAACCGGGAAAAAGGTTCGCATTAGATTCGAGTAATTACGGTAGTAAATTTTAGGCTTGAAATGAAAGGTTATTTAGTTGAATAGTTTGTATTGTATTCAAATAATATATAGCACATTAAAAAAATTATCATATTTGTCGTGACCCAACTAACCTCTGCACAATATTTTTGAAATTGAAACAAAGCATGTGCTAATATTTTTTGGATCAAAGGGAAGTAGAAGCATCTTTGAATAATAGTAGGATTCAACTTTTGATAGAATTCAAGTGATAATCTGTAAAATATGTTACCTTTTAAAATTTACTATTCTCAGGGCATATAAACTGGTACGAGTTTTTAAACTTCAAAAATGATGAATGTGTGGGGGGGGTAATAAGTTCATTTAACCTTGAAGTGTAGCATCGCGGCAGTGCAGATTTACCCTGGATGGTTTAATCCATGTAGCACGATGTAGCATCTCTCCACTGCAGTGAAATCACTTTAACAGAGGGTTACATGTGGTTTACGTAACCACATTGTAACCCTCTTTATTAGTATTGCTAGTTTCAAATACATACATCAAAATTTAGAATAACTTAAATTTGCATAGAAATGAGTTTGAATATTGTAATATTTGTTCCAATATTTGATGTGCTCAAATATTTGCGCATGTCTAATCCCAAGCTTTATTTACCGTACTACTGCGACACAATGTTCCCCACAAACTATGTTTTTTCAAAGTTTTGTCATGACTTTCCTGTTGTTTCGATGTCACCATAATGATTACTTTTCTTACAGGGTCTAGGCAAGCTCTATGGTGACCTTCTTACGCTGGAAACGCTCGTGTATGAGTGCCGCATCAGCCAGCCATTGACACTTACTCAGCTGGAGCAAATGTCGGATAGCGAAAAGATCAGGATTCTGATGAGCATGGCAAGTATATTTCTATTGAAAATTAGACAAGTGCATCACTGCAGGCAGGTAGCTAAAGTCTTGCTGGTTAGTCGATCAACCATGCTGATGCTAAATGTAATCATTGCAACTTCAGTTTGCCGGCATTACGATCACATTTCATTTTCGGCATGTGCTTGTACACAAAGCAGTATGAGAGCACGAGTTCTCAAAATGTTTTGTTTTGCAGAAGTACTATTCCAATTTTGTGACAGCTTTTAATTGTTTGTTCTGGTTCAGAGCCTCATGATCTTTTTTTTTCCAAAGTGCAGAATTTTTGTATCAGGCAAGGGCTTCCTATTACTTTATTGTGGATCAGAGTGCTGTTTTGCTATACTAAATGTGCCATAAAGCTGGTGTTTTTTTTTCTTCATATGTTCTTATCACCTTTCGCAAAACAAATAGGTGTGTTGTTTTGAAGAGCAAAGATAAAACAGCTAAGAGTCTTTTTAGCATCACCTTAGCTGCCAGAATTCAAAGCAAGGTAGCAGATGTTTTTCGCACCTTTCTCAAGAATCTGTATCTGTGGCTCTGTTTGTATCGTTGACAGAGTTCAGACAAGAAGTACGTCCTGTGCTTCCGGGATTGGTTGCTGCCATTTTTAAATCGGTGCGAGCGGGCTTCTCCCGGAAGTCGCCGCCGCCTGCTGGGAGAATTCCTCTCAGAGACGGCAAAAGAAGATCTTGCACCTTGTGTGCAGATCTTCGAGAACTCCGACCTGGAGGTACCCTTCATCCCTTAGATATAATATTGAACACAATGTGCGTTGAACATTATATGTCTTGAATGATAACTAATGCATAATTCTTGGTTTTTAGGATCCGGAGCGAATATTGCAAGATGCTCATGAACTTGCAGAACTGGCTTTGTCTTGCATTCGCAGCTGTCAAAGGTGGGCTACCAAATTTTGTACATCATTTATGAGCTCTGTTCTTTAATACAATCTATGATTGACATATGCAGGGTGTCCCACGTGACTTTAGCCAGAGTTTTAAAATATGCCAGAACACGTAATTACGACGCGACCATGTTGCTCATTGTTGCCTGGAATTGGACTTTTTTTTTGTGTTCTCAAATATTGTTTAATTAGATCTGTTTAATTAACTAACTTTTGGAGGAACGAAGATGGATAACAAATTTCAATGAGAAAACTGTAGATCGGTTGAGAAAACTGTAGAACATGCCATGTTTCAGCATTGCAAACGGCCAGACCACGTTAAAATTTGACAAAAGACCACTTGCTTGTTAACACCTACTTCACGACGAGCATTTTTATGTCAATTTGGTGTATACATTAATAACTAACCTTTATTGAACGAAAATGCTTTTATGTTGAGTTGAATGGGTCTCTTGTGGCTCATTAAATATTCCAGTTCCGTCATGTCACACTAGATTGAGAAAAGCTGGTTCGAGGACATTGTGTACTAGTACTATTTGCTGAGCTGGCTATGACAGCTGTGTTGCACTTGCTTGCAGAGATGACCAACTGGACTACATTGAAAGAATCATAAAGTGTGTTCCACAGCGAGGGGCAAGGTATGTAGGTGACAGCTGGACCAGCACTTTGTGCAGAAGTTTGCTTGAGATAGTTGGGCTGCCTGAATGAAATCAGTTGTAGTTAGCGCAGCTGCAGCTCATTGTTGCTGAGGCCTGTTGCAGCATGACTGCTTAGCCTACGCACTCGTCTCTTGCATTAGTACACTGAAATGCTGTCGGTGAACGAGCCCATGGCTGCACTTCCTTTACTTTTGATTAAATTTTTTATTACGGCTTGGCCTAAGGCTATACAGTGCAACTGTACTGTCTCACTCGTTGCTGCGGGTCGCTTTACCAAGGCCTGCCATCTCGTTGTCAACAAGGGGGACTGCGGCTCGTGCAGATGGAGTTGTCGTTGTCAAAAAGTTGACACTTGCAGTTTTCTATTGGAAAGTACCATACCAAAAGCCAGAACTTTGTATTCAACAACTTTGCTGTGTGAAACTTCATTTGAAGCAAGTATGTTGTTTACCTCTAATGCACAAGTTCGGTTCATGACAAGCTATTTTATGGTCGCCTGCGGCATGATTCCTTTGAGGTGGAAGGTCTAGTAGTGACATTATTTGGCACTGTATAACTTATTTTGTGTTTATTGTTGCTGGGTTGGGTATTGGTTAATTGTTTCAACAATTTATCGTCTGTGTATTTATTTTCTTGTGTACCTTACGGTGCAATGAACTTTGCTTTCTTGCAGCGGTGAAAACGATAGCGAGGAGCTCAAGCACTTACATGACCAGCTGGATGCTCTTGAAAGCTATATTGAGTGAGTGACCTGCATTTGATGGGCTGACAGAAAACAGCGGCCTTGCCACTTTTCCAGCACTGTATATATGTTCAAGCAACTTGTTTATGCATTAATAAAACACACCTATCCCTCCGGCTTCTAGGGTTGCAGAGTGTTTTCATCGTTACGGCGCCAAAATCTGCATCAAGACGGTCGTTGAAAGTGTCAGTGATGTAAAACAACTCGAGCTCTTGTTGAAGAAGGTCACATCTGCAGCCCTGAAGAGGTGTGTACATCTACTGAATCGTTGTTCCTGGTTTGAATGATGACTTGATCGGCAGAACTTGTTTTGCGCAGTAATAGTCCGGGGAACTGAGGGACTCAGTTAATGTTGTTGTCTTATTTTTGGTGTTTCTTAGCATCTAGTTTCAACCTCATAAACTCTGTAAAAATCAAAGCCAAGAAAACTGCAGTACAGTTGAACCTCGATTTAACAAAGTCAGTGGGGCCCTCAGATCATTTCATTAAATTAAGAATATTGTAAAATTTAGAGAACCAATTTCACTCGAGAGAATGACAAATTTATTGCCTGGTTAAGAAGCTCATGATTTTCGCCCGTGTGCACTTCGTAGTCTGCGGGAACACGCAATCATAGTAGCTGCCCACTGCAATCAAAGCGTCATTGGCACTCTCATGTGCCCCAGCAAGCTACCTGAGAAGGTTGACGGCATTCATCACCTGGCCTAGTGTGGGTGTAAAAGCCTCCACAGCATTTGGATCGTTCACATTTTCAGACTCACCTTGTGAGCCCAAACGAGTTGCACTATCTCCTCGTCATTGAAAACTTCTGGTGTGTCAGTGTCTACATCGGCGTTCACGAAGTCATCAAAGTTCTTATCTGCGGCCACTTTGTCACACTGGCGAACCTCTTTCCAGCAAGTGGCTAATACCTCTTTCTGCTCCTGTTGTGGGTTTGTGGAGCCCAAGGCAGCCTCGAAAGTAGAATAGAGGAAGCCAGAATGTCAGAAACACGCTGGCAGCACACTGCCAGACATTTTAGTCACCAAAAATTTAAAAAAAAAACTTATTTTTCAACACATTCTTTTACGGAATGCTTGGTTAAATTGGGTTTGGCAGTGAAGTTTGTTTTGTTACTTCAAGTTTAAAAAAGCATCAAGCTTACGGGCAACTGTGGGGAAATAAGAATTTGTTAAGTTGGGAAATTCGTAAAATAGAGTTTCAACTGTATAACTTGCAAGAGAATGTTCAGGCAGCAAGCCACTTTTTTTATTAACACTCATACCTCAGCCCCGCTACTCAGACCCTCGCGGTAATGATGATTTTTTGCAGGTGATAAAATGAAGTGTGCGAATAATGCTTACACTTTACTCTTTATAGACATGTAATGAAATAAAAGGTAAAATATATTAAAAGAATATTATCACATTTTAAAGTATAATTCCAAGCTTTCACATTATATGTATTACGTTACATTATCAGCACTTACGCTCAACTTTTATTACATTCTTTCTGTGAGCGGTTGCTTATTCTGCTATGGAAATTCACATATTAGAGGAGGATTTTTTCGTTGCGAGGTAATGCTTCTGAATAAACGCCTATAACAAGGTTTTAACTTGTTGAATAGTATTTTGATTTTTTTTTTAACAATCGAAACCTCTCTTTCAGGTCTCCTCCACTTACAGAAAATGAATGGAGCTCTTTCTTGGATGATATATTGCTGTTTCAGAAGAACGTCTTCAGCAGCCTCACAGTACCTGACTGTGTAAAGGTACTTCATACTGAGTCATCATCTGAGATATTTGCTACTGCATATTGATTACTACTGATACGGGTGTCGAACTTGAAGCTTTTTTTTTTCTGAATTCCTAAAGTCTTGAATTTTTTTTGTATTTTGTTTTCATTGTTTACAACATGATAAGCTTTGGAAATACATCTGATGTTATATGTAACCAGTGGAATTGATTAGAATACTGGAAAGTTTGCAAAATTTGATACTGCATGTACATGTATGTATTTTTTTCATATCCAAACGATTTACAAACATGCCTTTTGGAAAAACTGTAATAGGAGCCATATTATGCTATCTTTTTCACATTTATGCTAAATTGTAAAAATGTGGGCATTGTTCAGTGCTGAATGAGATGTAGACTACTGTCTCTTACCCATTTGTAATTAAATTAGCTAAATGACCGACATAGCTTTCATTTTAAGGGGCATTGCTAATGATTGCCTATGGCTTGTGCTTTGCAATCAGATGGTGGCACATGCCCTGCTTGGTTCAGGGAATCGTGAAGTTTATTGGATCTGCATCGAAACTGCTGCTGTGCAACCAAGAAGGCATGTCCTCCAAACTGAAGCACCCAAACAGCTTGCCATTCAAGACCTCAGTGGATCTGGTCCTTTCTGCTGCCAGGGAATATGTCGATTCTGCAGCATCGCACGTGGATTCTTGCATTCCCCTTGCGAGGCAAGTAGAGGCCATGCAAAGTACTTGGCAATTTGTTTGCCCTGTTCTTCAAAGGGGCACTAAAGGCAGACGAACGATCCTGAATCATTAGTGACCGTCGGATCGGGTAGAGCTAGCTACTACTAGTGGCGCTATAAGTTGGCCAAAATCTCATTTATATGTAGTCACTTGCAATTTAAGGAAAAATGTAAGCTCTGCCCACAGGACTGTGGAGCACCTGCCCTTGACCTGTCCAAGACGGTTGTGCTAGCTAGTTTCTACTCAAAAAGTATTTTTTTTTCGGTAATGTAATACTATGCATATTGAGAGATAAAGCTTGATTGTTGCTATCTAAAACAATACGGTTAGCTTGGAAGCGATGTAAGGATCCCTGAATGAGCTTACCAAGACCTTCTAGTTTCTGACCCAGAACCAGCGACCCAAATGTCTGTCTGTATGAGAAAGTGCTCGATGTCAAAAATTAAGTAAGCATTATTGGATGGAGCATTTATGCATATTCTTTGTGGGAGGAACAGCGATGGCTGTGGGCAGAGCTGTCATTTTTTTCTTGCGCTGTGACCGAATGTTATAGTTTCGTAGGAAACTTCATCTGATAGGACTGCACAATTTTTTAGCAGGCAACACTGACCACTGTAAATGGCATCTATTAGATTCAGAGCAGTGCCACCAGTCTTGAGCCCATGCTTTATGGGGTACTATGTTGCTTTCTTTAAGTTGGAGACTCACAGAAAGGGGGCACCACGCTCTTGTTATTAGCATGTCAATGGAGAAGCGAGTAGTATGGGTAGTACTAGTGATAGATTTCCTGCTAGAAAATGGAAAAGAAGCCAAACGGCATTTTACTCATGTTTAGATAAATTATAAGTTTGTTATATCAATGGGAGACTATGTCTCATTAGTTGTGGATGAAAAGAAATATTTGTGTCTCTGATACTGGTGCTATAATCCTCAAAGCTTTTCACCAGACATAAAAGGTGAAAGAGTGTGCACAGACACTTTCTTAACGTTTATAATTTAGCTTGAAAGTAAATTGTTCACGGTTCTACTAACCTTTTCACGGTGAGTTATTAGTTGTGTTGTGTTTAACACCTGCTGCTTTTTTTTTTAACTCCCTGTTTTACTCAGGGCGTGTTTGCAGATATTGGACAATAGGCTTCCTGAAGTGAAGGCAGAGTTGGACTTTCTGTCAGCACTGCCTTTGTTGAGCCAGTTCAAGTTCCTGCACTTCCCATTCAAGGTGATTGGATGAATTAGTTTTATGTGATGTAGCATCTCAAAGCAGCTCATTAGCAGTGAGGTATGTTTTACTGCATTACTTTTCATGCCATTTTGCTATGCAAACTGTTTATATGTGTACTTTTTTTTAGTTCTTGACATCCATTAATTATAGAAAGTAGAATCCTCTGATACACTTGTTACGGGACCACTGAAAGAACACACATAGCCCAAAAATGTTACATCCAGTATCACATTATTTGAATCTGAATAGAAGGCTGTGCATGCTTATTCTGCCTGGTGATTGGATTGACTAAGCCTTTATGGTATTTTTGTAGCTGTGAATCGCACAAAAAATTAAACCTGTCATTTCCGTCAGGTGGCTTTCATAAAATGTTGAAATATCCGCCAAGCACCCTTAGTCTTTTGCAAGTATCCTTGCAGCCGTACACATCACAACGAGCTTGCAATATATCATACATACAGGTACATAGTAATGTGGCCGTTTCTTGTCATTTCATCTGCATCTTCATCACTTTCAACGTCAGGAGTCTTGGAGAATTCTGTTGCTAGTAACAACTTAAACGAGGCAGTGGCAATTCTAGTCTGTAGCATAATAGGGGCTGCAAAGTAACCATAAATTTCGTTCAAGAGTAAACGAAAGTGCGACCTCTCTCAGTGTCATGTCTTCGGTGCACTCAACATAACTGGAAATATAAATTTAAGAAGCTTGGGGCTAACATAGATGAACTGGAATTTGAATATGACCAACATTTCCCAGTGCAAGCGCTGGAGAAAATTTAGCAACATAGAACATACTAGCAAGATTACACTGTAGTAATGTCACACCAATGCGCAATTGCATAACACATGAATTGAATGTCGTATCTGTGATCCATACAGAAAAGAATAGCAGTCTCAGATGGAGCATGACTGCAACTTCAAAGAAACACATTAAAGTAGTCTGATTTCTCTGATTTACTGATGCATGTATAACCCTTGCACTCTTTCCTTAGCTCGACTCTGTGATAAGATGGAGCTGATCAGAGAGGCTCTAAACCACACACCAAATGCCTACAAACAGTCCGACAAGGTGAGGCTTCGTGTGTATGTGTGTGTGTGTGTGGTGTGGTGTGTGTGTGTGTGTGTGTGTGTGTGTGTGTGTGTGTGTGTGTGTGTGTGTGTGTGCATGTGCGTGCGTGTGCGCGGTTAGGAATTGCCTTCAAGCCCAATTTTAATTGAATGTATACAAGGTTTATTTGTGACCATAACATAATATGAATATCAACTGCAGTAATGGGAGACTGTATTAACTTTTACTCCCTGGAGTTCTATATAATTCATGAATAGACATACACAAATGTTTTTACATTCTGCCCTAATGAAATTCAGTTCATTGTGGCCAGGATCCAACTTACGACCTCAAGCTGAGTGTCCAGCAACTTTTTCTGAATTAAATTAATGCATTGAAGCAGCATTTGTCAGCATGCACTAAAAGCATCAAGTAGCCATTCAATTTCTGAAAACAAATTTTATACCAGGACTTCTGTTTGTTTCAGTGCTTTTATTCTTAGTGGAAGCTACTATTTGACATTAGAAGTAGTATGCACAATAGTGACATCTTCGAATTTGGAGGCATTCAGGTACCGTCTGTCCCTAAGGTTGCGCCTTGTGGTCAGAACAAGCATTGTCCCCTGATAGTTAGATTGTCCATGACAGACTCCATGACATTCAGTTCATTCTGAAACTAAGCTGTTACGAATCGCACTAGAACTGAACAGCATCCTCCCTCTGTCTCCTGTGTGACAATTTTAGATGCTCAAGCTGGCGGAACTGTTGCACTTGTACGGCGAGGACACAGCAAGACGTGAAGGAGCTGTCCTCTCTCTGCTTGCGAATGTTGCCCTTGAGGTATGATTTCAGTCAGAGCATTAGTGTACTGTATGCTTAAAACCAGCAAACTAGACTAGTAGCAATATCAAATTTTTAATATGAATCGAATATGAATACATAGCTTCGAATATGAATTAATATCAAATGGTTAAGAGATTCAATTTTTCATCAGTAATATTTTACTTTACCATATAACTATGGTGAAAACAGTACGCTTTTTAGCTATTCTTCTATAGTCTGTTATTGCACAAAAAAAAAAAAACGCCACCATCTGTGCTTGCCAGGAAGCATATGACTGTGCTAAATAGTTGAGCTTATGGCTGTGATGTATTGGGTTCAATTCCCATGCTGAACAACCTTCTCTCTTCTTTTTCTTTTTTTATGTGGTCGCTCTTGACTACAAAAAAAAAAAGCTTTTGTATCTGCCATGATGACTAGTGAATACGGGGCCGCTGCATGGTTTGATTCCTGCCATGGCAGCCACATTCCAATGATGGGAAATGTAAAAATTAACACCTGTGTACTTAAATCTAAGCAATTGATTGTTAAAGCACCCTAGATGGCCACAATTCATTCGAGTTAGCGGGTTCCCAAACTCTCAGTTTTAGTCCGTACGATCCCAGATTTTATCATTTTCTTTTAATTTTTGTCCTTGTTCTCACTCACTGGTCGAGACACTTAGGCAAGCAGGAGTACTCAAGGCGTCTTTCAACTACACAGCAATACTTGTTACCTGGCATGCTTTCGTTCCCTTTCTCGAAAACTATGCGCTCATCATTTTCTAGTAAGAGTGCTCGGTCACGCTGATAGCCGCGCGATTGTGACCAAGGAGTACTGGGCACTGTGATAACGCAAGGAAGGCACGCGAGATAAACTGATTACATTAGTGCGACGAAAAGATGCCCCAAACACGCCTCTTTTTTTTTGTTTTTCTTCTTTCTTTCTATTGAACCACAACTATCGGCGGCGGGAGTACTCACTCTATTGCCACATTGTGAGTGCCTTCACTGCACTGGCTGCTGATGACAGGAAATTAGCCGTTGGAAAAAAAGCAATATCGCAGCAACAGAGTTACTGAGGATTTATTGCAGGAGAGCTACTGTTGGAGTTTGATGTGCGTACAACGGATTCCCAAAGGCACCATTAAGAACGCAGCGTAACTATGCAGTAACTGCCCCAAATTTACGTTACCTTACGTGCGTCGCTGTTAGCAACAGAGAAATACCGTATTTACTCGATTCCTTACCGCGCCCTCGATTGTAACGCGCACCCGATTTCCACCGCGAAAAAAAAAAAAAAAACGTAAGACATCGATTGCAACGCGCACCCATTTTTCTCGCTGGCCCGCACGATCACACCACTCGAAAAAACGACTCCTTTCGGGAGCGTCTTCCATTTAAATATGAGGTACGGGCGAAACTTGTGCCCATCTGACGTGTCACAGAGCATTGCCGTCACTGCAGTTTTATCGTGGACCGATGTCAGCACGCGAACTTGCTTCGCCCCCTTCTCGACGGTTGTGGTGCCAGGCATGTCGAAGTAAAGAGGCGTCAGATCGGCATTCCCGATTTGCCCAAGCAGGTAGCCGTTGTTGCGCCGCAAGTTTAGGACGAACTTCTGAAAACTGTGAAACTTTTCTTCGTACTCCTCCGGCAACTTCCGGCATATGCCCGTTCGCCTTCGGAGGGAAAAGCCTTTCCTCTTCATAAAGTTCGTTAGCCAGCACCTGCTCGCTTTAAAATGGCTCTGCATCAGCCCTTTTTCTAAGGCTAACTGCATAGCCTGCACTTGGAGCAGTTCTGTCGTCATGGGCCGCTGTGCCGCTCGCTGCTTAATCACATACTCGCCGAGCAGCGCTTCAATTTGTGGAAACCGACCCTGCTGTGGTCCACTGAAGCCTTTGCGTGAAGCTTTGCTGTCGACAATCTTCTGCTTTTGTTTCCGCCGGTCCCGCACGCACGTATCGGGAACTCCGAATGACCGAGATGCGGCCCGATTTCCGTCTGTTTCTGCACACGCGATGACTTTTCTTTTAAAATCGGCATCGTGGTGCACTCGAGTTTTCGGGGTCGGCCCTTCCACGCCGTCGATGCTAATGCACTACTAGATGACGAACTCCTCAGCACACGTACGAAGTGCCGCACATGGGAAACACATAGGCAGAAATGGCCGACGCGCCATGCCACGGAGGAAGGAAAGGTGCGCCATGCCGACGCACATAGGGGGCGGGCCATTTTGGATTTGCCGATGGCAATAGATTGACCGTAATTTTTTTGTTCGTACTCGATTCTAACGCGCATGCGATTTATGAGCTCGCTTAACCGGAAAAAAAGGTGCGCGTTAGATTCGAGTAATTACGGTATATGTGATAGCGCCATTGTAATGTTACTGAAATCCCAAAGCCTTTTCTTTGTTTGCCATTATGGAAAGACACTTCAGCTCATTGGCATGATGACGCGCTACCATCAGATCATTTTCTAGTTATATGACAGGGAAGAATACTTGCTGACGCTGCTGATATAGTGGCACAGCTGTTGGACGACTCGTCAACCTTTCGTCGACACCTGCACATAAGTTTTTGTGGCGATACATTAGTGAAAACCAGCACAGTTACACGTATAATATGCATTAACTGCTGCATTGCCAAACCGAGCATTTTTAGCTACTTGAGTGCGGTGCTTTGCCTAGGAAGCTCACTCTGTCAGCGCCACTTACTCTAACATATGCGTACACTTTCTTTTGTGCAGGGAAATTTTTTTTTCATCGTGCGTGCTCAGTTCTGCACTGGGAAAAGGTTCGATTAGTATTTTGTCAGGCTAATGTAGCCAGTGGCAAGTTGCCTTCTTTTCCGCAAGCTATACAGAATTTATTGAAGCAGTCCTGTGCACAAGGGCACACAGCAGTGAATTTGCACGTTCGGTGCACTTACAGTGTTACTGCTTAAATGCTGTAACAGCGCTAAGCCTCTAAGCCACACGTACTGCCGAGGAGACAGAGTTCACGATTTATATTTATTAAGTTGCTCATCGTTGGTACATTCGTCGCGATTATTAGCTGTTATTACGCTCCCGCGTATTTCCGTGCAGGCATCATAGCACTCACGCGGAAGTTACAGTAATCGCTGCACGGTCTGCTGTTGATGCACTTATAATAAAGGCACAAAAGCAAAATTTCTTTACAATAAGGTATGCGAGACATTGCTTGAAAATCGTAAATGTTCAAGTGTCTTCAAATAATAGAACTTTCAAATATGTGGTTATCGAATGGAATACAAATATTACAAATGCAATTTTCGACAAATATTCGAAACTTTGAATACCTAGCTACCTAGCCAAGCCTGGCATGTGTGCACACATACTTTTTTAACATGTGGTAATTATAGAGAAATGCCTGTGTTCTATGCTGGAGTTGTACAGCTACTTATAATATTATTTAATGCTGTTTGAGTGGCACCAAGAAATGCATGATTGTGTCAAGTTATAACAGTGGAGCTGTTCTAGGGCTAAGCGTGACGACAGAGGAGTGCCCGCGTTGCACCCATTGAAGGCATAGCTGCTTTAGTCACAGACAAAGCAGTAGACACACTGTGAAACGAAAAAGGGTGGCTCATGCGTGAATGGCACCTAAGGTCACTGTAGCAGGAGTGAGTGTGGCAGGGGCTGCAATGCATCCTTTCCCATGAATCTGTACTCTAAAAATTACGTTATCGCTGGCACCTTCACAAAACCCGAAAACATCACAAAAAATCGCAAGGGAAACGCAGAACTGCAGCTCCATAGTTTTTACGAATTTCACACTGGGCAAAGTTGTTTCCTGTCTCTCTTCACCTGACATTTGGGCAAATAATTCAAATTTGTGGTGCCAGTTTTATATTAAACCCTGGGATGACACAAGAAGTAAAACCTTGAAAGCAGTGTCTCAGTTGTGGCTTACATTTTCGTAGAAAATTGCTAAGTGTTGTAGAGGTTGCTGTCACTCGATTATGATTGGAAGGGAGCAAGTTGAACTGCATACCAAAGCAAATAAGCCATTGAAAACACAAGCATGTTTATTTCGGGTAATTTCGATCTGAACTGAATCGTGTCAGTTGGTTGCACCTTGCGATTCCTATGTTTCTCTAGGATGCAGACTACAAGCACTGCTATGAAGTTTGCCAGAAGCTGATGGCCGGGTACCACTCTGAAGGCTGGAAGATATGCCAGAGCCTTGGAGAATGCACCGAGTTCAATGATGTTGCCGCTCGGTAATGTGTTGTTTCTTGTTTTGCGCTACTATAGAACTCGGCGTAATCTAGTTTTTTTCCATACTCCTTTGGCATTATCCACTGAAGACACCTTACGTTGTTTTCATTGCTAAATTTTTTAACAGGGCTAGAACACTTACGGTTCACTTCCATGACAAAAATATCTCTACTACAATTTTTTTTGCTTATATAATTGTTATAAATGTTACTTGGTAATATGAATGCGTTTGAGTCGACATCAAAAAAACTTACAGAACCATGAAATTTCAGAAAATGCCAAGTGCTCTTGCAGCTAGGTAATGCATGATGGCCCCTAAAAAGTCATGCAGGAAAAGTGGCAATATACAAATGTACATTGATTGATTGATAAAAATCAAGCAGGCCTTTCTCTCTTTCTCTTTTTCTTTCACCCTCTCACTGAAAATGGTCCAGGCAGAAACTGCTTGCATTCTCTCTTTGCTACTGCCCGGACACTGCGGTGGACAACCTTCTGAAGGCTACCCAGATGCTGGAATTGCAGGAGATCTACCAACAGCTTGATCTTCCTCAGGACGAGGTGTCCGGCAGTGCTAGCAGAGAATCCGTAAGAGCAGCCTGCTGGCATCTGCCCTACCTTTATTCTTTATACGCTTGTCCTTGCTTTACCATGCACCTCCGGAGCATTTAAGTTCAGCCAAATGCACACATGGGAGAACCGTTAATTTGTTTCTTGCTTCGTGGATTTGGGTCACTCGCATGTATTGAGAATTTATTTTACGTGGTATTATCGTAGACATTCAGTAAACGTTAAATCCACACAACCACAGTGCACCAGCTTCTCAGTTTCAGCTTGGGTTTGCTACATTCAAGCCTCTTGTGTGCTTTTGTGTGTTGTTTGTTTTAATTGCAATAATGCACATTGGTGAGCTTGTTGGCTAATGACGAGAAATAACTGCTTGAAACCGGACAAAACAATGTGAGCTTAGGGTGGTGCAGTGACTGCCAACAAAAAGTTTGATTCATACATGGCAGCTTTTATACATATAGGCAGGAAAAAAGAGGAGGAATGAAAATCATGAAGTGACACGCTCTTTAAATTTAATCATTACATAAAAGCCATATTTCATGAATAGTTCTTTCAGTTACCTGTTCATGCATTGTCCTTTTTTGTGTCTGTTTAGTCTTATTTTTAGTGCTGTTTATCTGCCAACAGTTACCTTTGTTGAAATATGTACTGTGGCAGTAATAAGCCGGCGAAACTAACATTTCTAGCAGAAACTTTAGTACTCTTGTATTAGTCAAGCTTCATTAGAAAGGAAAGATAGTTACTTACCTGTTTAACTTCTGCTTTGCATTGTAACAAAGACTCAGCTACCTGACAGCAAGGAGGTGTCCTCGTGGGGCTCTGGAGACTCCGTGAAGTCAGACGGTAGCCAAGAAAACTCCTGGGGCATCGTAGGCTTCACGGCGGGGAAAACTCGTTCCATGCTGACAACTCTTGGCCGTGCTGACTTCTGGAAAAGCACAGTCAGGTGCGAGCTGTCGCCAACTGGCAGCACTAGATTACTGACCATTTCGCATGAATTGTTTCTTAGTTTATATCTCCTGGTTCCTGTATAAATCAGGGAAAAGCTTGGATGGTATTCATGGTCAATACAGGCACTGGACTGAGATGTTGAGATACAATTTAGTAAATTGCATAATTGAAATAAGAGACTTCATTTAAACAGAAAATAAATTGTGACATTCTGGAGCATTTTCTTAAGGTAAATACTGTGATGCTTTGCATGATCCTAGCAGAATCATAAACACAAAGATACACAAAATATAAATAAGGATAAGCCGTAATCATAACGATACCTGTTCATAGTAATTGTGACCAAGACACCTAAACATCAGAATGAATATTTCACTTGATGTTATTTAGAAAGTCATTACTTTCTTTCACTTGTTCTTTTTCCAAATACATTAATTTCCACTGCACATAGAACTGCTACACATTGCAATAAGCTTTATGTAAATATGTGTATTTACTAAGGTAGTTGTGTATTTACAAACAGTTCTTGTTAGAAAGAAGCTTTATCAATTCTCTCCTTTGTTTCAAAAACAATATCACAAGTATTCGGTTCCTAAACAAATAAACACAAGCCAAAAATATTTTGTGACCACTGGGTTAGTGTTTAGTGTCTCTGTAGCCTATAACTTCTAAAGTTACTTCAGCTGTGCATAGTAATAACATTTACTGGCACTGTGTTGCTGTCTATGAGTTTTTACAAGTAACTAACACGCATCATTCTCATTTTGTTCTGTAGGGCTTCTTGTTTAACTTGTTATGTCTGAAGCGGTGGCGCTGTTTTGTTTGTTTTCTTATACACCTATGATTGGTTTGCTTTTCTATCTTTTGCTTAATTTTTTGACATAATGCTACTGTGCAGGAATCTCACTAACGTCAAGCGCCAGAAGCCAGTTCAAAGAACTACATCCACGGTCCGCTCCAACACCGAACTTGAGCAGTTTGCTGTCCCACACTTCTACCAGTCTGTTTTTCAAGATGTTTATGCGAGCAAGGTACGGCAATTTATCATAAAATAATGAAATACTTTGGCTTGTGGTAATGCTTCCCCACTCTCATCTTTTCAAGTGGTAGTAAGCTATTCTTAATGCTTTGTTTTTATTATCACTTCTTGTTACATCCTTTCATCGCTGAGAGAGAGAGAGAAAACATTTCATTAAATATATATATATATATATATGTAGCATATGGAAGGGAAACTAAGTCCGGGTTTCCTATAATGATCTCAGTAATCACCCGGGTTGGTTGAACCAAGGCCTGGCAGACCTTGGGAGGCCTATCGCAGAGGGCATCGTTCCACGGCTCTTAGATGCGGAAGGGGCGCAGAGTGATGGGAAGGGTAGGAAAGAATTCTGCGCTGTTCTCCACCGTGATGGGAAGTACCATCGGGGGCTGCCACAGCCCTGGCAAGAGTCTGCGTAGTGGTCAGGGTGAAACTTGTGCACGGATAGGAGGTTGGGGACAGTATGCATTTGGAGTTGGCAGAGGACCACCTCTTCCTCTCGCAAGAACGACGGTGGTGGTGGGTGAACGTTGTGTCTAGCTCTGGTGTAGTATGTTAATATGTCTCGGTAAGTGAGTGGAGGGCTCACTTGATCTGGACTCTCGGCCTCACCATGCCAAACAGCTCACTCTACTAATCCTTCTTCGCATAATCTACCTCAAATCAGCGAGGCCATGGGTCTCTTATTTTTAATTTTTGGAAGTCAGTCATTCCACAGTATACAGATGCAGTGAATTGAAGCTCGAACAAAACGTTTACTGTAACTTTATGATTGCACATTAGCGTTGTGTGGAGAAGCTTGCAAAATGTACTGCAGAGAAGAGTGTTTAATACATTGCGGTGAAGTGTACCTAGATAGAGCAGAAATCAAATGTATCTTACCACAGAAAGTGCATGTATGCATGGGTAAGCAAAATGTGCCAGGCCTTGTGACTGTCTCTGTTTCAATTGGGTTATTACATTACAGTGACTCACTGCACACACTTCACTGCAGCACATTTTGCATTCTTCACCACATAGCAAAGCATTGCATGATGAGGTTGTCACTTTAATGAATTGCCGAGTGCATTGCATTATGTCATATAGGTAGTGTCAACATTCTTTTGCTAGGAATGGCGTTGTGCACATGGAATTCATTTTTTCACGTGTCTTCTTTCACAGTACAGTCCATCATGTGGGAAATGGGACAGCCCCAACATGAGCCCCGTGCTGGTCGATCTCTTCAATGTTCTCAGGGCATCCATGATCGCAGAGGCCATTGATGACAAGTCACCCTCAGCTCAGTGCTCGTATGGTAAATGTTCGATCATCTTAGTTTCATCATGCAGGTTCCTTCCTCGCTCATTTTAGATTGTCGTCATGTAGGTTTCAACTCAAAGAAAAAAACCATTCATAGTGAACTGTAGTGATAATGTGAAGTTCAACTTCCACTTGGTAATTTGGATAGGTAATAACTGAATTAAAAAATGCTCAGTGCTTTTTTACCGTATATATTAGCAATTCCTGATAGCTTGTTTCGTAGTTCTGTAGTCCAGAAAGTACCTGTCTTAAGAAAGAAGATGCAATGATCAGTGACGAGCCCTAAAAGATGAGGGTATGCGTTGTTATTTTTTACCTGCCCACTTCTCAGTCTGTGCTGATTGCTGGTGAACCTCCGATGCTTCTTACATCAGTACAGAATTGTCTGATTATTTTTTTGTGTTTCAGAAAGCCGCAGCTCCATCCTACTTGGTTTGGCCAAGGGCATTTTGCCAGATGACACACTTCTGGCAATGTGCTGCCTTTTTGGTGTCCAACATGTGAGTGCATTTCATTAGCAACAGTGTCAGTCTGCTTAGCTGTAAATGTCTTCGGCCCCATACTTTTGCTACCTTGTAGCACTCACTCTCTAAGGATTATTGTGGTTAGTGTCCTAAAGAAGCTCACGGCATATGAGGAGTGCCATGGTGAGGGTGGCTCGATTATTTGTCTATTTAGGCTTCCTCAGTATGGGCCCAGAGAACTGTAGACAAATGTTTTTCGTACTCCCTTTATCGAAATATGATCCTATCATGTAGGACTTCATCTGTCGATAAGTGATCTTGGTAGTCTAAAGCAGCACTTAAGGTTAAAGCCACACTGGTACAGTGTCGTACTTGTGTGTTTTGTGTCCCTGCATGCTATGTTGTAATAATAAAATCTGTACTAAAAACTTTTTTTATTTAATGGTGAATACTCATTCACTTAAAAGATGTAGATTTCTCTACAACAGGTGGAGCTGCCATCTGTGATTATACAGCATTTTTGCCCCCCAAGATCTTTTCATAATAATTTTCTTTTTCTAAACAACTTCTGTGTGTGTCAGGAGTTATCATGACTAGAACCTATGTCTAATGGTTTCTCTTTTCTTTTTTTTCCTTCTCAACGATGCAATGTGCTATTTCATCAATAGAAGCATCAAATTGGTGGCATATTACTGTTCGAGCTGGTGGCAATAGCAAAATGTAAAAAATGTACAGATGTAATTGCTACAAAATCTTGACCCTGCAGCCCTTGTTTGTTGCAACTGTGTAAACTTTGTGTGCATGCATGTGTGTGTACACACTTACATACGCCTTGTGTTTCATCTAGGCACACTGTTTCATGCTCATGGAAAAATGTTGCCACATGCTATGGTCCGTTGTCTGCTTGATCTTAGAATTCTTTGCAATTTGTTGCAGAGTGCAGCACTACTAAGGTCTCCGTTGCTCACTGCATTAAAAAAAATGCAACGTACGTGTTTTGCATGCTTTAAGGTCTGGTCAATGCTTTTTCCTAATCGGGGGATGTCAACCTCGGCCAAAAGTGCCAAATTATGCAACGCGGGATTTGATACAAGTCCTGCCCTTATTAACACCGTGGTACTGTCCCTGTCTGTTGTGGTATTAAGTGCTTATTACGCCACATTGTTTTCTATTCAGCTGGACCAGGTGGAAGAGTTCTTCCTGAACTTGCCGAGCACACCACTAGTCTTGAGCGTCGCCTCCTACTTCTTCTCACTCTTGGTCCTCGTCACCCTTAATCCGGGTGACACAGATCGACTGATTTCACTTGATGCCCAGCAAGTGGTGCAAGAGGTATGCTGTGGGGTCCTGCTCATTAATTAATTATTAATAAGTTATTTATTTATCGAACAATGCAGACACCATAGTCCGAGCAAGAAGGGCAACAAAAAGTACATACAGTGAATACGTCTGGCAAAAGAATGTAAAAAACGAAAGCAATATTATTGTACAGAAATAGGGTGAATATGTTTGTTAACCTCAGTGGTGGCTACGTAGTTGGACATCCGCATCCACTGCGATAGGTACCGGGTTCGATTCCCAGTGTCGATAGGAAATGGTCAGGTTTTTCTCCAGGCATAGAGGAGTAGTACATCGAAGAGGAAGAGGCGTTTGGTTGTTCATAAGTGCTCATCTCGAAAAGTGGCCCCATAAGGTTTTGTAAAGGCTCCTTTGCCCCACCACAGCCTTGGCCCACCACAGCTTGACCCACCACAGCCTTGGTGAAATAGTCTAGCATCTGCCACTTGTGTGGGAGGCATAAAATAGCTGCCACCAGATAACTACCAGTAGAACAGCTACAAGTGCACTTGTGGCCTGGTGTTTGGCAGAACAAAGGGCGTGGTAGCTTTCGAGGGTACCCACCCTTTGGGAAACTGGCGGCATGGCCTGCCAGACTTGAAAATAAGGCCGTGCTATTTGTTGTCGTTTTAGTTATTATTTCGCATTTAATAGAACAGCATCACCAGAGACATAGTAAATGAGGACAGATAAGAAAGAGGATAACAATAACACAGAAGGTTGGGCTACTTGGTTTGGCCCCATAGTGTAACACTTCTGTGCGCACCACATAAAGACTCAACGAAAAATTGGGGGACCCTTAAGCCTCGCCTTTAAAAGTTGAATGTGATAGTGAAATCCGGCCCCTAGTGCGCCCTTCAACCGCTAACTGCATACTTATTAATATGGTTTGTTACAAACACACACACACACACACACATAAACATGCACGCACGCAAGTGGGGCGTATCTATAGTAGTGCAGTGACTGTGCAATGTGGCCATTTGCCTCTGCCATAAAGAGTCTCACAATGCTTCACAGATGGTAGCACATTATCTAGCGTTTGCTGTTTGCTTGATCAACACAATGCCTCCTCTACGGCTCTGGAAATGCATGATATGTTTTCCTCTAGATGGACATAGTTGTCCATTTTTAGAGCTGTTTAAAAGTTTTTGTGTGTTTTAGCGGTGATGGCTGCACTATCCTGGCCTTTTTTGACGTAGTTTGATGGCAAATGCCATCAAAATTATGGCAAATACTTCCCAAATGCGCCTACAAATCGCCGAATTGGCTCGTTTTCGTCGTGACACCTGTAGAACGAAATGGGTTAAGAAGACTCCTTCCACTACATGGCATTTATGTAGTGTTTTTTCCCGAAGCAGCTGCAAGTAGCATCGTGGCTTTGTGGTAGGATATCTGCTTGCCACGCGAACAGCCCAGTTTCGATCCTCACTGGGACCAAAAGTTTTATTCTTCATTTTATTTGCTTTTTTCTTGATTTTCCTCTCACTGACGATTTTTGGCTCGCAACCAACGGTGCCAACACCGACGGCGAAATTTTCCCGACACGAGCTCTCTAACGCTATCGCATTAAAAGGAATGCACAAGGACTAGCACAGACTAACAAGTGAATTTCATCCATACCATGCTATACACTCTAGATAACCACCTCATATGCATGGGCAATAGAGCACTGAATTTTTCTTTACATACAAACGATGAAACCAATAGACAGAATCTTCTCCTTATGTATCCTTTTCATTGTGTCTCTGTATGGTGTGCTGAAGATTCTCCATTAAAAAAAAGGAAACGTTCTTTTGGTGCTACGTTTGTCTGTGTTGCTGATATTCTAGATAAAGTATATTGATTTTTTTGTTGCAGTGGTTCCTGGTAATACAGCGAGCAGGATGCTCTTTATTCCAGCGGAGCGTTGCTCCATGTGCCATGCCATGCATGTGTTAATTATCGATCCTGAATGGAAACGAATGAGAATCTTGATCTCAATTTTGAAGGAATCCCAGAAGTGATACACTTTAACCCGGTCATGTAGCCCGATATACTTCATGGGAATAATATCACGTGTATACCAGGTGGAATGTGCGTCATGTGCTATGCAAAACACTGCAGCTCTCACCTACGAGAGTATTGAAGTGGCTTGTGCACTGCCTGAACGGGAGATAAAATAACTGTGGCTGGAGTGGTCTGGAACTCGATAGGGTGCTTCAGCATACTGGAGTTGTGCTGATTTGCAAGCTTTACTCCATTGTTTTTTTTTGTTTTTTATTGTGCCATAAATGAAGAGCAGATAACAGCAAAACAGTAAAGTCTCATAAGATAAATATTTTACATGGACTATTTTGATGCCCTTCACTGATTGCTTGAATTGTTCATTGTTTAATATCCTCCAAGCTTCATTTAAGGCTTTAAGTTGTTTTGTAGCCATTGAAATCATTTCAGCATGACAACTCAAAAGGTTATATAAAAAAAAAACTTGTGCAAAAGAACACGTTAAAACACATGGATGTATGTCAGCTGTGTACTTTTCTGTTTTTGTAATTTGCAGCAGACTCTCAGAAACAGAAACAGGACTAGTGCTGCTTAATTGAAACAACTGCCTCTGGTATGATTGGTTTTGTACTTGTATAGCTCTATTTAGTGGGAGTGTACTGTAGAAGTATGCCTTGTTATATTTCTTAATTAGGTTTAGAATCCTTGGATTAATTATCAAGTCACAAAAATTAAGAGTTTAGCTTCACTTGTAAAATATAGCTGCAAATTATTTACACATGGCAGTGATAACTGTATACTTGCATTTATTCCACTCTATTGGCAAACGTTAGTAAGGCTAGATTATAGTTGCACTGTACTGACGACATTGACCAGTGACATGGATCAACTTTCCACTTGAACTGCAACCTTCATTCACTCTCTTTCCTGTAGGTGTCAAGCAAGAACCAAGACACACTTAGTGACGATGCACTTGTTTGCACAAAACTCGCCTCAAAGTTCTGCAAGATGCAGGCTGACCTTGCTCAGGCCGAGCTGCTGAAAAGGCAGGGCGGAAGCATTGATGTGGAGCGTTTTGCTGAAGACAATCGCTACAAGGCAGAAACAATTCTTGGGATGGCTCTGTAAGTGACATTGTCCTGTCATTCATTGCGTTCTGATTCTGGGTGCTATTCTCAGACTGTTCATCTAATGGAAATATCTATTTTGGCAGAGTGCATTCGGTTACTCAAGAAAACGGCAATCCATGAAGGCATGGAGCGATGCAGGGAATGCGTACCAACATTCACAAGTGTGTTGACCTGGTGGCCACATTAAACCTAATTCAAGAGCTAATGAGACCACAGAATCAGAGTCAAAGGGTGGAATATAGTATTCACGGGACCAAAAGCAAATCTCAGGATGCTACGTTCGTTGTGTTGAAGCGCATTGCCTTCCTCTCATTTGTGTCAAGAGTGGTGAAACCCTCATGATAGTGAAAATGATGTTGCAGAAGAAACACCGAAAACAGGGGCACACTACTCGCTGCGCTCCTGCTAATCAGCAGCCAAAATGGGCCGTCCATGATGGACAACTCGAAAATAGCAACCCATGGTGTTCTTATAGAGAGAAGTTACATGCAGTGCAAGTCCGACAAGCTATCGTTGGAAACACACGTGTTCGACCATAGCTTTATATTCTTTCTTGTAACAGTTCCAAATAGTTTCGAATATTTAATTTGTATTACTGTCTTTAGCACTGTTTATTACCGCCTCAATATGTAGTATTGAAAATAGAGTACTAACAATAAGGACTTCAAACCATAAGTTGTAAATGCACTACGTGTCTTTTTTGATATGTGGGGTTTAACGTCCCAAAAAGACCATATGATTATGAGAGACGCCGTAGTGGAGGGCTCCGGAAATTTCGACCACATGGGGTTCTTTAACGTGCCCCCAAATCTGAGCACACGGGCCTACAACATTTCCGCCTCCATCGAAAATGCAGCCGCCGCAGTCGGGATTCGATTCCGAGACCCGCGGGCCAGCAGCCAAGTACCTTAGCCACTAGACCACCGTGGCGTGGCACGACTCTTTTTTATGCAGTGAATTCAGCTAACTTTTATTGCTCCCATAGCAATACAATGAAATGGTGGGACTAAACTTCAAAAATGTTTATCTCCACTAAAACGAAAATGACATCAATTTAACTTTCTGTGAACAACATCGCTATGATTCTCAGTCTTATGCGTTTTTCTCCTAATTTTTCCTTAGACCACTTTAGGGTGCTACAGATGTCTCAAGTTAGACCAAAAAGGGAATTTTGGTCAAGTTCAGGTTTTTATTTTACAGCCTATACACCACACACTGGCAAAACAAATATATTTGTAAATAATGTGTTTTATGGAGAGCTTGGTAAAATTATGTTATGGATTTTATCGATGGTTGCCTTTTATTAAAAAATTCTCGAAAACACTACAATTTACTCAGTTTTGTCTATGCTCTAAGGAGTGAAAATTTTCAAGCTATTATGAGCAACTGTTATATAACGAAAGCATGTTTCTCTAATAACGCAAAAAGCAAGTACTGAAAGAATGCGCAAAATGGTAAACTTATAGAGAAATTTTTTTGTAGCTGGTTTTCCGTCATTTTATGAATTTTCAATGGGTGCAAAATAGTTTTTGCCCCTCAAAATATTTTGAGAAAATACTTTAGAACTAATGTCTATATGGGTGTAATTATTTTTAACTATTTGATTGAAATTAATTTTTTGGAAGCACCCTAGTTGGGACAGTTATAGTGGAATGACCTATTTATGAAATAATCAGAAATTAGAACACCCATTTAAGCTTCCCAAAAGCACTTTACTGCAAACTGGTGGGCCGTGGTTTTGTGCTGTGCCAAATTAGTGATGCCTCTGTTTGCTTATACACAGCACACTGGACCAAGAAGCTTTACATGCGGCCGTCTCCCTGGCCAGGACCTACGACATTCCCGTCTGGGATGTTTATATGTGCCATTTGGAATTTCTATTCTCTGAAGGATGGTGAGGTTCTATTGAATTTTCCTGACATTGCGCTTCTGTGCGTGTCTTGTATGTTTAGTAAAACTCACTTGAGTGCTATCTCTGCAGCGAGCCTACTTCCTCAGTCTTCATTAAGCGGTGTGTCCTTACGACTTGTGCATGTTTAGCATCGCGAGATTTCTTAGCTCGAGCTAGCTTGTCAACAGTGTTTTTACCACAGTGGAAGGCAGTATTCTTACTACCCGTTGCTGCAGCCAACTGGCTATGCACTCACCGCCAGTTATAGTTTGCACTTACTCAAGTGTAACTTTCTGTTGCCCCTGGGTGCAGTAGAGATATACAGCTTTCCAAACTCTAATAGGACCGTCAAATCACCAAAAAAAAAAAAAGTGTTCCAGCAGCGAAAACATTAGGCTTTATGTAGACTAATTCAGAGGATTCATCGCAGATACATTTCAGTGATTAGTGTGTTGAAAATGGGTATTTATTAAGGATGCATTAGTAACTGTTAGCTGCAGCGGCTTATCTGCATATTTGTGTTTTGTGACAATAACCTCTCCCACATCTTGGTATGCTTCACTGCGTAGCACTTCTGCACTGCAGTGGAACCCATTTTTTGCATTCGCTGTTACATCAGATTGATTGGCACAGGAAAATGCTTGCTCAAGGCTGAAAGCAGTTGTGGTTTCAAATAATGCTGTTTTAGGTTTTCAATCGGGGTATATTACTCAGGAAATCATAAATATTGAATGCGGAAGAGTTTTATCGTTCAAAATTTTAGTTATGCCTTACTTTCGTTACATGTACGGGGCATGAGGCTGTGAACTCGCACACTCTCCATCCGGCTGCCCAGGTCCTCAAATGCCCACCTCTATATATTTACTCATGAGAACCCCACTTGTTATATAGACCTGCATCCTGCAATCCTTATACTAGAGCCATTTTTAGCTTGTGTCTCTCGTTTCCTAATACAACTTTTCCCTCTTTTTCTTCTCTATAGGGTAGCTAATTGGCTCTTGTAGTCTTAAAATGAGTAGCCCATAAAAAATGTAGCCAATATAGAGGGACATAGATGGACAAGTACTTGTCCTCTGTACCACCTATTCAGGTGGTTTTGCCTCATGGGATGGTTTTATAGCATGCAGTGAAAGCACCTCTTATGCAAGTTACATGCTGGGAAATGCGAGTGTTCCTTCATTTGAAATTACTCATAAGTAAGAATGCTAAGAATTTGAGTCTAATCAAAATATTTTATTCAAGTTTTTAACTCAAATGTTCAAACACTGCTACCATATAGTTTGTAGCAGCACTTACAGTGCTTAAGAAATAAATGTGAGCACTTGGAAAGCTAAGGTAAAATAGTGTCAGCAACCCTGTGAAGTAGAATGCTGACATACTGCCAAATACTAGTCCAGGCATAAGCATCAGGCATTATACTTAAACGTAATTTTTCTAACTTTATTGAGCGGTCATTGATAGTAAAGGCAATCAAAACTATATTGCTCTCAGTTGAGTCTGCACATGACTTGTTCACATCCTTTACCAAAACATGTTTAGAGTGTAGTATTATCGTCCTGTTAGTTCTAGTTTTTTGTGAGTTCTCTCCGCCACAGTGTGACAGAGCTTTTCTGTGCAGTGACATGGCTGATATTGAACAGCGCCTTCTCACGGGTGGCATGCTGGAGGTCCTAGCTTCTAACACAGAATCTCTTAGGGAAAAGCTGCTGGGCAGAATCTACCCATCACTTAATGGATCCGACCACGCACTCATGAGGTTTTTCTACAAGCTGCTGGAGAAGTGTGGCCAAGCATTCACCGACGACTTGGGTCTGAGGCCTTCCGACCATCTCAAGCTCCTCGAGAGGCTTCGGTCGGCATGCCCTCGTGCGTAGTCTAGGGTCATCTTTTTGTTTCTTAACACAAGGGGTTATTAAAGCTCGTTACGTTGTTTAGTAGTTGCCCCCTTTCCCCCATTGTGGTCTAGCGAATATGGTGCTTAAAGTCTGACCTGAAGGTTGCAGAATTGAATTCTATTCACAGCAGCTGCATTTAAATGGAGGCAAATTGCCAGAGGCTTCTGTCCTTAGATTTAGGCGCACGTTAAGAATCCCAGGTGTTCAAAATTTCTGATGCTCTCTCCAACGAGGCATTTCTCATAATCCAGCACGACAACAACAGTGGTTAATCGAGGAGCACGGAGTTCACAGAGTCATAGCAACCAGAATTGCCTATTGTTTTGAAGAGCGTGTCAGCAGTGATGATATGTCACACGAGATTGGGAAGAAAAAGTCCGTAAACAGGGGTTGTGTTGAGCCGACATTTCAACAAGCGGACCTGTCTTCCTGAAGGTTAGAACATAACTGATTTCTTCAGCGCTAGCGTGTCTACGCTTGGTACCTTCTCCTCACCTGTTCCCTGAAGAGGGAACAGGTGTTCCACGAATAAAAAGAAAATAAGAAAGTGGTGGGAAGGTGAGGATGTTCAAGTTTTTCATAATCACGGTTGTCAGCAGTTAACAATGGTAGGTTTGGCATTACTAAATGGAGGGCATTTGTTATCTTTGTGTTTGTACCATACCGAATGGATTCAAGAGCCCCTTTAGAAGCATTTATACATACTGGTGTGAGTGTATTGAACTTGCTAATAAGGTATGACTCTGTATATTCTCTGTCTTTTGCAGACTGGTAGTTCGACTGAAGTATCTAGAGTTTGAGATCGTTGAAGTTGCGTTCTGCTACATTAAAATGCTGTACCAAAGCTTGCAGTAATTTTATTGCTGTGTCCGCGCGATGATCGTTTAGTCTAATGTTAACAGGCTGTCCTATTTCACCTCATCGTCTCATCTTCAGTTTTTGTCTCTACTCTTGCGCTGTTTTTATATGCCAAGCGGAAATCATAGGTTGTTGTTCGACCAATCACAGCATCGCTTGCTGACCGTCTCACAGATTCAACATGTTGATGTGACACACGTCACTAGGGAGGCCAGGAAACTTGGCGAGGTGAAGGGATTGTTTCCTAGATTGTTTCTTGGGGAAGGTCACTCGACAAGGAGGGCAAAGTGGCTTTGGGAGATTAGACCAGGTGATGAGCAAAGGGCAGCGAAGGAAAGAGTTAAATGAGCGATCACCATGTTTCAGTCATCAGACGCGTGTAACTTCGCTATTACAGCACTATTTCGGAAAAATTCTCACGACTGCATTATTGTTGTAGACTCGTGCACAGCTGTCACACCACAACTAAATTTCGACCGCTTGGTAGTTTAGAGGCCCTTTAAGGGTTGTTAAACCCAAACAATTATTATAATGTTTCTTGGTTCTCGATGCACGTTTAAACAGATGTGACTAAAACTGATCTGCGTTTGTAAAACATATAGAATGCAAGCATGCACTAGATTACAAGTCTGCACAACCACTAAAATATTGCCAGTTTTCGTGCTCTAAACTGTTTGTAAGGACTAACGCAATATTTTGACAGTTGCATGCAGGTTGTTAGAGCTCATGCATTGGAACCTTGAGAAAAGTTACCGCACTTGCGGACAAGTTCTTTGTTATTAGCTTTGTGCTAACAACTGAGCAAAACTGGGCAGGCTCTGCTTGTAACTATTCTAGATTGTAGCATATCATGCACATACCTTGCGTGCAAATGCAGGCACAAACAAGGGCACATGTTCATGTTTTCCACAGCACCAAATCGAGACATTTCCATGGTCTAGTTATGAAAAGGATTGACAACTTCTTTTTTAGTCGACACTCTTTGTTGCGTGTGGCTTTTCAGAAATCGACTACAAAGCCTTACTCGAGCCAGGGAATTCACCTCTTAGTGTGTTCAGCCCATTTGTGAACAAAGACACAGTCGAGGCCATTTCAGAATTGGCTCCCACCATTCCCTGCCGTGTGAGTATCCTCCTCTATTGCTGAGTTGTATTGCTTAACAACCTCAGTAGCTGAAATCTCTGTACAAGTGATAATACTACTTGCATTATTGTGAAAGTGAGTGTTCAATGTTTACGAACACTAGCACTTGTCCAACCAGTGCCTAAAGGCCAAACTCATTCTCTTTCGAGAGAGAAAAATTTTGACAGAACAAGGTATCCACAACAGTACATATGTCATCTTTATGAACAGTGCACAATGTGAACAATTCGTCACATACGCCGTAGCAAAGCAAATATTTGTGTCTCAAAGATTAGAACGAGGAAAAAAAATGAGTGGTATTTCTCAATCCATGTATAGATCACAGCGAAGGATATTTGTGCTACCTTATAACTTTTATGTTGGTAAACATTTGTAAATGTGTTGACAGCCATTTACCTGTATGCCAGCTTTAAACTGGCAGTTTTAGTTCATTAGCCATTATCCATTTTCAGACCGCAAGTAGGCTGCAATGCTGTTGAAATTCAACACCCTCTTTTTTTCTGCTTTTACCGTGTGTAGCAAAGTTTCATATTGTTGCGTACATGCACGAATACAAAGAAGCGTATATGGTGAACGCACTTGTGGCCCAGAGGGAGAGAGGAAGAGGAGGATCAGGAGGATCATTAACCAGTCGGCCGCTTCTGAGCTGCCCCTCACGACCTAATAAACGGCCCCTTTTAACGTCTACCAGTCTCCTTAAAACGTAACAGAGTGGTGGAGGAGCTGGGTAAGCGCTTCAACTACGGAATGATCACTGCCACAGCTTCGACGAAGCCGTTGACTTGCCGGTCTCCCACCATCTTCCGTGAGTGACTTCGACATGCCCGAAGAAGCAGGCGTTTCCATGACGGCACCATCTGGCCCGCTTCCGTACTACCGAGTTCCACCGCCCTTCGGAGGAAAAGCCGAAGAAGATGTCGACGCCTGGCTCACCAAGTACAAACGTGTGGGCAAGTCCAACGGTTGGGATGTAGCCGCTATGCTAGCCAACGTAGTGTTCTCCCTGACCGACACCGCACTGGTATGGTACGAGAACCACGAGGATGCACTCACGACATGGGATCTTTTTGTTGAAGAGCTCAGGGCGTGTTTCGGTGACTCGGTTGCTAGAAAGAAGCCGGCTGAGCAAACACTGTCGCAATGGGCACAGCTACCAGGTGAGACATGCACCACCTACATAGAAGAAGTGTTAAGGCTGTGCAAGGTGGTCTGTGCTACCATGTCGGAAGAGGACAAAGTTGGGCATCTGCTCAAAGGGATAGCTGAGGACGTGTATAATTTTCTAATTGGAAAAGAAAGTCTCAGTTCTGTGTCCGACGTCATTCAGCATTGCCGAACGTTTGAAACGCTCAAGATGCGTCGAATTGCGCCCAAGTTTGGTCAGCTGGCTAACGTTACAACTGTTGCCAGTGTGGACACAGATCCTGGCCTCGACCTTTTTTCTACCATTCGACAGATTGTTCGTGAGGAACTGTCCCACTGAGAAATGTCGTGTTCGGCAGCTGACCATCGCGAGTTGTGTCTGCCACGTGAAGCTATGGATGTGCCTCCTTTGACCCCATGGCAACCGACGATGAGCGCGGCAACTGTGGAGTACAGCCCAGCCCCACAGTCAAGGATGACAACCAGATTTCCCGCGTCGCGGTATGACCGACGCTCTCAGCGCATGCCTCCTCGACACCCGACGTCTCGGTACGACACACCCAACCAGTACATCCGTCACACAAGAGCAAATGATGACGCTCTATTCATCTACGAGCGACCGACGTTTTGACCTCGGCCGGTGTGCTATTCCTGCGGTGTGCCAGGCCACATATCGCGATTTTGCAACCGTCGGGTGACTCCTCGGTATCACCAACCATCCGACTTTTCACGATCCTTCGAACAGCCTCATGGTGTCCGGCGGCCGGCCCACATACCACCTGATGACACCTATTGGCCCAGCAGCTTCCGCAACCACTCCCCGGCATCTGACAGGAGTTTAACGCCCCCACCGCGACCTCCTGCTCATCGTTCTCCTTCACCGCAGCATCGCAAAGCGCCCTCTTCGCCACCGGAAAACTAGCCAGCGCGGCCAATGGGGGTGAGGTCGCTGGAAACGTGCTACTGAGAGAAATACCTCCTGTGTGTATGTTTAAAAACAAAGTGCGTGTTTTGGTGGATCATGTGCCTGTGATGGCCTTGGTGGACACAGGTGCAACGATTTCCGTGATGAGTGCTTCTTTTAAAGACGTGTTAGGGCGGAAAGTTGTTTTTACCTGGGATGAAACTTCGACGTTCTGTGGAGTGAGTGGAGAGCCATTGCACCCTATTGGTGTGTGTAGTGCTGAGGTATTTTTGGGAGGCATTATGATAACGACAGAGTTTGCGATTATTCCTCGGTCGACACATGATGTCATTCTCGGCATGGACTTCTTGCGAGAATGTGGTGCCACTGTAGACTGTCGCACAAGGAAAGTCTTTGTGAGTGGCCAGATGCCTTCACAACTTCTGGAAACTCCAGCGAATGACCAAACTACGCTTTGTGTCTGTGGCGATACGTTCATACCTGCGTTGTCTACCGTAGGTGTTCCTGTTGTTTGTCGCGGCGCGGATTCAGACAGCTTCGATGCGAGCGTAGAACCAATGCACATAAACTGCGTGAAGAAGAATGTGTTGGTTCCCCATTGTGTGGTGTCGATTGTTGGCGAACGAACTGGCCTATGGACTGTAAACTGCTCCTCTGAGCTCGTGACACTACCCAATGGTTTGAAATTAGCTTCGGTCAGCAAAGAACACGCGACCTTATCAGTGGTCGAGCTCACAGACATGCCGGAAGAACATGACGGAACTGGTTGTCACAATTTGGACGGGGCGCTTATGGCAACGATAAATAAGTCGCTTAGCTTAAGCGAGTGCTGAACTTTAATGAATGTGCTGTTGAAGCACGTTTCGGTATTTGACTTTGCGCAGAAGGGCAAAGTAATCCCTATCCCCCTGTTTCGAACGCGCCATACCATCAACACTGGCGCGGCAAGTCCGATTCACCAAAAATCATATCGTGTTTCCCCGTCAGAAAGACAAATTATCAACGACCAAGTGCAGGAAATGATGCAAAAAGGAGAGGTACAAGAGTCAGCCAGTCCGTGGGCAGCACCGGTAATCCTTGTTAAGAAGAAAGATGGATCTTGGAGATTTTGCGTCGACTATCGCCGACTGAATGCCGTGACTAAAAAGAACGTATATCCGCTGTCCCGTATAGAGGACGCAATAGACTGCTTACATTCGGCCTCTTATTTTTCCTCCGTAGACTTACGATCAGGTTATTGGCAAATTTCGATGCACTCAGAGGACAAGGAAAAGACTGCCTTTGTAACCCCTGATGGGCTCTTTGAATTCAACGTGATGCCATTTGGACTGTGCAATGCACCGGCCACGTTCGAGAGGTTTATGGACACCATTCTGCGTGGCTTGAAGTGGAACATCTGCATGTGCTACGTCGACGACGTCGTCATCTTTGGGCGCACATTCAGTGAACACAACTCTCGTCTGAATACTGCTTTGAACTGCATCCGAAACGCTGGCCTAATTTTAAACTCGAAGAAATGCCACTTCGGAGACCGCCAGACGCTTGTTCTCGGGCATCTCGTTGACAAGGATGGCATCCGCCCTGACCCCCAGAAGACAGCAGCAATTGAGGCGTTCAATGCGCCGTGTTCCGTCAAGGAGCTTCGTAGTTTCCTGGGGCTTTGTTCGTACTTCCGCCGCTTTATTCCGAAGTTTGTCGAAGTTGCGTATCCTCTCACATGCCTCTTACGAAAAAACAATTCCTTTGAGTGGACTCCGGAGTGCAATTCTTCATTCCGTCAATTGAAGTTTCTGCTGACGTCACGACACGTCCTTCAGCACTTCAGTCCTTCTGCTCCGACAGAGCTTCATACGGATGCTAGCGGCATAGGTATTGGAGCCGTCCTAGTACAACGTTACGCGACCGCGAACACGTCATTGCATATGCAAGTCGCTCCCTAAGCAGGCCAAAACAAAACTACACTTTTACGGAACAAGAATGCCTGGCGGTATTATTTGCAATTCAGCGGTTTAGGTCTTACCTGTACGGACGCACATTCACAGTCGTAACCGACCACCACTCGTTGTGTTGGCTTGTCAACCTTCGTGACCCTTGTGGCCTCCTTGCGCGCTGGGCACTCCTGCTACAAGAATACAGTTTTACCGTCGCTTACAAGAGTGGTCGTCGACATGCTGACGCGGACTGTTTTTCACGTATGCCACTTAGCACAACAGACTGTGAATCCGATGACCTTGACCAGCTTGTAGCGTCTGTGTCGCCTACGTTCCCGGACTATCCCAGTTTCAGAGCAGAACAGCGGAAAGATGCTAAACTAGCACCACTATTCGCCGCTGCATCCGCTTCCACTAGTGCACGCCGTTTCTGTATGCGTGATGGACTGTTGTTCAAAAGGAACCTCTCCAGCAGTGGCGCGCGTTTCCTTCTAGTGGTCCCGGAGAGCCTGCGAACAGTTATTATGAGTGTCATGCACGACGACCCTACATCTGGACATTTAGGTTTGGCGCGGACGCTTCACCGGACTAAAGAGCGCTTTTATTGGCCTGGTATGCAGAAGTCTGTTGAGAGTTATGTGGCAAGCTGCATGCAATGTCAGCGTCACAAACGTCCATCAACTGGTCCAGCTGGTCTTCTACAGCCGATGCCTACTCCAAGTGCACCTTTCGAACAAGTGGGCATTGACTTTCTGGGCCCCTTCCCAAAATCGGCTAAGGGCAACCGATGGATAATTGTTTGCGTCGACTACCACACACGCTACTGCAAGACGGCAGCTGTCCCCTCCGCAACTGCCAGTGAAGTCTCGTCGTTTTTGTTACAGTACGTCATCCTGCGACATGGCCCACCTTGCCTGATTATCAGTGATCGTGGATGACAGTTCACAGCGGATGTCGTGGAGGAGCTACTCCGTTTATGTGAATCCCGCCTGCGTCACTCGACACCATACCACCCCCAAACCAATGGGCTTACAGAGCGTACCAACCGCACCATTATCAACATGTTGTCTATTTATGCCTCATGCGACCACAAGAACTGGGATGACGTACTCCCGTTCATTACTTACGCGTTCAACACCGCGAAGCATGAGATTACAGGCTATAGCCCTTTCTTTTTGCTTTATGCACGTTCGCCCCGGCACACAATCGACACAATATTGCCTTTCTGTGACCACGACAACGTTTCTGTCGCCGAGACTCTCTGCCTCGCCGAAGAGGCGCGTCGCATAGCTCAACTACGCACATTGGCATCGCAAGACAAAGCGAAGGCCCGCTATGACATTCACCATCGACCAGTGATTTATCGCCATGGTGATCTGGTGTGGTTGTGGACTCCGATGCGCAAGCGGGGGTTATGCCAAAAGTTTTTGGCCACTTACGATGGACCTTTTGTCATTGTCGACAGACTTACAGAGGTCAACTATGTAATAGCTCGTCTCACGGCTAGTGATCGACGAGCTGCCAAAACTCAAGTGGTTCATGTTGCCCGCCTGAAACTGTACACGCCACGACAACTCGACTGACTCATCCGGCGGCCTTCGTCTGCACGGAGAGGAATGTTGCGTACATGCACGAAGACAAAGAAGCGTATACGGTGAACGCACTTGTGGCCCAGAGCGAGAGAGAGAGAAGAGCATCAGGAGGATCTTTAACCAGTCGGCCGCTTCTGAGCTTCCCCTCACAACCTAATAAAGGCCCCTTTCAAGGTCTACCAGTCTCCTTAAAACGTAACAATATTATGATAGTGATAGTGACAATTACTGAGCCAGCTTAAGGGTACAATTTATGTGTAATTATATAAACGGTAAAAATGCACTCACTTGTTAATATAACACAGAGGAGCCTCCAAGGGGTCTGGCTTTGATAATAGTGAAGTGCTGCCAAAAGATTTGTTACAACAGATATACCTTTCATTTCTGTTTTGTTTTTGTTTCTTTCAGGATGGCAGCCATTTGACGCCTTCCTCCATTTATTGCGCATGGGCTACCAAGCTCTTCCTTTCAAAGGGAGGAGAAACAGTGCTAACAACGGTAATTTACTGCTAATTTAAGTTACGCACTCCACAGGCTTTTTATGGAAGCATAGGTCAAGTTTGATATTCTCGCTTCCCAGGTCGAGCTCTTCATTAAAATATTTCTCTCCTCCTTTGTAATAGCATAGATCTATTGCTTATTGCACTGATTTTTTTAGAATGGAAATAATTTAACAGTGAATATATAAATAAATTAATCAATCAATAAATCAGTCAAGCCATTCATCAATCAAACACACTTGATGTACGGGTGTGTCAATAGTGAAATTTCATCTCAAATTGAAATTGTATTGAATACCAAAGACTTTGCTGAAAATTAAAAAAAAAGAACAAAGAAGTGCAACCTGCTCATGTCCTCGGGCCCATAACGCGGTGAGTGACTGATACCAAAAGATTAGAAATTGTAATTCAGAAACATGACTTTGCTTCTAACTTCCTCGCCATGATGCGCGCTTCCTGCAGTTGAAAACATGTGCTCACTGGACACCTCAGTAGCAGGGATGCGAAGGTATCGCAAGGCAATTTTGGCAACACCTGATTAAAGTGCAGCTCTATGCATTTTTCACTATTTCAAAGTATCCTCCTTTCTTGGGGTCAGGAGCTCATTCAAGTATTTTTGAACCTCTTTGCTATAAGGTGTGATCTCAGTTGCTGGTTATTTTTTGATGCTGGCAGTTAGAGTCTCCCAGACTGTTCTCTGGCCTTTTCTGCTGGAGCCATGACGTGCGGAAACGATACAATCTCCTTGAGCTCTTTACTGCCAAGTGTCGCGAATTCACAACATACCAAAAAACTATGAGTAAGCAAGTCACAAAGTGCTTGCTGCAGTTAATACGGGGCTGTCAAGTACTAACTGGGAATGTGGTTTTTAGCATGAAAAATCTAGCACTGTCTTGTGTAAGGTATTTTATGTTAGAACCAATTTTGGTCTCGGCTCAGGACGGAGAGCACGAAGCACATGGAACAGCTCTCACTTCTGCATTCTTTCTCGCCTGAGTGATATTAGTTCTGTTTTCAGTAATATTGTTTATTTGGTATGTATGCAACCAAGAGGTGGTGCACAGCCTGTTACATAGTTCTGAAGTACGTTTTTTGTTGCAAGGTCCTCGCTTCTGTGGCATATCGAGAATTTAAGACATACCTAAAAGTATGCATTAAAGTTGCATTTTGGATAATTTAACTGGAAAATAAATTAAATGCCATGATTTAAAGCTGGAAAATGGTAATCTCTATTTTGTTTGGCAGTTTCATCATTCAGACATTAAGGAATTAAACTAAACATGCACACATATCCTAATGAGTATGTTGGTGGAAGTTTTAACAGAAGGCCGTTTGTAACGATGTTAGCATTATTTTTAATCACCCCACCCTAACGAAGTTGCACAATTGGCCTTTGTCATGCTTTGAATATTCTAGTGAAACCTTGAATACTAGCTATTCAAAAGTCTAATTCAATCGTTTGATTAATACTATTCAGTTCAAATTGCAAACTCAAATATTTACACATCCCTAAGTTTATAGCATGATGGTGACTTATGCTTAAGTACTTGAAGTATCATGTACTTGAAGTATGATACAGGACTAGCGGTTACAAATGCTTGCACAATTATTTCTTTTTATGTTGACAGCCTTTGTCATTTTTTCTTGTTCACTTTTCAGACTGAGTGGACTAAGCACTTTGACGAATGCCGTGGCTACCTTGAGAACCTTTCTCCAGCAGATCTTGTGACATTTGCAGAATCAGTCGCATTTGACAAGGTGTCACTCGAACGTGTAAGTGTGCACCTTTAAAGGTGTCATGTGCACTTTTATACATGTTTGACATTTGTCATGCATTCTATCCACTGTACTATAAATAAAAATTAGCTGTTGTATTTTCTGAGTGATCACTCGTTTAGCTGTGGCACTAAAAAGTTCTGTAATTCTTTAGTGGCATTGGCCTGAATAGTAAAAAAACTCTTAAAGCACGTGAATTGAGTTCTTATGAAGGGGTACCCAAAAGTAGCAGGACTGGCGCTGCATTAGGCGAAGCTAGCTTATTGCGCGGTTATCGCATCAGGCGATCATCATGCCACATCTCTCGAGTCCATTGCTTCCAGTGAATTCTCCCAGGAACCCTTTCTCGGGATTCAGTGACTTTCTTTTTCATGCAGTTTCCCACATTTTGCGTTTTTTCTCGGTGGCCAATTGAAATGAGCTGTAGGCTACCAACTGAACACACTGGACCACAATAGGCGAACACAATAGGCCAAGTGCTACATGCAACTGGCCAATAGACAATTGGCTTCCCACATTAGTAACTTGTTTAAAGAAACTATGCCAATTTTCACTCAGTACCAGATCACAGTAAACACGTGTCGCAGACAGTCGATACACTCCGTTTTGTCGCTGAGTCAGTTGCCACATACCCTGGAGCCTTTATTAGTTTTAAAATGCTCCTATGTGTCGCCACTGCATGCTGTTGGATGGTTGTGTGAGAGTGCAAGAACTTTTTTCTGCACTTTGGCAAAAAAGAAAAGAAAACGCCTATTGGTAGATACTTTAGGCAATACTTCCAATTTAATTGTATTCTATTCTTTGTTCGTGGCGATGGTACACATAAAGAGATGCAAATTTGTACTTGCTGGTTAATGCATAGTACCTAGTTATGCCGTTTTCCCAGCAGGTACGTTTTGCTTAATGTGAAGGGAATATTTATGAAACAATTTATGTGAGGTTTCATGCTTAATTGCCTGATAAGGGTTTGAATACTAATTAGTCATTTTTATTTAAGTACTATATTGACAATCCTGTCAACTTTCTAATAAATTCTCTCTCTGTCTCTTTCTCTGTCTCTCTCTCTCTGCAGTACAGGATCTAGGATACATTCATGCTTCGTTTAAGGCTAGTTGTTTATTTCTTTTGAAAGAGGATCAAGGGATCTTCTTTCATCCCTAATTATCTCTCGAAAATCATCTGGACAAGTTCAATCACAAACTGACATACATACACTATAGGCTTGTGTGAATATTCGAATGCTTCAAATATTCGAATAAATAATGCAATATTTTAATTTGCTTCAAATCAAGTTTAAGTTATTGAAAATTACTAATTATTCCATTCGAACAAATAAGGGGATATTAGTCTGCGTGTAACACGTTGTAAATGTGGTTTCATAGCATTGGAGGGATACTAAGCCGTGAAAGCATCTATCAGAAAAAATCCACACTGCCGCAAAGCCCCTCTTCAAGGTTAAATGATAATACAGTTAAACCCCTCTATAAGAGGCATGCTCCGGGCAGCAATTCTTGTCTCTTATACGAGTTGTCTGTTATTAGCAGGGTACCTCGTATGCATTTTCTTATCCATCCGTATTCTACTGTAGGCACACTGGTGTCTCTTATACCCATTTGTCTCTTATATCAGTGTCTGTTATAAAGGGTTTTGACTGTATTACCCTCATATTGATTCATTTTTTCACTTCAAAAGCTCGTTATATATACCAACTAATATGCTTTAAGTAAAGCAAGTTTTGAAACTTGGCATACGTTTCAGGCTATAACTTGTATTCTACCAAAAGTCAGATCCTGCTACTATTCAAAGTTGTTCCTGCTTCCTTTGATGCATAAAAAGAGGCATTCGCACAGGCCTTGTTTGAATTTTCTTAAAAATTGTGTAGGTTTGTCTTATTATGACAAATAGACCAATTTTCTTCATAACATGCAATATGTAGCTATTCGATTTCAATTCAAAGTTATTTGACCAAAATCACTATGCACTTCGAATTTGCTTCAAACATAAAATTCAGTACTCACACAAGCCTAATACATTACTTTAGTTATAGTAGTAATAACTTAGTATTGTCATTTCTTTTTTGTGTGTGTGAGTGTGTTAGTCTGTCAGAGCATTCTTCCCCTACCATCACCCACAATGAGCCCATATGACGAGATATATACTTGGCCTCAAAATGATGACCGCCTTAAACCAATTAATAAAATTTATATGACCAATCTGTGCTGTGTGAAATTTATCTGCCTACAAAAGTGAGACTCAGATCTATGAAACTGAGCCCTTTGCTTTTTTTTAATGCCCTTAAATTTTTGGTTGCTGTAGTTTGTTCAAATCAACGCCAACAGTCGCATTTCCGCATGCAGGTCAGCCGACGAATACGCTTAGATGTCGTGAGGCAGTGCCTGAAGCTTGCAAAGCACTATCACGTCGACAAAATACCCAAATTGTGAGTAAACAAGTTTCGTTATCTTCTCTCTGGCAGGTGATGCAACTTTTAAGCACTGCATTGGCAAATATGCTCTGGATGTTGATTACATCGACCGATGTGATCACCTAGTGGCAATTGTAAAGCATGCACTGACATTCCTCTAGAAATTTCAAAGCTCTAATATGTGTTCCAATTTGTTTGACTTTGTCCATATTGCAATTGCATGCTGGCAAGTTAATGTTGGCCACTCAGGGCTTTTTGTCTTTTTAGATTCGGATATATCCTAGATCTATGTGATAACTTTCGCACATTTCTTTCTTCAGTGGATCTGAAGAGGAGTGGAAAGATGCTGCAAAAACCCTCCAGAGCTACCTGTCACACTTGCAGAGGATAGCGGACGGAGTATTGGACGAAGCTGTTGACCCCAGCAATCCTGTAGTTCAGAGCTATGCAATCGAGTTTGAGCTTTCACGGGGCATTCCACAGAAGGCAAGTTAAATTGCATCGAGCTCCATACGTAGGTCGGTCTTCTGCTAGCATGAACACCTACACTTGTGACTCATAATGAGCAGAGGATCACGTGCCAATAGTAGTGGTGGCCTTTTTAAACTACACACATGAACAGTTGTGGCAGCCAGTATTGTTAGCTTTAAGGGACCACTAAACAGGCTCCGACTTTTTTTTTTACACCCCCGAAAAACGCTTGCCAATTCATACTGCGCATCGTGGCGATCACATTTGCCAAAAGTCTGAAAGTGACAACGCTGCGTGCCTGTTTCTATCGCCTGACCGATCCCCCTGATGCACGCAGTCTGACAAAAGCTGTCCATGGATAACATTGCACACCACTGACCTCGTATATTGGTTCTTTGCCTTACAAAACAGAGTCTTGGCCCTTCAGTGAAGCAGTTTTAGCTGTGCCGTTCGTATTTTCAGTTTTCTGTGCTGCCCTCTGCCGTTTTGTAGGGCCGAGACTCTAGAAGAAGCAGTACAGTATTGCCAGAGTGAAAGCCCCTGAGATGAAGAGGTATCCACTACTTTAGCGTGAGGGAAAAAGCGCTCTGCGTTTCCCGCCTTGGTCGCCATGATACGTGCTCATGTGGGGGAAGTCGCGCTCGATCATTGGTTGTGCGCCGATGATGTATCATGGACATCATTTCATGTTGCCGAAGTAGGCAGAGTCACAACAACAAGCTAGTAGTCCTTGCCCTCCCTGTGGCGGAGAAGGGTGGTGAGCACAGCGCGAAAATTTGAAACTGGCTGAAACGGATGGTTTAACCCCTGTAACTTCGTTATTATAGTAGCACGTATTCACAATATTCTTGCAGCAGCATGTTCATATGGTAAAAGTGTGCATATTTCTCTTGATTAAAATTTTTGGACATCGGGGTTGTTCACTGACCCTTTAACAAGTAACATGGTGCTAAATATGTTCGTTATGATTGCTTTTGTCACAGTTGGAAGCCATGCTACTTCGTTGTGCCATGTCGGAAACCACACCCGGCCTGTTGCAATCCCTGCTATCCTGCTGCCCACCAAACACAGTGGACAAGCAACCTGCAGACATATACTCGGATTCCATCTTGCTCGCTTCAGAACAGCTCAGGTTGGGAATCATATGCACAAAAAAATCTTGAGAATTCATTTCTGTAAATTCAAGAAAAGATGGAAGCTTGAAGAGATGGAGAATTCTTGAACTCATGGTGTTGCAATACTCGGGGACAACTTTCTGTGGCAATGAAGGGAAAGCTACAGGGGGCGGAGCTACTGCACATGTACTCCGCTGTAAGTAGTCCGGCTAGACTCCCTTTCCGAATGCCGGTGGTGTTCGAATAATACCACTGCGCAGAATTTGCCACGTCCACTTACACAGCTTTTTTTTTTTTTCGTGTTCTTATGCCACGAGTGTTGTATCTTGATTTGTTCACTTTATTTTGTATCTGTTACACCCACTCCTGCTTAGAGCCTCAGCTAGAGGCTAGCAGTACTGTATAAATAAATAAATAAATTTGGGAAAAAAATTCGACACAAGCTCCTTTGGCGAATTCTCGGTTTAGCTGGAGGGGGACGAGTACTCACCTAGAGACGGAGACGCCATTTTGACTGTGAGGTGCGCCTAAAACGTGTGACGTTCTCAGAAGTGCAAGAACGCGAAATGACACTTCATGAAACAAAACAAATTTTCATACCTCCTTGGTTCGTGCAGCACCTCTTTATAAACATCATCCCGTAGAAAATGAAGTAATATTGTTTTTTATTATCTTCATGCAGAAAATACAGGTGCATTTGTGAGATTATATTCCTCAGCGGTGGCACACACCCATATTGGTTCCGTAGCCTTCACTTCATTGTCACAGAAATTTGTCTCCTAATTTAGTGCTGATGTTTGAACATGCGGACTTTGCCTCTTATAGACTGTAAATGCCTACATTAGTGCTTGTACTGTATGTATTCTTTGTACCCTTTTTCACAATAAGCGGTCTTGAAGAGGACAGGACAGCTTGTCTAAACGTTGACTGTAGAGACTAGAGTTCTAGAATTTTTTATAAAAAGTTTATGTCATTTAGTCAACAAGTTCAGTTAGCTCCAATAGCAGACGGAAGAAAGAAAGCCATTTATGCTTACAGGCTACTAATTGTCTTTTAAAGGAAAAATGGCTTCATTGCTAAAGGCTTATGTGCAGTTAGCACTTCATTGAATCACCCAATGCCGCATCAATGGGCCCATTCATAGTGCAAGCGGGGATAGTACCTTCATGGCCCACATTCCTGGCTTGATATCTTCTTTCTTTTTTCCCCCTGCTTTACTTGCTACAAAACCACCGTGACACAAGGGGAGTCACGGCAGTCTAGCACACTACATGATGGATTAAACACTATTTTACAGTTAACTTGCAGTGCATGGCATTGCAACGAAAAAACACAAACAAGCATGCAGTGTTGTATGTATGTTTGTCTCACTTTCTTTGTTAACCGAATCGCCATACGTTGCTGTATGGACGCAGGCTTTTAGACAGCTCATTTACATTTTGTAATCCTTCAAACGCCCTTCACTTTTCTGTCATCGCTATGAAATGAATACACAATAGGGAACATTTTTGCCTGTTGTTTTCAGACATCTTGGGAGGATAGTGGTCACAGCCTCATCACAGCTTGTTACGTGTATTCTCTGTCTTACTGTAAGCTTGGAGGAGCTCTATCACATGTGGCCCCGCCGCGGTGGTCTAGTGGCTAAGGTACTCGGCTGCTGACCCGCAGGTCGCGGGTTCGATTCCCGGCTGCGGCGGCTGCATTTCCGATGGAGGCGGAAATGTTGTAGGCCCGTGTGCTCAGATTTGGGCGCACGTTAAAGAACCCCGGGTGGTCGAAATTTCCGGAGCCCTCCACTACGGCGTCTCTCATAATCATATGGTGGTTTTGGGACGTTAAACCCCACAAATCAATCAATCTATCTATCTATCACATGTGATATGTGATAGAGCTACTTCATATGTCCTGCAAAAAAAGTTTTGCTTTGTGCCTTTCGTTGTACCAGAAATCCAGAAAAGAAGTTGCACGACGTGTTCGACTCGATGACACCTGAGGAAGTCCTGGAACGTATTCTTCGCCAAGTTCTCGAAGAAAGGCATGTATTATTTTGGCAACGATGACAAGTTACCGCAAAACTGCACTGAGGTTGCACTGCATTCCAGTACTGACATAACAGTGTGTTTTGGGCGCGTCTTTAGTTCATCAGAGAGCGTCTCTACAAAGGCTTGGGGAATCGCAAAGAGAGATGCTTTGTAGGAAGGATAAATGCAGATGGTCAGTTAGCAGGAAGATGTTACTGATATGCATTCACAATTATGTAATATTTTTCAGCTCCGTTTCCCTGACACCAGTAGTAGCATAGCATCTTGATGTAGTATTCTGTTTCGATCTTAGCTAACTATATTCCCCCCTAATGTAAAGCAGATGTTATAAAAAAGAAATAGTATCTTGCAATGTAGGCTGCCTTACCATACCATATGCCATCTTCCCAAAGGAAAGTACAAGCAAGTGCTTTTGTTTACTTTTCAGTGATGATGTGTTTGTTGGAGACATGGTACTCGACCTGCTGAGACCTTTCTGTCTTGACAGCAGTGTATCAATTCATGTGCGCCTCAAGGTGCTGGAGATACTTGAGAAGGTATTGGTTCCTAATCTGTTTCTTTACCTTATGATGGTGGCTCTATTAAAACTTCCTTCTCTTCTTGTAATCTCTTTATACGATTTAATTTTTCTCGTGACATTGCATCATCTATGATCTTGTTATATTGACATCTGTACCGTGATTTCTTTGTGTTGTCCTTTTTTTTGTAGGAGCTGTATAAATTTTTGTAGAAGAGGTTCATGGTGCAAAATGCGATTGAGGACATGGTGACTTCAGGAATTGTAATAGTATCTCAGATAGCGTACCATACAGTAGGCATTCCATTATCTTTCTTAATGTATTTTTTTAGATCTTCCTTCACCGAGAATGTCGCATAAAACCGACTTCTGATTTAATAATTGATGACATTGTGCTTCAATTATGCTTAGATTAGACCGTCCTTGTAATTGCTGGCGGACGCTTCCGCAGTAGCATCTCAAATCGCTACCATCGCACAGCCGTTTTTTTGCCTCCTCCCCCACAAAGCCTTCATGCATAGTGGTGTAACAGGATTATGTATTAAAAACCTAAATTCCACATTGAAGATACACACTAGTGCCAAAGGTAGAAAGGATTAATAACCTGATAGTGAGAAAGTCTGAATGTTCACTTTGCCATCTAAAGCTTCTTGGCAGTGGTAATCATTAGAGTTCGAGGGTTTTCATTCACGATGGGTATTCGCCCTCTAAAGAAGCAAGCATCCAAGTGCCTCTGACTGTTGTTAGCTGTGATTTCACTTTCACTTTCACTTTCATTTCACTTTATTTTCAATTCCAACATGATAGATCAAAAAACTGTTTGGACCCATAGCCAAAGGCTAGAATAGGGTCCAATGATGCGATACAAAATGGCACAGTATCCAAACGATAGCACAAGGCAACAATAGCACATGTAGCAACAACAATAGAAGAAGGCATGGAACCAGAATACAAGATGCTAAACATTGCGGATATAGAAAAGAAGGTTAGGCATTGTACAGACATATATATTCAGATACTCAAACTTGGGTAAGATAACAGAAACATGTAATTTTTATACACAAACAAAAGAAAGGCAATGAGTAATAACAACTAAGCAGTAAACTTTCACTGAATGTAGTGATACTTATATACAAGAATTGAACGATTTTGTTACTATTAAGGGGGTTACGGAAACACATTAAGGATTGCAAGGAAGTGTTTTTTTATTTTCAGAGGAAAGTTACCAGCCGATTTTATATCCTGGGGCAATCTATTCCAGATTTTGGTACCAACGAACTGCAGACGCCGTTCTCCATAGACGTTGTTCGTGGGAGGAAGGTTAAAATTACCGGCAGCAGCATTCCTCGTAGGGCGGGATGAGGAGCAAAGATTCTTGCTGTTTGTTGCCAATAAACAGTTGATCCTGAACTCTTGTCTCACTAAGAAAATAAGATTTTGCAGAAGATTTGGATTTTGCATGCTGCTTCCGCTTCTTCTTCAGTCCCACAGCTGCTACCTTATAATAGTAACTTGTCTAGATTGGCGAGAGAGTGGGAGGAGATAGGGAATGTGGGATAAGGCCACATGCCTTGAGATACTTAATCTCATTATGTGTAGTTTGACTAATGCTGATGTCTGATTCTACAGGCATCAGACATTTTGTAATTCTATACAAAAGCCGGTAATCTGCATTTTTTTGTTTTCGTTTTTTATAGAGGTTTCACTGGCAAAGTTTGTGAAACCTGCTAATGAATGAATAAATGAATCACTTGGGCTTTTTTTATTTCGAATTTTCGTTTTTCACTGGCACATCTCATAGTTCTTTTATGCCACCTGATTGGTATTTTCTTCTGTTATTCTACAGCTCCGCAAAACCGTAAGCATTTGTGCCAAGTTTTCATATTCTTTTCTTGTACTGGTGTTTATGTTGAAGTTGTTTATTTACTGGCTTTGCTAAGTCCACTTTTCACACCAGGCTTTGGAGATAATTTAGACTATACGTTGCCTAAATTTCAGAATGTGTCGCTGAATGCTGACGATGAGAACCTTCTACTGCTCCTTCAAGTGCAGACATTAATCTGGTCCGAGTGGCCAGACTACGAGGTGAGTGCTGCAACGCTATTTCAGGCTGCATTTGTCAACCTTCATCTCAACCATGATGATGTGATAAAATCTGATTGATTAACTGATATTTCAAAGGACAACTGGCTGAATTAACTAAAAAAAGGGGCGAGGGGTATCAACGAAAAACAGTAGTAGCTGTGCATGCCCATAAAGGACCTAACGAATGAATGAATGAATACACATAGCTTTCACTTCCTTAGTTTGCATGGCTTGCATAATATATCACACAGGTTTTGGTTATTTTTATATTCCGAATGCATTATTTTATATTTCAAATGCATTTTAACCTGTTTGAGAGACGACATGCTGTCTATCCTGCACTCTCTTGAGAATGACACATTCTTGCGTTATCATGCTTTCTCATAGCTTGACGAATGCACTGAATTGGATGGTGACAAGAGGCAGGCCATGTTTGATGAACTCCTTCAATGCTGCAGCACACAGTCAGGCTTTGTTGTCCTTGGAAAGCTCCTTCAGTGTGGTGAACCTCTGGATTCCACATCAGAATTGTACGGAAGCTACTTTCGTCTATTTTTTTTCTATTGTGTTGCTGATTTATTATAGTCATTAGTTAATTGAACGTGAAGTTTATATCTGAAATGAGAGCATTGCAGACCTTTCTATACAAAGAACTACAGTTCAAATACTCTGCCTGTTCAGGTCATTCATTAAAGTGACGTTAAACCTGAGTCCTTCAATACTTTTGCTGGTCATGAAGCTTCGATAAACGTTTGTTACTATAGAAAGAGAAGCAACCACAAGGGGCGGCCTCGTTTGCGCCATGGCATTAGAGCGGCCCCGGTACTGCAATGATACGGCACGCGTTGGAACTGCGAATCATGAATAAATGTGCCCGTGAAGATTTATTACATTTTGAGATTAATGTTATATTCAAGAAAATTCGGGGAGGCTCTAATACAGTGAAATTTAGCATCGAATTAGGCCTTAAAGCTAGAAATTTTATGGCAACAAACGCGTGCTGCTCCCACTGTCAAACATGCTACCGTTTTAAAAGCATGCTTCTTTTTTTTTCCTGAAGCATCCAGTGAATATTTCCGGACGATCCAGAGTTTTCAAGGACTCTGGCAAGTCTTAACGCATTTTGGAAGGCAGTGGTTGCAACTCTTGACAGCGCATATCCAAGTGTTCAGGCCATATATGCATTCAGTGTTTCTATATACAATGATATCGTAATATAGACTTGTATTCATCTAACCAACACACTGTTTGAATGAATTACTGCTTTAAATTGAGCAGGTGATGAGAATCAAGGAATACTTCATGCGACTTTTGCCTGGTTCTTATGTTTTTTTGTGTGTGTTTATTTATAACTACAATGCCATAGCGCATTTAAAGTCTGGCTGTTCATGCAATGTAGTTTTCCAGTTCTTCACACGGTTGTGTAGCTTACTCATGCTGTGTTTTACCTTTCCATCTTTATTTTTTTACTGTTAAGGCAGATCGCTCAGATGCCTCAACAAATGTGAAAATCGACCAACTACATCCCGCACAGGCAGTGTCAACATGTGACACAAAAAATTATCTTCTCGTACTCATGATGCATTGATATAAAAAATTAACTGTTCACACTTTTACTGCTTGTGCAAGTTTTAGAGTGTGTGTGTGCATGTTTTTTTGTTTTTTCATCCTTTCTTGCGCCATCACCTTAGCAAGCTTCCATTGGTAGCGCTGAGGTTTCTGTTCCAAACAACACATGTGTACTTCGAATTTGTCAAGCTGTGAGGAGTTGCGTGTAGCTCCATCTGTTTGGCATTATACCTTTACACTTTTGGTCATCTCAGTGCCTGTAAAAATAAAAACGGCGAGCATTTCACTCGTTGAGCTTTTTTCATTAATGACTTGCAACATGGAAGAGGTGGCCATATGCTCACCTTCATTAGCTGCGTCATTATTTATGGCAGCTGTATCAAAGGGGCTCATGCAAAGTGTATAAGTAGGCTCGACAGTTTCCCACTCACCTCATGGTTCCCGGCGACGCTTCGTAGGCGGGCGAGCTCTGGACCTTTTTTCCACGAGATAAACACGCCGGGAGGCCATGGGAGATTCTCTGCACAGCATCCACTAAAAGTTTTGGAACATCGCATGGCGTCTTCTCAACTCATCTGATTAGCCACTGGTTCACGCAAAATAACTTACTCTCATCGAAGTGCTTTTCGCATTATCAGAGTATACTGCACGGTAGAAAACACAGGCAGGAAAACAACAAGGACAAGTGCAGATAATGTATTACCAACTGACCCAATCGTCCACCTTGATTTGCTTTTCGCACACTCACAGCTGCGGGTGATCAAATGTGAAACCAGTTTCTTGTCGTGGACCCGTCATTCAATGTCTAGGCAGCGAGAACATACACATCTTGCCATTTCCCTTGTAACCGGATCAACACCTAGGCATGTAGCATGTACACTGCATCCTTTTAGATCTTCAGGCACAACACGCACAACACCAAATGTATGATGAAAAATGCTAGGACACATGCTATGGTATGTGGCTGCTGTCTGCCCAATTCCCTCAGCGAGGTCGCAGCACCGCCTGCGGCCTCCACTTGCAGCGCAAAAAGCTCTTCCATAGAGTGATGCTGAAGATTTGTGACCAGTGAAAGTATTGAAGGACTCTCGTTAAATTGTATGTGCTGTACGTGCAGTTCAACAGGTGCCCTCGATTTACTAGTGTTTTCTGGATTTCTGCATGGGTGTTTCATTTCGATGTATCTGTCTTTACTACTTTGTATGCCACAAGTTCTTTTTCTCATTCCGTGCTATGCGTGCAGTTCTTCTTGCCCTCTCCTGCCTGAGGCCTGATGTGTGGTCTCACTTTTTTAAAAATCAATATATTAAATAAATGGCTGTAATGTTCTTCCCTTTTTCTTATATGCTTGCTAGGTTTAAGGACAAAGAAAATGCGCTTCTTAAAGCGGTTTTTATTGCGATAGCAATTATATGGACACTCTCGGCTGGATTTTGCCGTCGGCGTCACTCACCATATATGTATACGTATCTATATATATATATGAAAACGCAAGAAAGAAAAACCCAGAAAAAAAACTTCGTTGCTCGGAATCGACCTTGAGTCTTCTCAATCGTGAGTGCAAGGAGTTAATCACTGAGCCACTGAGGAGCATGTCCTTCTCCATTCGAACAGCAAGCTATTTATATCTGCCACTTACCGCTGCTCACGGGCATCTTGGCGATAGTTATGGTGTTTTCAGCATTACCAGCAAGATGGTGCAAAAAGCGCACGTCGCCCCATCGCGCGGCGGCGTGCCCTCTAATTTCTCACGTGTACTTTGCCTCGCTTAGAGGAGGGGAGCTACGCTTCCTCACGTGCCCTTATCTCGCGGTGGGGAGGAGGGAAGGATGACACGTCTTGGCTGGCCTCGGGCTTTACCTGGAACGATTCCGTTGTGATTACCGGACGCACTAAGGTCACTGCAATCATTGCAGTCTCTGTTTGCGAAAAGTTCATGCTTTTCAGACCCAGCGAAGTAACAACTGAGACACTTATTCATGTGCATATGTATTTGCGGGCACATTTCGTGCGTCATTTCTGCGTGAGAAATGCGGGGCACGTTTCAATCCGCTTTCCATTCTGCGTGTCACCTTCCAATTTGTTGTTATCGCGTTAATTGCCTCTCCTTTGCGGCAAAGCTGTGACTTTTTTTTTTATAGTCCACCAGATCCCTATGTCAATAGATACTACAAGCACGACAGAAGACACTGGGGGTGTGTGATATTTCTGTTAGTGAAAAATTCACATTCTACATTTTTTAAACAATCAAACATTCTATTAGTACAAACAACATTGGGTAATATGTAGAAAGACATCGCTTTGTTTCTAGCCACTTAGTAATTCCATTCCTTGTTAATCCTTTCCTATATTTACTCTCGATTCTCTTTTACACTTCTTTTTCAGAGATCCAGAAAAGAATCCTTGGACTCGACTGATAGGCCAGATGCTTTTAGTTTGTGAGGGGGGATCGGGTTTGGATGAAGCCGAAAGCCTCTTCTTAACTGCAATCAAGAACTGTAGCCTCAATTTAGAAGTAAGTGTGATGATTAGTTGGTGAGAATGTTTTGCCGTAGTTCATGAAAGTAGTGTGCATCTGGTTTAGCTGAAAAATATTAGCTTCCTAAAACCATTTCTTATCTTCCTTTTCTATTTTTTCCAGTGTTGCCGTTATATTTTCTGCGAGTTCGAGAAGAAGAACAGCCTGATTCACATACTTCGAGCGTTTCTTCAGACTGATTTTCCCCAGCTTCATAGTGACTCAGTCGCATACCTCAAGCATGTTAATAAGGTGAGAAGACCGACAATTTTCATTCCTATTGACACTTCCACTTTCCTCACTGTTGTAACGGGATTAACCAGTCTGAAACAGATGTCTCCTAGTTTCGTGAAATTTGCAACCATATGGCACCATGACAGAGCCATAACGGCTTATATTAAAACTATTTGCATTTAAAGGGAGCAAGTCATCCATGTAGAGTGGTATTAGAACTTGTCTTCAAGTCCCCTCTAACGCTAATTGTCTTTTTAATGAGCATAGGCTGTGGCTTCAGTGCCCTGCCACCGCAGCCCCATAACGATGGTGGTCAGAATAAAATGACAAATAATGACTTCTATGTTTTCCTTGGCCTCATCAATTTGTCATAACAAAAACAGACCTCTTAATCCATTCCCTTTCTTTCGTGCACTCGTGAGTGAAATATCTTTTGTAAATCAGCCAGAAAAGCAGCCATATTGCAAAAATTTGTGATGTTAGCTACAAGATATGATCTCTTAGTCATATTTGTGCGATAAACAAGTAGTATTAGAATGGAAAAAGAAGTTATGTCTTAGCTTGCTGAGTTAACCATGCAGGTAACTGCATGTCGATAGGTGCTGTCCTTATCATTACTTTTCGGGTTGATTTACTGAATTTCATGCAACTTGAAGAATGCTAATCAATGTCATGTTCACATTGCTCGACAGTTTGACAGCTTTTCACAGGAGGGACACTATAAAGCTCATAGCAGAAAGAGCATCAGATTCCGCTTGTTATTTTGCGTATATGTAGTTTGTGTAATAAATAAGTGTTTATATTTCTTTTGAATTTCTTAATCCTTTCTTTTTTCTTCAGATTTCGGAATGCGACTATGATGAGACTGTGTTGAACAGGATTTTGCAGCTGAGGTTGCTTCCTGATGTGGTGTCAACGCCACTGTACCGACCAGTCATAGACCACCTAATTGCTAACAAAGACTCCGCAGAAAAGCACTTCAGCATTCAGGAAGCAACGAGGAGTCTCACCGATGCCAATATGCTCGCGGAAGCGGGCACGCTGTTGCTGCAATTATCACGAACACACCCTGCCGCATGCACCTTCAACACAGCTGTGAATGCTGCGAGGAGGTGGCTTCGAGGAATGACCAGTGAACTTTAGTGAAGTGTAAATTTCTCTAGAAGCTATAGACTTCCTAATTGAATACACATTGATGCTGTGATTATCAAATATTTTTATTTAACTCATGTGCAATGTTCCTTATTCTTCTCTGTCGATGCTACACTTACATTCATTCCTAATACAACATTCTTCAGAATCACCTCCACATTTTTAGATTAAATTGTGGGAGAGATAAGATTACTTTCAGACAAAGTTTTGATGCAAGCAGGCTAGCTCCATGGCAATCCTCTTGTACTGGCGCAAAACTAGCCTCCTTGCACAGCTGTGAAGCACTACCATGAAGCCACCTGTGCAGACTGTAATTAGCATTCTTTCTCTCAATATGAGCTCCAAGTTCTTTTTAACTCTTTTTAACTCTTGTACAGATAATGTGCAAGAAAATACAGCATGTAATACATCCACCAGTAGTAGGACTGAATTCAAGCAGTAGTGAAGTTTGGTCTGCTTAAGAATCCCATCTCTAGCTCATCTGAGAATTCTCAGTAATGGTACTACTATACCCAGGTGTTAACAAACATACATCAACTCTATCCCTATACTGTACTATGACAAGTACAAGACAGTATCAAAATCAAAACTGCATTTGTTTTATTATGTGAACAACAAGATATCTAAAAACATTACCTCCGAGTCAAAGCAGATGCCACAATTCAGTAACACTAACTGGTGAACTTCTATGATGTCAATTCGCTTGAAAGGGGCTTCTCCATTTCACTACCTTTGAATGGCCTTTGAAACTGCTTTGTTTCAAAATTCAAGCCTGGAAACTACAGAAAAGGGCTAAAATCCAATGACTAATATATTTCAGTCTTACAACAGTGATGACTTCTATTTCTTGCAATCAAACTAGAAGATTGAAAAATGCAACACCAAAAGTGTTTCATCACTCGCAAACTCATCTTAGCTAAGCCTTCTTCTTGCCTCTTGCCAGCATTCATTTTTACTTTTCATTATGGTTTACTTCAGCAGGGCAAGTTACGTTGCACCACTTCGCTTCATTTATGAAGACCAATTTTAGTGCGTAGTGGCGTATGTAGTTATGAGGGTGCTATAGAAATGCATCTGGAAAGCACTTAGTATTTGCAATTCTGGCAAAGCAAGAAAGGATTGACCATCGGGAGTTCATCACACAGAAACAGAATCATTGTGCTGGGTCAGTTATGTATAATTATTTAATGCTGAACTGCCTGTCTGCTGGGCTGATGCCAGCACAGTGTTGATCAAGACTTAATATGCACAAAGGTAGGTTATTTCATTCTTCAAAGTTGCATTGTTCTCAAGTTGCCAAGATTCATATAGACATTGATTCACAAATGATTGAGATTCAGAATATTAGAAATATGAAAGGTAATAATAGTATTTCTTGCTCTATATACTGAACAACCGCACTAGAAAGCCAGGGTAAAATGTGAAAACTGCATGCTCACTAGTTGAGCATGTAGCATTCTTTGATCATGATCACTATTAGTCAATGTTTGTGTTATGACTTTCATTTCGAACTCCACCAGGTCACCTATAATAAGCTGAGCTTTAAAAGCACAAATTGTATTACAGCTGTTGTGAGATCACTACAATGCCCTAGGTGTCTGCCGCTTCCGGTGTCCTTAACTACTATGGTGAAAAGTGCGGAAAAAAAATCTGCAATCAAGTGTGATTCGAACCCGAGCCCTCTACATGGCTCTCAAGTATTTGACCACAAAGCTATACTGGTGCTTGGAACTCTTTTACAAAAAGAGCTTACATAGGCTTTATGTCAGGCAATTAATTGCATAAGCATATTTAATATAGCGTTGTAGAAGAATAAGCTAACAACCAGGCATCATGCAATGCTAGTTGTGCAACAAGTGTAATTCCGAGTTTTGAACCAATATTAAATGCTCAGCTGTAATTCCTAGTCATCAGCTAAAGCATTAACAAAGTGCACATAAAATGCTTTACAAATGTGTAGCGGTACCTTGCTTATTCCTAGACTGATGAATAATGGCATAGTGGGTGCTTCTCTACTTGACAAAAATTATGATTTATGGCATAGTCATTACCGTGCAGGTGTACTTGGTTGCCCTTACGGAGTTAAGAATGGGCGCTCTTCCAGCTTTCCCTGTTGCTGCGCTGCAAATTGCCTGCAGTCCATGCAGCCCTCCCCCCCTCTCTTTTGTGTGTGTGAGTGCTCGAGAGAGAGACAGAACTGTCAAGATCTCGTATAATTAAGCATGTGTCTATTCATTCAAAATGCATGTTGATTTCTGGGGTCTTCTATGTGCACAGCACCATTCCATTACCATGCTTACACTATTGTACTTGGAACAGCAGCATAAAAAAATTAAAGAAAATGTGCCTCTTGACTAATATTGATGTCCACCCTCATTGTCACTTTGTTGAAAAGGCACTTTGCATTGTATATGGTAACATATTCTGGATTTACCACTGCATATTATTTCTTTAATTGCCCATTCCACTATGCAATTTTTTCATTGTTCAGGAGCAACGCTTTAACATCTCGGTGGCAGGGCGCACTGTTTGCAAATGGGAAGTGTAACGAAGATGATTTATTGATTTGTGGTGTTTAATGTCCCAAAACCACTTTATGATTATGAGAGACGCCGTAGTGGAGGGCTCCAGAAATTTCGACCATTTGGGGTTCTTTAACGCGCACCCAAATCTGAGTACACGGGCCTACAACATTTCCGCCTCCATCGGAAATGCAGCCGCCGGTGCCGGGATTCGAACCCGCGACCTGCGGGTCAGCAGCCGAGTACCTTAGCCACTAGACCACCGTGACGGGGCCAACGAAGGTAAAAAGATGTGATGGGGTAAATGTTTCTTAAAATGTGCAATGAGAATTTATTAGTTCTATCATCAACTGATCCACTGCACTGATGAGCGCACACGGTTGGGTGGCTGCCAAGCTGCGTTAGTACACATACAGGAAAATATGTTTAGCTTCTATATCTGCTCACATCAGAGGGCAAACGTACTCTTCAGTGTGCATGCATATACTTATTCAGGTACGTGATGAGAGCTCAGAAGTATTCGGCGAAAGAAGCGAGCTTCATGCAGTAGCGTGAGATTTGGTGCTTTGCTGGGCAATATCTTGGTGCATCACTGTCAAGTCTGTAGACGATCAATAAGGCAGTAGTGAATGAGGTTACAATGAGGTGAACGGCTGACGCATCGCGACAGGACGTGCATGGTTCAAGCGGGGGTTTTAGCCGTGGTTTTGATCACGAACGCAAAAGCAGAACAAAGAAGACCTTGTTTGTTTTCCAGCAAAAGCGTTCATGTTTACAAAGGACTGTCAAGCTTTCAACAGGTAAATTCATGAAATATGAAATCAATAAAAGTAGATTCAGAAAAGTCGAAAGCGCAAAATTACTACAAATTTTCGACAGCAGCAAATGGGTGTTCAGCAAATAGGTGGACAGCAGAAATGGTCTTATTTGACACAACATGTAGACCATGTAGACATGCCGAATTTTCCGTACCGTAAGCTTTCACTTTGTGCCGCTGTGTTCCGCTGGTGTCGTAGTCAACATGTCGGACGCGGAGGATGACTTCATGTGCGACGATGAAGAGGACTATGACCTGGTATGTTTCCGTGTCATTGAAGTTTACATTCTTTACCTCTCTCTAGAAACACTCACGGTGTCAAAGTCACGCATGCTATTGTTTTCCGTGCTTTTCTTCTAAGACCAATGACTGGTAAACAGTCGTTTGCGCTAGGCCTAGTGCCTTGCCGGTGTTCTGCATGGGCCGTTTTGTGTTGACAGTGTGCGAACTCTCCGACTCTTCCTCTTCTCTGGAGTATGTTAACTATATTTAAAGTTCATGCCAGTCGTTCCGTACTATTGGCATTGTGAAATAGTGTTTAATTTATCCAGATCGATCATCTCAAGGACTGTATTGTGTCAATCTCCCATCGTTCAAACGAATGAATTGATGGATGTGCACTTTTGGGCGTGTACCTCTTTGCTTGGCATCTGTTTATTTCTGCAGCAGCACACATTACCGTCATTTAGTTTCTTGTGTAGGTAGGTTATCGATGGTGTGTTGGACCTGTACTCATTGCCTCAGATCACTCGTCCAGACATTACAAGACGAGCGCAACCACTCGTAACCTGTAGTTTGTTGTCATTTGGCAGGCATCTTTCCGCGTTGTAGTATCCTCATGGTTGTGCTTTTTTCTTTCAACGTGTAGGAATATTCGGAGGACAGTAACTCGGAGCCAGACGTCGACTTGGAAAACCAATATTACAACTCGAAAGCACTCAAGGAGGATGATCCGATGTCCGCTCTTGTCAGCTTCCAAAAGGTGAGAGCAATCACAACTACGTTATTCTAGATATCTCCTGCATATTCGATTGGAGGTGTCCTTTAACTGTCTTTCGCGCTTCCGATGTTTCCTAGGTTTTGGACTTGGAACACAATGACAAGGGAGAGTGGGGATTCAAGGCACTTAAACAGATGATAAAAATCAACTTCAAGCTGGTAAGTCCTGTTTCTCCTAGTATCGTTGCAAAATATAAACATCAATGTAGGTGGCTGCTTAGTAACAGAGCTTCAGAATTGGCTACCCAGCCCTTAGATTCATTGGATTGCATGCCCCTTCATATGCATATGTGAGATGTTTCAGAATAGGTTTTCGTCCTTTGTTTAGGAAATACTGAACCGAGTGGAAATGAAATTTGAAAGAGGATGGAAATCTGTAGTCGTATGTTTGTTTAAATTCTGGCTTCATGTGCAAAAAAAAAGCAATTTAATTGGCAGTTGTAGTAAATGCCCATTACTATGCTTATCTTTAAGTAAAGTTTAAACTACAGCTTTTGATAGTTTTTTATCAAACACTGAGTACACACATTTACATCTTCCTATTGCTGGCTCTTTCACGCTCCCCCCCCACCCACACCTTTTTTTTTTTTTTTTCGCAAGGGGCAGACCAGTCATGCAGACCTATTTTCACATTGTAATGATGTGTCTAATGTGTGAATCTTGACCAGCTTTCCAGATTTGCACAGGCATATTGCAGCAAGAATTGCTTGCATGGCCATGTTAAGCAATCTTTTTTTTTTCTCTCTTTTCATACATACGCAGGGCAAGTATGAAGAGATGATGACGAGGTATAAGCAGCTGCTCACTTACATCAAAAGTGCAGTGACAAGAAATTACTCGGAAAAATCAATCAACTCAATCCTGGATTACATATCCACCTCGAAGCAGGTCAGTGTGTGTGTGATGCATTGGATCCTCAGCAATCGCGTGTCTCTAGAAAAAGGTAATATGCTTATAATGACATGCCCAGCTGCATAGCTCAAATTTTTGTCTTACTCTACAGAAGCTGGATAAAGGGCCCCTGCAGTTTAGAGATTAGTCAATTTATGAATAATGCTATCTCCTGTCAGCCCTCAAAAATTTTCGAGCATTCTTTCATCTTCTCTCTTTCATCCCACCTTTATATTTCGTTGGCTGATCTTGTCCATGGAACACTTCAGTAATCAGCGTCGTCACCTTAATACCTAAACATCTGAGGGTCGATTTTTGTGCAAAGTGCATCCCAAAACTTTTTATTGCTGAATTAAATTGGTTAGACGAATATATTTAAGAAAACCATTGTCTAAAATTTTTAGGGTGTCCGTAAAGCTACTAAAAAGAAGTTTGTGTTGCTTCATGAACATAATTTATTTGTCAGTAATAGCAAGTTCAATTCTTACAAAAAGACAAGCTACAGTGCTGTTAAAAAAAGTTATGGGTTGAAATAAACATCTGTGTAGCTCACAGGTGTCCAAAAATAGGTGCAAGAAGTGTTAATTTGAAACTTTGATGGAGCTCCGCCGCGGTGGTCTAGTGGCTAAGGTATGCGGCTGCTGACCCACAGGTCGCGGGTTCGAATCCCGGCTGCGGCGGCTGCATTTCCTATGGAGGCGGAAATGTTGTAGGCCCGTGTGCTCATATTTGGGTGCACGTTAAAAAACCCCAGGTGGTCGAAATTTCCGGAGCCCTCCACTACGGCGTCTCTCATTATCATATGGTGGTTTTGGGACGTTAAACGCCACATATCAATCAATCAAATCAAACTTGAATGGAGTAGAAGCCACCTTTCGTTTAGTCAGCTTTTTCTTGCCATGCACACGTTCGAAGTGCTGCTCACATATCAACATCTCAGTTTTAACTTGTATTTCTTCGGGTGATGGGCTGACATTTACTGAATCAGATTCTGATTTGGCATTCGAGTAGCGATTTTGAAGCATCACTGCTCGACTCACTTGCGAAGAGAAACCAGAGTGCACTGAGAAAAGCTGTGTAGTTGTGAGTGCATACGGAGAGTGAAAACAAGTTCGAAACCTATAATAACTCTTTGTTTTATCACCGACGAGACGAAAGCAGCTTTGTAAATCTCGTCACTTGGCACGTGCACGTAAGCGGGCGTAATCTCGTACTGGAGAGCAATAAACAAGATCAAGAAATTGGTCACCTTTTGGAAGATTCTGAACCGGAAAGCCATTGACTTTGCAAGCACAAGTGAGAACTGGCTGAAGAAAAAAGCCGAAACTAGTCGGCACACTGCCGTGTTCAAGCATTTAAAAAAAAATAAAGAAAATAATTTGTGTATTCACATAGTGTGGCAGCACGTGCCAAGTAAAAGAAAGGATCTTTAAAGGCACGTGTTTTAAATATATACCCCTTTTACCGTCTTGAAAGATGGCATACGTGTATGCCTTTGACCCTAAAGGGTTAAAATTTTACAAACCTTACAGTAACTAGTTTTGTGATTTAGCCACGTTTCCCCACGAGTAACATTTTTTTATCTTGTCAGCTTATCCACACCGGCTATATGCTCTTTGGAGACACTTTGCCTTTGTGCCAATAAGCACCATACACATCATCTTTCGTTTCGTATTCTTCTTCCCTTATGCTCTAGCTTTTTGCCAAATCTATTTTGTTTTCAAGGGTAGGAAGGCACCATTACTTTCTTTCATGAACTGAATTAGGAGAAATGTTGCTGCCTAATATTTACGTTAGGTTTTTTCGTTGCAACAGTGTTCAGTAACTGTTTCATTCGTAGATGGAGCTACTGCAGGAGTTCTATGAAACAACCCTTGAGGCCCTGAAAGATGCAAAGAATGATAGACTGTGGTTCAAGACGAACACAAAGCTGGGGAAGCTCTACTTTGACCGAAATGAGTTCAACAAACTGGCGAAAATTCTGAAGCAGCTGCACCAGTCATGCCAAGTGAGATATTTACACCTCATATTGGTAGATAAATAAAGTATTTTTGATTTATAATAAGTGCGCTATTGCACTCAGTTCGTGGGTTGATTTTCACCACTTGTTATATCCAATCAAAATAGGAATTTCAGTAGGACCACTATGGTTTTGAATAAGGAGACCTAATTGAACTGGTGGGCTCCTTGAAAATTATTGCACAGAAACCATATTCAATCTACAGTGTCAAGTCACTGAGGCGTGTAAATGTGGTTTTGATAGTATGTGGGAGCAATGTTGCATACCATGCACCATCCACCCTGTTTCGAATTCAGAGATTCAGTTGGAATTATGATGCGTCGTAAAGCTCATCTGCCGCATACAATCAAACATGTCTTGGTGTCATGTTTCATAGTCAAGAGGCCATCTATCATGTGAAACTGGCAATCGCATTGCAGTGTTGATACAGTCTGGTGAGAGCCTGTGTTCCACTCGTTAAATGAGCGTTCACGGTTCTTTTTTTGTCTGTGTGTGGCAGACCGACGACGGATGTGATGACCTGAAGAAGGGGACACAGTTATTGGAGATTTATGCGCTGGAGATCCAAATGTACACGGCCCAGAAGAACAACAAGAAACTGAAGAAGCTGTACGAGCAGTCGCTGCACATCAAGTCTGCAATCCCGCATCCGCTGATCATGGGTGTGATTCGTGAATGTGGTGGCAAGATGCACTTGCGTGAGGCCGAGTATGAGCGTGCACACACAGACTTCTTTGAAGCATTCAAAAACTATGATGAATCGGGCAGCCCGCGGCGGACCACCTGTCTCAAGTACCTTGTGTTGGCCAACATGCTCATGAAGAGTGGCATCAACCCCTTTGACTCCCAGGAGGCAAAGCCCTACAAAAATGACCCTGAAATTCTTGCCATGACCAACCTTGTCAGGTATGTCACTGTTTGTTGTGTGCTATGCTTGCAGGTTCCCTGCTCCTCGGGAACTTGCAGGGCCATAGTTAAATAATTCTTGCCGTTTAGCGTACACGTGCGCGTGCGTGGCTTTTCATTGATGGTGTTTGTTATGCGTGAAAGCGGTTTGTGTGGGGTTTGACTGTGGCGTATTAACATGAGAGCTTCATTTCACGTCTTTCAGTTTTTTTTGAGCTCTGAAAATAATTTTGTCAGTTCGATGGTCGTAAGATTATTGGTTCTTGAAGTAGCCATAACAGCTATCATCATAACCCCGAGCACTACTAACTGAATATCCCTGGGTGAAATACGTTTCTTTTTTTTTTTTTTTTTCAGTGAGACCATTACACAATGTGCGGCCTTGTATGTGATGGAAAAAACAATTCACAGATGAAGGGGATGTCTCTAGGGTACACACTCACAGCAATGTAGAACCTCGCTCCCTATCTAAATCCTTACTGAGCCTCATCAATAGCAGTGACTTATCTTTCCAGAGGAACTACATGATGATGTTTAGAGCGTCTATTTGGTACACAGCAATAATCATCTAGTTTTCTTGTGCTTCCTTTCTCAAAAGTTTTGCACACACTACTTTTCTACCCAGGACGGTATCGCGTCCCTCAGTGCACAAACAGTTCTGGACCTCACTACTGGGCATTCGGTAAAAATTCAAGGAAAGCACACTAGGCGTGTGGCAGAAAACCACCCAGAATACGTATGCCCTTTCTTAATAGAGTTAGTGGTATCACCTAGAATGCTGAAGTTACAATGTTTAGGTTGGTGCCACCAATTTAAAATTATTTTTATTATTGATGAATTATTTCATAAAATCGAATTTTTCTTCAACTGACCATGTTATTTGTGATCACTGTTGGAAGAAAAGGGGACTGTGCTAATAGGTGCAGTTGGGATTGTTTATTGTTAGTTCCCTTGGTCATAAGATGTTTGCGACACTCTAAGTTGAGTACTGCTTGGTTATTGCCAAGGCACCACTACTTTTTATTCAAAGAAAAAGCCAAAAGTAATAAGGGCAGCTTTTTCGTTCTTCTGATTGAGGTGCTTGAAACATTCAAAAACGTTATTATCTAATCACCACACAGCTGGTTTTCTTGGACTGCATTGGACCCTTCTTGCACTTTTATTCTTTTTGTATCCACTATTTGCAGCTGTTCAGTCACTTCTTTAGATGGACGTTTGCTAATGCTTGCAATGTTGAATTGTATCCATGCTGCATTTTGTGATCTACTTTATAATCTTGTTTCTGATTTGGAGCTCACAAGGGCAAAGTAATAGGTACTACCGAGAGAATATGGCATCACTGTTTGTGGGCAAGTGTCACAGTGACACAGAAGTCACTCTCCTGAGCTCCCAGATCCGATGGTTTTGTTTTAACCTTAGCGCAGAAACTCTTGGCCACTCCAATGTGAGAATGCTTGTCGAATGTCGGATGTTGATGTTCTGTAGAAATTTAATTTGGACAAGTTTATTTGGTATCACAGAAATTCCGTAAAAGGGAACATATGTACTTTCGTGATATCACAAACGATGCCGATATCAATACAGGCTTAAGAAAGCAATGCATTCAGCAGACGTAAGAGACATAGTAGCTTGGCCAACTAATTTAAATGGCCCCGCCGCGGTGGTCTAGTGACTAAGGTACTCTGCTGCTGACCCGCAGGTCGCGGGATCGAATCCCAGCTGCGGCGGCTGCATTTCCGATGGAGGCGGAAATGTTGTAGGGCTGTGTGATCAGATTTGGGTGCACGTGAAAAAACCCCTGGTGGCGAAAATTTCCGGAGCCCTCCACTACGGCGTCTCTCCTAATCATATGGTGGTTTTGGGACGTTAAACCCCACATATCCATCAATCAATCAACTAATTTAAATGATAATGTAGAATGTATGTCTAGGTATGCTGTTCGCTGTTACCCTTCTTACCACTTAAGCAAAAAAAATTGCAGTGATAGACTGGTGTCGCTGATTGCGAATTGCAAATAGCTTAATGGCTAGATTTTACGTTTGATATATTGCCCCGAGCCATATTAACATGATAGCATTACAAAGCACATTGCAGAAATTGCTGTGTTTGCGTTGGCAGCTTCGGTTATAAGCAGAAAACTGGCATTGCTCATAAGTAGAAAATCGTTGTGGGTGCAAAGAATAAAATTCAGTGTTTCTAGCTTCTATTCAACTCAGGCTTTCTGCATGCCACTCTGGTTTCATGTGCAGAGCCACATTTGTGCTTGAAACGGCTTTAGGTAAAAACCTCATATCCCTGTCACACAGCCACCACCAAAGTCTGTGTATGCTCCATCCTTATACTCCATCAAAGTGAATCTCCCCTTGGGAGTTCGACGGACATGGAGTTGTGCCAGTGTCACACTGCAATGACAAGATTTTAATAGTTGCCGCAAGGGGCTCAGGTGGCTCTGCTTGACTTTCGCATAAATATTCGAATTTCATTTCTAGTTGTTTTCCTTGTGAATCTTTGTTATGCAGTTTTTACAAAAACACGCTATTAAGTAGGTCTGAAGCAAACAAAGCATTAAAAATTATTTCAAATGAAAACGAATTCGCTAAATGTATCGATGCTGGAAGCGAGGCTGGCCACCTTGTGCCCCCTAAAATGTTTATTTACATTTGCACACTCCACAACTAGTTGTGTTTCTTTGCTTCGTGAGCGCACATTTTGTCTTCTGTATATTGGCTGTGTCTTCAGCTGGCGACGATGATGCAGCACTGTCAGTCATTGCTCTCACGAGCTAACCCAGACACATGGCTGCAACTGTACGCACAGACGAAATATCTCGGCCTGAATTGTGAGGCACAGTGCGGAGGGCATAGGTGTAAAAATAGCTGGACTTTGGCGTGCGTGCGTGCGCGCGCGTGTGTGTGTGTGTGTGAGAGAGAGAGAGAGAGAGAGAAAAGAAACACAGGTTGTGAATGAGTACTGCAACGAAAGATCATTTCAATATTGCCAAAAAGTATTATTCTTTTCAATGCAGCAATTAAGTGCTTGGAATTTTTTTCTGACCTGTAGACTACTGGGGACGAGAGTACCTCGTTCCGCTGCAAAGGGAGATGGCCGAATATCCTTTGCGAAATGCTCTGTTTACCTTCGTTTGCGTAAGGGTCGTCGCGTGACACGGACCGCATCTCCCTTGTCGTAAGGACGAAGGAGTTAAGCGGTGTTTGCGGGTGCCCATGTGGCAAGGGTATTATACAGACGTCATGTAGTGCAAGGTGCCGTATTAAAAAAATGGAATATTGCATAGCAGAGGCATAGCACCAGACATCACTCTGGGATTTACACGAGTTGGTGGTTTAAGGGCCAACCCCAAAGTTCCTGGGAATATTGGATCATCATAATCAGCAAGAGCATCAACAGTGTGCAGCTGTGAAGGTGCTCGTCCCTTTACGAACTCCTTATGTGTACTACATTAATTTTGAGAATGAACTATAACGGGCACTTCGCAACAGTACTTTCATTTGGCATTCTAGAAAAGTTTATAGCAGCCAGCCTTACATGCACTGTTGTTTTTTTCCTCGTGGCACTGTTGTCGTGTCCACCAAGAATCAAAGTTTGGCAAGCGAATGAGAAGGTGACACAAAGGGGGCCCCAATAACACTACCGCGTTCCACTCTGGAAGTTGGAGCTCAAATGTCCTCCAAGTTTTTATTCCGATAGTGGTCATATGGATAGTCTTGTCAAGTTTTTGCCACCACTGCCATCATGACCCGTATAAAGGTCAAATTAAAAAAAATCTCCCCGTACACTGTACTTTCTACCCACGGGTAATAGTATGCGGGTGTGGGTGATGAATGCAGCTGAAGTACAATTCAAATGGGTTGGCCCACCTCTGTCATTTGCATGCGTTAAGATCCTTCAGAAGGGTTTCAACTTGAACTTGTTGGTGATTCATCTCCATGGTACTGATGTGCTTGAAAGACAGGGACACAAGAATGAACACTACCTGTGTGCTCCTTGTGTCCCTGGCTTATGTGTACATCAGTTCCCATCAAGATAGGATCCTCTTGGCTGTTAGTCTTGCCGTGAAATGCTCAGGCAGAGAGGAATGCTCCACCTGTTTTTAACAAGCATGAAAAGGGGGAGGGTGGTTGCTCGAGCAGCAACTGTGAACTTTGGTTTTAAAGGCGCTGGTACCATTGCTGGGTTGCATGCTGTCTCCCTATCTAGGCAACCATCAGCAGGCAGCTGGGATACCCTTCTGAATGCTGCACTTTCAATGCGAAGAGACTGTGTGAAGAGGGCCCCGGAAGCAGCCGTATTCTTTCACACTAGCGTTTTGTCGGGTTGCGTGAGATCGGACCCAAAAGTGTTGGTTGCTAGTCTTACTTTATGTAACTTTACTATTTGTTGCTATTACATTCTTTGCTTGACTCTTGCTATGATATTGAGGCTTTTTTATGAGGGGGGACTTGATAATTCAATCAATATATTAAGCTCCTCCTGAGTTGGAATGATCGAGAGCCTACTGTATGTTTAATTATAGATATCCACTCCCGTGTTGTCTTGCACATGTGTGTGGATGACATTATAAGTTGTGCCCCTGCCCTCTCTCATTTTACTGGAGGTTTTGCAAACACAATGTTATATTTGCAGTGCTTACCAAAATAATGACATCAGTGAGTTCGAGTTAATATTGAAGACCAACAGGAAAAACATCATGGATGACCCTTTCATCAGAGAGCACATTGAAGGTAAGTGAAAGCATTACTAAAGCTTACCTGCACTACGATTGCACTTGCTTTTACAGCAATTTAATTTTGCTTTTTCTACTTCCACAGATCTGCTTAGGAACATTAGAACACAAGTCTTAATAAAGCTCATCACACCTTATACCAGGATTCACATACCTTTCATATCAAAGGTGAGTTATCTGCCTTCATTGCTTTTCTATGTGTGGCCGTGATTATATGAATTTGTTACCTTCATATATTTTTTGTGTTATTCTCTTGCCAGGAACTCAACATAGACTCAAGTGAAGTGGAAAATCTTCTAGTATCTTGTATTTTGGACAGGTGAGGTTCTGGTCCTCGTTTCCTTTATCTATTAGGCAGTCATGTGGTATTGTAGTACAGAAACTTAATCTTGCCGTAATCTGTAAAATGGTGATTGAGTGTGTTACAATTTTGTGCTGTCTTCATGCATCATTACTGCTAAGACTTTGAATAAGCATTGGCGTGGCACAATTGCTGTATAGGTCTTTGCCTGAAAGGCATGAAGCATTATAAAGTGGAGAGGCTTAGCTAGTTCCGCAGCTATGTAATTATTTTGTGGAGTCAGTCTTTTTTTTTTGTTAATATTATTATTACAGTGCTCAGCATGAAACTGTTATGGCCAGTCTTAAATTGCCTGGGCAGTGTATGTGCACACGTGTGTGTAATGTTTAATATGGAGCCTGACACATCATCATTGTGAGCATCATTTGTTGACATTCTCACATGAGGACATTAATTTTTTTTCGGTCTCTCACATGCCTTCAGGTTGTTTGTGCACCTTTTTTTTTTAAGCGCTTGAGTGGTAAAGAAGGCAGTGTCTGTCATATGTTCTGGCTAAGACTGCAAATTCTATAAGCATTAGCTTTTGTTGATACACTTATAACAAACTTATAGATACTCTTGATGGTCTGATTTCACCACTATATTTTTTGCAGCTTAATTGATATCAGGAGATGTTTTATAGAAGATATGGTATGATTATATAATATATAAACAGTATTGTAATACATTATGAAGGGTCATAGGGTAAAAATTAATAACTAGATGAAAGTTATGTTCAAAGCCCATGGCTCAGTACAGTGACTTATGTCTTGTAGCTAGCCATATCTTAACACCTAAGCATTGAAAGCTAATGCTGGGGACAAATCTTTCTCGTCATACAATTTATTGATCTTTCGGGCTATAAACACATTGTTAAATAATTATTGGTGCAAGAGAGTACTGTTTCTTATCTTTGTTTTTTCTTACCTTCTTTTATGACCATTTTGCCATACCACTTGTTCCCCTGCTTTGGAGCAGCATGATCCAGGGTCGCATTGACCAGGTGAACCAGGTTCTTGAGTTGGACAGCAAAGGTCAAGGTGCAGCCCGGTACAATGCACTAGACAAGTGGACAGCACAGCTTGGCACGTTGCACCAGACCATCGTGAACAAGATCATGGCGTAGCACACGCCAGGTCTAGACCACCGCCCCTAAAGCTGTGCGAGCCCATGAGTGCAGTGACTGCAGTGTCTGCCCACGAATGCCTTCTCTGCATGGCGTCCACTTCAAGAGGCAACTTCTAAATCATACCACCGTCGGCTGTGTGACAGCAACATTGTGTGTCTGACACGCTGGTTCCTCCATTCTTACTGGAAGCTCTGTTAACAGATTTGCACTCGTTTTACGTTGACTTACAAAGTAGCCATTGGCTGCTGTCGCTCGCACAAATTGCAGGTGTGCAAGCGTAATTCGAGTGCTTTTGCAGAAATTGAATCCACCATTTTTGCTCTCTATGGTTGGTTACAGGCATGACTGTGGTGCATGCCCCCCTCTGTTAGCTGTTATGGGAAGGTATGGAGCAATTTGACTGCAATGTAACACCCAACAAAGCACTGCTGATGACTTACCATATGTCCAACAGTCACTTCTCAGAGAAGCAATACTTAGGCCCAATTCAGTTCGCGCCTTTCGAGCTTTCTGCATCGCAGTGCTGCAAAGTGCATGTGGAGATGCTTTGTGAACAGAGCTGTGCGTCTGTAGCTATGCATGGCTTTCAGTTGTGCGTAACACGCGTGAACAATGATAGAATGTGGCCAGATGTGATGAGCGGCTTGAGGACGCAAATTATAAATGCTAGCTCACGTAGTGACAAAAATTCTTTTGTCCTTTTTCAAGCTTCTCTATTTTTTCCAATTTTCCCCAGCCAGAGCATACTAGCATATTTTCTTAAGGTGAAACAAGTGTAGAGCACTTGTTTTAAGCTAATTGAGCCACTTTTTAAACTGTGCAGTTTAACTTGAAAGCATTGGCATTCAGTGTTCACATGTTCGTGTTTTGTGGATAGCATTTTTCTTCCGATGTGTTGCTGGTCCTGTCTTGTACATAACAGTTTGCCAACAGGACAGCAGAAACTTTCGATGGTCCTGACCTGTTGGCAGTGCGCGCCTCTTTCTGTGCTATTTAAGAGTGAGTGATAGACTGCTTGGGTTTGTAAAATAAACGCTGTGCCAGAGAGTTTTGACAAAATGTTGTCCTGTGTTTCCTTTTTCAAAATAAGTAAACATGTGTGTGTGCTGACAATGAACTTTATTATTTTGGTTGTGTAAACTGCAAACAGCCCGTCTGCTGCAAATAATTCAATTGGTATTTCTTGATACCAAAGTCTATCTTCGCTTTAAACTCAGTTTTAAATGGTGTCTTGATGTGAAGAGGTTGACTTAACCTGTAACACAAAAAACACTTGTTAACATTAACGAAGCACCTTGACCAAGATATATTTAGAGGGACATAACAGAAACAGTGTCTAGGTTTACATTGACAAACTGCATTTGAAGGACATAATGTCAAATGTTTCACTATCATAAGTTCATTATTAGCAGAGAAAATCAAGGTTAAAGCTTCATTTTTAAATTTCATGCCAAAATCTTCGTGCGTGAGAAAAAATTTCAAAGTGATTGAGTGAACAACTTTTATCAACCCCCTGCAGGTTACCGGACTGGGTACTTGCCTAAGAGTCGGCCGAGAGACCATGTCTCTCCGCAGCTTCCATGGCCTGTTGGATCGCTCAGTTTATTGTGTGGTCCTGAGCTTAGTAGCTCAGGACTAAATTTCAAAATTTATTTTTGGTTTTGTGATATTGGCTAGGATGAGATTTTCTGAAACGTAACGCTAGGTCTATGACGCAAAGATTACAATGTACTTCATCTTTAAGGATTAAAAGCTACGTAGGACCTTTTAGATGCCTTAAAAATCTATGACATCATCGTTTGGTGCAGGAATATAAAGGTAGCGTATCCACCCACATTTTCATGGCACGCATATTTGTCTCCCTTTCACCAGGATCATATTTTTGCACTTCATGCCTAGATTTCATGTGCCTGAAAAGTCTGGAACATTCTGTAGGGTTTTTTTTTCACTGCATGCGTGATTCTATGAAATGGCATAATGACGACTGGGGGAGGGGTCAGTGCTGCTTTCTTACGGCCATTGCCAACATGTTCGGTAGGACGGTTTTGTGCAGTCACTAGGTCTACATAGCACAAGAATGGTCTTAGCAGCTTAGCTCATAGTGAAAGTCAGTTTTCACTTATTTGTAAACGTCTCAGCCACTTCACAGTAAACGTTTGCTTATGGTGCATTCAGACGACGGACCGAATCCGGATTTGTCATGGACGCGGACGGCTAATCCGCGGATGATCCGCCTGCAGGCGCATCCACACGGCGGACGGTGTCCTAGGAGAAAACAGCCGGATTACCCTCGACAGCAGATTCGGCTCTCACTTGCGCCCGCTGGCAGCAGACCGGTTTGAGAGTATTCAACATGGATGCCCGCAAGAAACGACGCTTGGCTGCGATGTCTGTCGCGTTGTGACAAATGAACGAGGAGTGTTGTTCTTTCAGGAGAAAAGGTAGTTGCTGGCAGAATGTTCTATCAACACCATTGTTCCCCACTAGTAGAACTTATGAACGCGTCTCCCATCCGTTCTTATGAGCGGCACGTCGCCGGTTGCAGAAGTTACAATATTTCTCCACCATGACGGCTAAGAATCTCGCGTGTCAAAACAACGGCGGCGACATTTACCGAACCACCAAAAGTGATATCTGCGTATCTAATCACCTGAGAACAAAGCCCCCGGAAATTAAGTAAACCATACTGAAGCGTAGATGATGCCGACCAGTCATGCAGCAAGCTGTCCGCGAGCCCTGGAGGACACGCCGCGAGCAGACGAAAAGTGTACTGGTTGCCAGAAACACCGAGCTATTCCGCTGAAGTACCGGCTCTCCCCCGCCAGAATCCCGATGTGAGAAACAGGTTGGGTTCATCCGTCCGCGAGCCGCGCGGACGAGTCGCGGACGAGGGGAATCGCTGATGTGAGGTCACGTGACGCGCCGTCCGTCCCGCCACATCGGGATTCGGTCCGTCGTCTGAATGCACCATTACTGTTGAAGTATAGTTTTGATTTATGCTCCTAAACGTGATTTTTTTTTCACTTGCGATGAATAGTGAGAGAAGTTTAGAACTGTTGGGAAATGCTGGCATACTTGCATAATTACACGGAAGTAGACTTATAGAGCTTTGGGTGTTTTACAAAAATATTTCCTTTGAGCAGCTTACAAACCCATCTCAATTCGTGCTTGTGGTCTTTGTATCAACTTAAACTGGCATACTATGATGGCGATTCAAAGTAACACAATACGGTACATTCATTTGGTAATGTTCCTTTGTTTCAAGAATGTGGTGGTGGTAAAGGAAGTAATCAGCTATTATAACATATGTTTAGTAATGAAGAGAGTGCTTCTGCTGTAGCTGGGTCATTATGACATTGCACTGGTGAACGTAGGTGTGCTTCATACTGGCGTGACAGGTGCATTTTGCTTAGCACGAAATGCAAGCAAACACTTGATAGTTTTGCATGCATGTTGGACTTAATAAGGTCAAATTTGACCAATCTCGCTACTGGGTGTGCCAATCATTTTATTATTGTGGGTTGTAAAATGCCATTGTGATCATAGTGACAATTTTCATTTACCAGCTTTGTACTGTCCGTTGATATTACTCTATTTTGAAATGAACTATACTGTATCTAGTTAAATGTTCAGCAGTCACTTTTCGTGAATATTCTGTGGGAAATATTCTAATTGGCGATACTGAAAGACTAAAGTGACAACGTGCATTGCGCATTTGGTACTGCTAGTCTTGCCTCTTAATTAACAAGAAAACATAACTGGAGAAAATTTCTCTATTATACATTGAAGGAGCTCCCGAGATAAAGCCATCTTTTCAAGTTTCATGGGCGCAATACCAGGCATCGTTGCCAGTATTGGTTAACTGCTAGAAAATCCAAAGTGCCGTCTCAGAGGCGCTTTACTAAAAGTGTTCAGATCTGTTCATTATTGGACATCCCAGAAATCAAAAGTCCCGTTACCATGCCCCCAGGAGGGGAGCTTTAGCGACAAATGCTTTATTCTCCCATTTCGTTGAGTTCTCTCCTGTGCCAGAGGAAAATGAGCACGTTGTGTTGACGTGACAAAACTGGCCCTCTTTTCTGCTACTGGTGCTCTTTCGTTGACGGCACTGCGCTCCAGTATGGATTAAAAACGAGTCGCATGACATGGTTGCGATGTTCTATAAACGGTCTGGATTCGCGTTAGGGTGACCCCAAACCGGGCGGGGAAGCTCTTGGAGGAGCACTGAATAGAAAAAGGGTGTATCTTTTATTTAGTAAATTGCCCTTTCATTAGCGAGAGCACCTCTCTTCACATGAGGAAACGTCTCGTAAGCGAGAAAATGCAGGTGACGACACTTAGGTGAAGTTCCCTCGACTCGAGATGGCATAGGTTTTCACGTCTTTTGCTGGACAGTCTAATACGTAGTTTTCAATGAAAATTAATGAAGTACATTGGCTCAGGAAATCTAAAAGATTTCTTTCTCAATGCGGCCAGAACGCAATAACGAAACAACAGAAAAGAATGACCGAAACAAGAAAAATTTGGACCATCTCTTTGAAAGGAACCCTGATAGGATGCGACGCAACAGCGGTGCGCATGGCGTTGACCCGGTTGAAACGGACGTCGACGCTGGTGCTGGAAGAACGATTTGAAGCGAAACTCAGTGTAGCGTTTACTCCAGTAAACGTTCGTTTGAGACGCAGAGACACGGGTGGCGAGTTGGGTTTCGTGAAAGTGTGGTCGAGCGTTGCGGGCGGTGGGGAGGGTGTAGCGAGAGAGAAGTGAGTTGCGAGTGGGAGGAGGAGTCGGTAGTGGCGAGGGTGCTACGGGTGAAGGAGACACGGATATTAGCGCGCACCTGCGAGGAGAGCGTAATGTGAACACGCAGCTGCGGCGTGACCTACTTGCACCGCTTCAACATCTGCGGTGAGGGGAACGCGTTGAGGGGCGTTCGTACGGACGCACGTGCGTATGGTGTTACACTCGTGAGTCAAAGGGCTGCTTCTCGTCTAAAAACGACTTGGTTTGTACGTACAAATCGAAAACGGAACTACCGTTTTCCGCAACCGCCGCGCGGGAAACCGCGGTCGTGGTGACACGATAATCAATAGTGACTGCTGGCCGAAGGGACGCGGCTAAAGCAGCGGTTATTAAGGTTATTAAAGGCAACAAAGACGTAAAAAATGCTAGAAGCGTTTTGGCGTTCCTGTCCAAAAAATAAAATCTAGTAACACGTTCCTGTCGTTCTGCGTACTTTGGCTATACTTTGGCATTAAGTTTTCAGTTGGTCTCAAGCGAAACTTTGACCTGCGCTTTCCCGGTAGCCAGCTGCGCCGTCCCGTCCCTTCGCGTGTACCAGGAAGACATGCGCGAATTCTTTTGAGAGAAATAGGCTTTGCTAGTTGTTTTCATGACGCAAAATTTCTGGACATAATAGGTGATATACCGCTTTTTGAGACCTTCTACTGTAGTAGAGAAACTCTACCTTCGTGTGTTCAGCGACTCCAAGTCATTATAAGAAAGCAACTCCGATGTTAACGACCCCCCCCCCCCCCACTGTTTTTGCTATGTTTTTTTTTAATTTTTCTTGTACAGAAAAGGAGGGGACTAAACAACGCGGCCTCCCCTCCCCCGGAGAACGCCTGATATAGTTAAAATGTCCGAATTCCTCCAATATGGCATCCCTCATAATCATGAATATCGTGGTTTTGAGACGTAAAACCCCACATATTACTACTGATCAACAGCGTTTTAAGACCATGCTCAAAAAGTTTTAGTTGAGCATGGTCTTAAAACAGCATTTCAAGACCATGCTCAACCAGCCCTACACTAGCATGAACCACGAACTACTGATTGTAAATAGAAGAGTGTACGTGCGCAAGTTACCTCCTCGCATTCTCTTTTATCTTCCGCAGAACTTCGCGGAGCAGTAACTTTCTTGAGTTATTCCCGGGAGTCTGCATCAAAAGTGGACTCAATCAGAAAGAAACCAGTGTGCAAAAATACCGACTCAAGCAAGGCACAAAAAATACGAGAAAGGATGGTACCTCCCTAACCCCGTCACTTATACATAATAAACTAATGCATCACTAACCGTCATCACTAACCTGTTACTTATGAAATATATATACTTCTACGTACCAGTGACATCTGGATGATCAGTATCGGTGGTGCTGCTCTTTTAACCATTTGGAAGTATATCTGACTCTACTCCTTCGAGTGTGTATTTTTTCCGTAACCATATAATTAATCTTGGTGGATAATGTGCTCAAACGCATACGGAAGAAGGGAAGGATGACCATCATGAGCTTCCGGAAGGAGGCGGAATATAGGGGTGGGCAGTTGACCCCCCCCTCCCCCCTCTTCCTGAAATGTCGAATGATATTTACGCACTAACGGCACTGAGTTCTGGTATATGTGTACAAGTGTGAAATGGCATTTAGGATTGCGAGCCGGCGTCTCCCGTTACGAGTAATCTTGCTGCTTAGGGTTTTGCGAGAAACTTTTGAAGGGGGGGGGGGGGGGTTCATCTTAATATATGTGCGAGCGCGTGTTTGTATGCGTCCGTGTATATGCAAAAAAAAGATGCACATATGCAACACATACAAAATTGAAAAACTTCCAGGTTTTGAAGCCCGCCCCATCAGTATAAGATATATATACATAACACCGTGCACCGCGCCTCAACTTATAAAACACACACACACATAGAACACGAGCTGCGCTCGTGTTTGCTTCGTGTCTTGGGCATTTCGCGCAGTTTAGGAATGTTTAACAGCAATGAACCAACTATAGGTCTGCCAAGACGTACTACTAAGGTTCAAATTAAAATGTATTCTGGTTACATGCCTAATTAATTTACGTACCGCTGCTTGTGCGGGTGGACACCGTGTCATCGTCATCCGAGTCAGTCTCAGCCAGTTGCTCCACGACTGCGGCCAGTTGAGTCGCTTCCGCCAGCAGAGATTGAGTTCGCCTGAAAGGACATAGTGACGGAGGAAGCAATGACCTGGCTTTGCAACGCCATCATCGTTCAACAGTGAAGGGTTCTACTTAGGGTAGCGCTGGACTAGACAAGGTATCGGCGTTTCATTTAAAACTTGCTGCTCCAGACATCTCAGAAGTCTTAAGCAATATAATTAATGTCATTTTTAAACAAGGTATATTTCCGAGCTCACTGAAAAAAGCCATGTTAATCCCAGTATACAAAAAAGGTGATACGACAGATGTCCGTAACTACCGCCCTATTACTATTTTGTCTTCCATCAGCAAACTTATTGAAAAATTATTTGTGAAACGTATTAATAAGTACCTCAATAAATTTAGTCTGCTAAAGCCTTGTCAATTTGGTTTCCGGGCTGGTAGTTCTACGAATTTAGCATTGCTATCATTAACCGATTTCTTGAAAACGTCCATCGACAACGGTAATTTCACAGGGTCTGTATTTCTTGATTTCACGAAAGCCTTTGATACCATTAGTCATAATATTTTATTTAGCAAATTAGAGTCCTTGGGTATCACTGGCCCATCCTTGACCTTCATAAAAAACTACCTTCTTGATCGTGAACAATCAGTCTGCATTGGGGGCGTTAATTCTAATGTTAAAATAATTAATCAAGGGGTCCCACAGGGTTCTATTCTTGGACCCTTACTGTATTGTATCTATATTAATGATTTGCCTGACTGCCTTGGAGATTCTAAAGTTATTCTTTACGCTGATGATACGACCATTTCCATCTCGCATCAATCATTACCTACTCTGATCAATATGTTGAACAAAGAACTGACTAATGTCGTTGAATGGTGTCGCTTAAACAACTTGATTTTAAACCCGCTCAAAACTCAATTCATGGTTTTTAAAACATCACGAAAAATGCTACCTTTCATTCCACAAGTGTTCATTGACAATCATTTCATTCCTGCGTCTAACTGTGTGTGTTTTCTTGGCATAAAATTGGACGCTCATTTAAAGTTCACCAATCATATTCTTTACGTTAAACAAAAAACAGCATTTGGTATAAGATCACTCATCAAATCTCGTCCTTTTTTTTCACTTGAAGCCTTATTGTCTTTATACTTTGCCTTTATACATAGTCACATCACCTATGGCATTGCATCATGGGGAAATACATATAACATTCATATTTCGTCTGTACAGCACATTCAGAATCAGGCCACTCGCATTATTACCAACAGTTCATCTTATTCTAATGCTACCGCACTCCTTCAGGCTAACTGTATTCTTACTGTGTCTGGCTTATTTAAATTTCACTTAATCACATTGTTATATAAACAACTTAACAAACAGCTTGTGTTTGATTTAATCGATGCTAGTTTACTCACTAACACCAATAGCACTAGATTCACCCACAGTCACAACTTCCTTTTACCTAAATGTAACACCAATTATGGCAAAATGACGTCCGCCTTCGCGGTCATTAAATTGTGGAATAACCTGCCCTATACACTAAAATCATCATCATCTTTTCATGCATTCAAACGTGATCTTAAAAACTTCATCTTGCATAACTAGGTTGACAACGATGATTACTTAACGATTCTTGGTATCCGGGCATGAAATGGGAAAGTCTTTGCAAATTTACGTTATTGCTTTATGGCGTGATTATGTTTTACTTGTATAACTTATTACTATTGTTCTTTTGTCGCATTCTGACTACCTGTTTTGTTTACTTGATGTTATTTTATGTAAGTTCACTGTTTACTTTTCTTTGTGTTGCGTATTTTACGTGCTGTTATAATTAATAATTTTATTGTTATATTTAACCGAGGGTCCCCCTGCAGTCGCTTGACTTTGGGACCCTCGTCTGCATACTGCATTCCACGAATTTTATATTTTGAATGAATGAATAAACTGAACTGAACTGAAATAAACGATCCTCCGCAACCGTGAACACTGTGTGCAAGTTTGTTTACGTGGATTGCACTTGAGAGATGATGGCCAACTCTTTCCTGTGCAGTTGTCTGGTCAGCAGGCGCGAAGTATTTGTCTGCTGGTGAGGCAGGTTCGTGTATTTTTAACGCGACCGCGTTCTTTTGAAGAGCTCGACTGTTTCGCACAAACTGTGGGGCCGGTGGTTGTTAGCAAACAAAAATCGGCGTTGTCCGTCAGCGAAAGTTTCATGGATATGATAATAAAGAAATAAAAAAAAAGCATGGCTGATCTCTCCATATAGGAATCGATATACCATGAAAGTAAAACAATTCCTTACGGAAGTAGCTTAATGTCTACTGTACATTGATATAAGTGAGCTTATACAATGTTTGTTGGTGTATGACAGCTGAAGCACCTTTTAAAGAAGTGCATTCACGCTTAAGCCTAGTTCACACTGATACTTCCGCTTTCTACAGCGACCGAAATTCCCCTGCCGCCGAAACGCAGCGTGGTTCGCACTAGACGCCTCCGAATAAGTCATCTACCACGGGGCGAACGTGGTATGAATGCGCTGTCACCCGGTGGTTGTCGCGGCTCGCAAACGCCACTACGCTCTCCGGTGGTGTATACTTCGACGATTCTCGTACACAAGAAGCAAGAAAAGACAGTACTGCTTACTTTGCTGGCAAGTGGCTGTCTTGTAATGCACGAAGAGCAGAAAAAACCACCGACGCCAGCGGCGTTGGTGGGTTCGTTTTGCTCTGCAAGACCGCAACAAGCTCGGTCACGCCAACAGCAAGCTCGGTCACTTCTTTCACGAAATACGGATGCGAAGTAGGCACGGAGTAGCTTAAAATCCCGTTGGTTTCAACAGTCAGTTACGTGCACTGCGGCATAACAGGTGAGTAGGGCTTAGCGGCCATTTTTCGAAATTCCTTGACTAGCGCTTCTATTGGTCCGCAGTGACCGATTCGGCGGCAAACGCCGCAAAAATCGGTCCGAGAGCGATCAGCGCGGAGAGGGCCCTTTCGGCGGATCTCGGCGCCGCCGAACCGGATTCGGAGCACTTTCGGCGGCCGGAATGCTCAGTGTGAACGCGGCCTTAGTGATACATCTTGATCCCGACGACTGATGAACATGATGAATGACTGATTAACGATTAAACATATGCCCTTGTGGTCATGGATGCCTGTAGTAGTTGTAGTAGTTAACGGGGAGAGCGGAACCAAAGAAAGCTCTGTGACAGCCAGAAGAGCGTCAATGATTGTACGCCAAAGACACTCCTTAAGAAACTTCGTCAAGGCCGGGAACTGCTACCGCATGCATACACCGCACAAATAGCACAACGTCATCGGTAGTGGGCTGGAATTTTTCAGTGGACCGATTTCGTGCTCCGGACGCTGGCACACACGCGGCCACTGCTGGGCGACGACGCTGGTTGCGTTGCGCGCTGTGCTTGGTGGTGGTTCCTCACCGACGCCGGCGTTCGGTGGCGTGTTCGCATCGGCACTTGGGCGCAAGATGTGCATCGAATACTTCATGTGCTGGCGGGGATCCCATGTTATTTTAGATGCGGAAGCATCTTATACTCGCGCCTTGTAGTGTGCCGTCCGCGCCGTCCGCACCGCTTCTCGAACATTCGACAGCTGACGCGCGCGCATGCGCCGTCGCGCCGTCGCCCACCATCTGTGCCGCGCGCGCTTCTCCTTCGAGAACATTCGACAGCTGACAGCGCATGCGCCGTCGCGCCGTCGCCATCTGTGCCGCGCGCGCGCTTCTCCTTCGAGAACATTCAACAGCTGACAGTGCATGCGCCGTCGCGCTGTATATATACTCAAGGTCGGCGCTCGCTCGCTCAGTTGCTGCTCGTCGGTTGGTTTGTACGGCGCGTCGACGTCCAAGGTCGCGGTGAAATGAATTCCATCGAATCCACAAACACAATGATCGACGTCCCTTCGACCAGCGCCGCCTTTTCGCATACGTGTGTACGTGTTCACTCATTTAACACCCCCTTCTACAACCACGTTAACCAATTTAGCCATCGACCCAAGTAAGTCGCAATTTAACACCCCATTTCACAACCACGTTAACCAATTTAGCCATCGACCCAAGTAAGTCGCACTTTAACACCCCGTTAACCAATTATATGCTCCGCATCCTCCTCAGTGTTCCCGCGAGGGAAACTGCGGGCATTTTTTTTATTGTAAGCTGCACGGGAAAAAAATCACAGCGTATCCACGGATGAATGGGGTGAAGCGTCTGTCTGTCTGTCTGTCTGTCTGTCTGTCTGTCTGTCTGTCTGTCTGTCTGTCTGTCTGTCTGTCTGTCTGTCTGTCTGTCTGTCTGTCTGTCCGCACCCCTTCGCCTCTACTTCTTCCCTCAGCAATCACAGCAGCGCCTCTGAGTGTCCACCAGGAAACTACGAATGCGAAACCACACGGGTGCACTGGATGTGCCAGACGCTTGGGCAGCTCGGGCACTGCTGCGCCGTGTGTTCATCGAGCAGCCGTGCCTCGGGTATGCGGAAAGGGGACGCCGGTGGCGTCTGTTAGAGGAGCGCGCGCTCTCGAAACTGGACAAAATATATGGCGTTTGCGTTACCTTCACAATAGCTCGTGCGTCATGCTGCAGATTCTTAGCACCGCCGAGTTTACATGGACAGCAGTGGCGCTGTCATCGAGAGCGTCACCGCTAAGCGCGTCTGCACGCAAACGGTGGGCTATCGCGTTTAGTATTGCGTGCTTGCGGTGATGTTTTTTGCCACCACGTACCACTAGTACATGTCACATTGTCGTAATAAACGTTACTTTTTACATTTTTTCGTTCTCGATCACTCTTACGGTGCATCGCCTAAAACCACGTGCAGCGCCCAAATCAGCTCTATAAGACAGATGAGCACACGCCCATCTTTGCAGCCAGGAGCCATACAGCCCCTCAACTAGAGTCATGAAGCGTGGAAACTTGGGCAAGTTGGTAGAACTTAACTGAATGTAGGAACAGCGCAATCTAGAAGTAGTTACGGTGTAACTACGGAAGCTGTCCTTGTTTTGTCTTTGCTTTTTCGCTTCCGTAGTTACGCAGTAACTACTTCTAGGTTTCGCCGTTCCTACATCCAGTCAACTAGAGTTGTTTACTATCTGCTATGCATGCGAGGGGAGAGGAGCCTGCACATTGACACGAATGGCGCTACTTTACTTTTAGGGGCGAAGCTCCTTATGGCAAGGCTTGTGCGTTCCTCGTAGTACGTAACCACCAGTGACCTCCAAGGTGGTGCCGGTGAGAGATTTCTTCTGTGCGTCGTTTATCAATCAAAAATAGTGCTCAATGTACATGCCAATGGCTGCTAATGGGGAATGAGAGACAAAAACATTCGGCTTTTAGTCATTTTGCATGCTGCGATCCCCATTAGCAGCCATTGGCATGTACATTGAGCACTATCGCACAAGAATGGGTTGCTACAGTGTACTCGCTGGGTGTAACCTCCTTCGTTCTAGAAAGGTTTAGCGAGCATTGGGCCGCAGTGCCATGAATACAGTGAACTAATATATACCATGAACTCAAGGTGGTTGAAGGTGGGAAGTAGACCCGAAGCGCAAGCCGTAAGAAAGTGTGCCTGTGCCACCTCTCGTTTAGTCCTTGGAATGTCAACTGAATGGCGGTGCTTCTATAGGGGGAATATATGATAAAAATATGCGAGATGGTGGGAGTTGGAGTGTTGAATAGATGGACGAACGGACACACAGATAGATGCATGGATGGACGCATGAACGGACGCAGGGGCGGATGCATGAACGAACGCAGGGACGGGCGCACGAACAGATGCATCGACGGTCACACAGACGGACGCATGGACGGACGAATGCTTCGCCCCACTCTCCATCATTCACTCCGAGGATATGCTTCCATTTTTTTTCAGGGACTTTGATGCAACACGCGCCTCCAAGCCATCTAGTGATCACTCCACGTACTGCAATCACAGAACACTTATATACTACCATGCTGCAATGATGGTGCTAAATGCTGCAACAGTGCAGCGCCATCTAGTGAATTATTGTGGGAAGTAAGGGGTGGCTACTACAACGGAGGGACTGAGCCACAGCGTAAGAAGCTTCGCCCCTAAAAGAAAACTAATCTTGCATTTCTTTGTTGGTATTGTCGGTCGCTTCCACTTTGTGATGTGCGCCGCTTTACTTTGTGCGTGGGTTCCACGGTGAGAGAATAGACTGTGAGGGGCGATCCAAGGAGTGTTTTGCGTGTCTCGCTGTTGCGGATACTACGACTATGTTGTGGCAACCACGGCTATTTCTATGTGTATTGTTAACGCTTCCAGACTCGGTGACGAGACCCATCGAACTCTTTATCAGACAACCCAAGCCCCGCCGCGGTGGTCTAGTGGCTAAGGTACTCGACTGCTGACCCGCAGGTCGCGGGATCAAATCCCGGCTGTGTCGGCTGCGTTTCCGGTGGATGCGTAAATGTCGTAGGCCCGTGTGCTCTGATTTGGGTGCACGTTAAAGAATCCAGATGGTTGAAATTTCCGGGGCCCTCCACTACGGCGTCTCTCATAATCTTATGGTGGTTTTGGGAGGTTAAACCCCACAAACCAATCAATCAATCAGACAACCCAAGCTGTCTTGGAGGCATTCAAGAAGGAGCAAACGTATAGCGAGCAGACTGGAATGTCGTTTTGACTACGCGAGCAATATCAAAATTATTTTACCGGTGTCAGCGAATGTGACAGCGTACGTACCACACCCTCAAGAAGTGAGAATGTCGCAACAGCAAAGACGTACGAACTGAAAATAGGGCAATAAATGTTTCACAGGAACATCCGCTGTTTAAGAGACAAAGAGGAGGCCTTGTTTACATTTCAATGTCAGCTGTGAATGCACTAGTGCACAACTTTGGTTTGTGGAACAACTTGCAACAAAGCCTGAGATTTAAAAGGCCAATAGGCATGCAGTGCCAGGTATACGCGGCATTGTCGCAGGACTTGCTGGTCGGTGAAGACGTCACAAAGTTTGATTACTGTGACCATGGACACGATAGCGAACTAGTGATTAAGCATTCGCTGCGGGGCAGAAGAATTGTTTGCTAAAAAATTCGCCTTGATAATTCAATGACAAGAACAAGGGAGCAAGAGGGAGAATACAAGTCCAGAAAAAGGAAACTCGACACGCTGGCTAATAAATGAGTGCACGAGTGCTTAGAATGGAGAAAAAAAACTGACAAAATGGAAATGACGTGTGTACGCTTCCAAGCATCCGTAGTATTTTTTTTTCAGCATAAGCACGTTTATCACTGAAATAACAAGAGTTTTAATCGACAAAAGCTCAATCAGTATCGAGCTTGCACGAGTCGAAGCGTCGGTTCACTGGTGACATATTTTGGTGGCTATAGAAGGGCCATAGACACGTCCCGCGAAGAGCTCCTTGGCTAAGTTCGCCTATACTCGTGGCATGTTAGATTGAACGCCACTGCCCGACTAGAGGAAAACGCAACGTGGGTTGTGTTAGAGTGACAGTTGTGTCTTTCCCCTTGGCCGGCCATGATTTTAGAGTGAAGCTCCTTATAGCGGCACCCGTTCGTCCCTTGAAGTCGTAATAGTAGTGTGTAACCAGTCTTACATTTTGACCTCCAAAGTGGTGCCGGTGGAAGATTTCTTCTGTGCGTTGTTGAACAATAAAAAATTCGCAGCGTGCGCGTTAACTAAAAGCCGAATTCTCCTGTCTCTCATTCCTCCTTAGCAGCCATTGGCATGTACATTGAGCACTATCTCACAAGAAAGGGTTGCTACGTTATACTCGTTGGGCGTAACCTCCTTGGTTTTAGAAAGGTTAAGCGAGCGTTGAGCCGCAGTGCCATGAATACAGTGAACTAGTATAGGCACCCGAAAATGGTCCAGAGGGCGCGACGAAGCTTTTTGGGCCGCCTCAGCATTGTTGGTATACTAAGAAAATGGGATACTAAGAAATGATACTAAGATACTAAGGATACTAAGGGATATACTAGGGATACTAAGAAAATGAAACGCTCGCTGAACACAGAGACACGCTGAAGCGTCAGTGCCCTTTTTGGGACGTTTTCAAAGAACGCTTCCTGGGCGCTTTCATAATCAGTCGTGAACCCTCTGCTCACAACTAAAAAGGAAATGATATGCACGTGCAAGTCCGATTTTGCTGCGTCTGCTCGCTATAGGCTACGCATTGGAAGACTCGTTTTTGCTGCGCCTACTCGCTAGGCTGCGTATTGTGGCGCTACCATCAGATCTCGTAAACTGCATTGCCGGGTGCCTATATACCATGAACTCGGGGTGGTTAAAGGTGGGAAGTAGACACGAAGCGCAAGCCGTAAGAACATGTGCGTGTGCCCCCTCTCGTTCAGTCCTTGGAATGTCCGCTGGATGGCGGTGCTTCTATATGAGGAATATATCATGAAAAGATGCGAGATGGTGGTACTTGGAGTGTTGAATAGGTGGACGAACCTACACACAGACAGATGTATGGACGGACGCATGGATGACTGCACGGACGGATGGACGCATGGACGGACGCAGGAGCGGATGCATGGACGAAAGCAGGGACGGACGCACACATGGACGTGCGGACGCACGAACAGACGCACGGGCGGCCACACAGACGCACGCATGGACGGACGAATTCTTCGCCCCATTCTCCATCGTTCACTCCGAGGATATTCTGCCATTTTTTTTTTCTCGGGAAGAGCCAGAGCGCATACGCGAACGTGGAGTTACATCCAGGCCAAAGATTTTTCACTATATATAGAAACGACGCGTTGAAGGAACTATTCGTGAATGTCATGGTCGTGATGTAGCTCTACGTTTTTACCTGGAGCACCGTGAAAAGGCAGTGGTAGATATAAAAGACGCGTTTTTAAAGCCCCCTAAAGCTTCTAAAGGAAAAAAAAGTGACCGTGGTACAGTGAATAGTGTGCCCGGTTCTTTATTGACTGCCTGGTATACCTCTATACCAACTCCTGGTTTGATTAACAGTTTTATAGGCGTAGTTTGAATGTACTGCCATATTTATGCATGCAGAGGAATCGCTACTTACTGTCTGAAAAGCTTGCAGGATAGAAGAGCTTCGTACAGCTCACCCTCCAGTTTTGAAATCTTCGCTTCCTCGGAGACAGCGCCTGTACCAAGAAGAAGGTATTATTATTATTATTATTATTATTATTATTATTATTATTATTATTATTATTATTATTATTATTATTATTATTATTATTATTATTATTATTATTATTATTATTATTATATTACACTTGTATCGACTTGGGCAAGCAAACTCCGTGCACTGCAAATAGCTATGATTTCGTTTTCTATAGCTACTTACATTCCTTCAGTGTTTGTTCCGGCATGGCAATCGCGTTATCAGCATCCCTTGGTGTCAAGCTGTCGTAAGTTGTTTTCTTCTCGTTGAGTTCTGAAAACATTCAGGCGTATAGCGAATTGAAGTAGTTGGCGAAGCGGCTTATCCGAACCTCTAAGGTACCTCTTACCTCTTTCCATCCTGAGCTGTGAAAAAAAAGTGCGACGCATTGTTTATTATTCTCCTTTCTTCAAACAAAGTGACCATTTAGTTTCAATCTTACCTTGTCCAATCTTACTTCCATCTCGACTTGTTCCACGTTTTCCAAAGTTATTCGTTGTAGTCGCCTTAGTTCCTCGTTGATGTCCCTTCCGTCGTAGTCAAAACTAGACAATCCCTGAAAACAAATCAAGCGTCTGCGCTTCAACGAGTGTCATCATATATAGCACCTATTTCTTCAGAAGGAAAAAAAAAGGGCTGCTGCTGGCTCTGTATCACTTTAAAATGCCTAGAAAGCGATCAACAAAGCGGTCAAGGAGGCTATATTAAAGTACCACTTACGCTTAAAGAGCTCTGCGACATTCTCAGTCAAGCGTGATTGCGGCGCGACAACAGGGAAATTCTGTGAAGCGGTGAGAGCGCCGAAGTGGTCTTAGCAGGTGACCCCAGGAACGCGTCGTCTGTTTCTTGTTGGAATAATTTTTCGGCTCTAGCGTTGATGTTGACCGTTTTTATTGTTTTAATTAAAAAACAAATCTGTCCTGATGTCGGCTATTTGAAAGCATTTTGCTTTCTCAATTAAGTGCACATTACTTCGCTACTCCAACGAAGGGATATGGTAACGAGAGTATGCGCTCTGTAGCAGACGAACATTTAGCGTTGTGTGCAGACGACATTTCTTTCGGGCTCGTGAGTCAGGCTTTGTCTTTGCGCCGTGAAATAAGCAGCAAAAAGGACTTAAATTTTCTTGTATCAGCTAAGAAACCTTTTTAACTTTCTTGTTTAGTTACCATAAACGTGCAGTCCTAATAACGACGTGTGTAGGATACTTTTTCGGTATAACGATTCGAGATAACTCGAGGCATGTGGTTGAACAACTGGTCGCTAAATGGGATATTGGCTCGGATATAGGTGTTCGAGTCAAAGTTACGCCGATATGACATGATCTATAAACTCTTAAAACGAAAATTCAAGCATTAAATACTCCTAAATTTCGCGTTTCAAACCGTTAGTGCGGTGCATGTTCACATGTACTATTCCTGGTGACAATTTTTTCCCTGTTGAAAAATGCCTGAGTTGTCAAACGGAATTTTCCTAACATCATAGCTGATTCAACAGTGAAAAAACGCTGGCTCCAATCTGATTGTACGCGGTTAGGCGAGCATGTACTCACGTTGTACATTCAGGAACGCCAGCCATAACTCTGAAATGTACGAGATGCTCTTATTCCGCAAATCGAAACTGTCGTTACACTGTGAGTTCTGTGTGTTTTTCTGGAAGTAAGCTTTTTCCAATGATAATTTCACCCTATAACTAATAATTTATTCACTGTATTGTTAATTGTCGCCACAACGTAACAGTCTCATTCTATAATCGCTGACACCTATACCTTAACCACAATACGGCTTCGTATTGCCGTGAGATTATTTGTTATGTCATAATAAAAATAATATAGGCAAAAGAAGACTTAAGAAAATTACCACACGTTATAAAGAATATGTGGCGCCTTAGTTCCAAGGCATACTAAATGAAGTCACGATAAGCTTACGCAGTACACTCGTGCATAATACCGTTTTTTTTTTTTCACCTTAAGTGCTTAACGCATTGTATATGCTTATCTGCGTTACACAACTGTCCTGGAGTGAAGCCACTGCAAATGAGTACAAGATACATCGAGAAGAGCAACGCAAAGTTTAGAAAATGCCCTCACATCCCTGAAGGGAATCGTGAGAAATGCGAACACATTGCTCAGCACCCAAGACAGTGTTTCGCACGCGAGAGTCCAGTGTTAGAAGAATGTTTCCTTTATTTCTTTAGGGCCGAAGCTCCCGGAGGCTTGGGCTGAGCGTTGGTTAGTGGTTCGTAAGGAAAAGGAAGAAGGCACCTAATTTCTGTGTGCCTATTGGCGACACGGCGCAGTGCCTTATAGGGGAAGGGGAAGGAGGGATAAAAGAATAGAATGAAATAGGTGAGCGTCCCGTCGTAATCGTATGTAGCCACCACTCGTTAGTTTTTGAACAGGCCGTAGAGGGCAGTGCTTGTATACATATGACGAAATGCATATACGCTGAAATATGCAAATGGTATGATACTATAGAGGACGTTACTTGTCGTATGAAGAATAATAAAAATCACAGCGTATCCATGGAGTGATCAATGAAGATGAGTGGGGCAAAGCGTCCGTCAGTCCGTCCGTGCTTTGGTCTGTCTGTTTGTTCTTGATTCCCTAAATCTGTGCCCGTGGGTCCATCCGTCCATCCGTGTGTCTGTCCATTCGTGCACCCGTCCTTGCGTCCATGCGTTCGTCCTCTCGTGCGTCCATCTGTGCGTCCATCTCTCCATCCCTGTGTTCGTCCATGCGACCGTCCGTCCCTGCGCTCGCCCATGCGTCCGTCCATTTGTCGTGCGTTCGTCCTGCCGTCTGTCCGTCATCATTCACCTCGTAGATGTGCTGTGATTTTTTTTCTTACACCGTGCAGCCAATAGCGCCGTTCGCCGCACGTGGCGTCTTTCCGTTGCGGGAAACGCGATATGCATTTCCAGCTGTAATAGTTAGCGTGCTCGGTGAAAAAAACGCTACACAAACTCTGGCAGCAAAAAAATTGCCCGCAGCTTCCCTCGGGGGAACACTGAGGAGGATGCGGAGCATATAATTGGTTAACGGGGTGTTAAAGTGTGACTTACTTGGGTCGATGGCTAAATTGGTTAAAGTGGTTGTGAAATGGGGTGTTAAATTGCGACTTACTTGGGTCGATGGCTAAATTGGTTAACGTGGTTGTAGGAGGGGGTGTTAAATGAGTGAACACGTACACACGTATGCGAAAGGACGGCGCTGGTCGAAGAGACGTCGATCATTCTGTTTGTGGATTCGTTGGAATTCATTTCACCGCGACCTTGGACGTCGACGCGCCGTACAAACCAACCGACGAGCGGCAACTGAGCGAGCGAGCGCCGACCTTGAGTATATATACAGCGCGACGGCGCATGCACTGTCAGCTGTTGAATGTTCTCGAAGGAGAAGCGCGCGCGTGGCACAGATGGCGACGGCGCGACGGCGCATGCGCTGTCAGCTGTCGAATGTTCTCGAAGGAGAAGCGCGCGCGGCACAGATGGTGGGCGACGGCGCGACGGCGCATGCGCGCGCGTCAGCTGTCGAATGTTCGAGAAGCGGTGCGGACGGCGCAGACGGCGCACTACAAGGCGCGAGTATAAGATGCTTCCGCATCTAAAACGCTACAAACGCGTCTCAAACGCACTGCATTGAGGCGGCGGTGAGTCACGTTCAAGCCAAGGAGGTGAGGGTTCTGGTTGCTAGGGGCGAGGATAAGCGCGCGCGTCCGCAGCTGTTGCTGACGGCTGCCGACGCTGAAGCGTGACATGGTGGGGGTATAGTGCACTCTAGTACACTATAGTGGGGGCTCGGGCAGGCCGTGGCCATAGAGCTTCCTAAAATTAACTAGAAGAGACTCTGGCGCTGCGATCGTTCAGCGACCAGGGGAATGATGGGTAGTACACACATTTGCCTTGTCTTCGTACTTGCGGGTGGCGAATCGTTCTTGCGGCTTCGTTTATTGCTGTGTTTCGGTTTTGTTTTAAAAAAAAGATTCAATCCTTTTGAACGTTGTGACCCGATTTGGAAAGGTAAGTCTAAAAGAATAAGATGAAGAAGCGCTACCGCTGAACATTTGCTAATATTTCTTTCGTTAAAAAACAGCTCCAAGCCACACGAAGCTAAAAGCAGGCCAGAAGTACGAATATTAGACAAATGTGTGTATGCTACCCATCATTCCCAAGCTCGCTGAAGCGCCGTGCGTTGCAGCTCCCATTGACACTAGCGCCAGAGTTCCCTCTAGTGTATATTAGGAAACTCTATGACCGTGGCATGACGATAGTTATAGCGCGAGAACTCGTGTCCTTCGTGTCATTCTTGTCTCTGTGTCGTCGTTTTGTTCTCGAGCTATAACTACTGTCATGCCATACCAACTTGCCCAAGCTGCCACACACCGTGGCATGTTGCGAGCTTCGCTTCCTCACTGTGATGCGTCGCTACCATCGAAACGACGTCAGCGCACCGCCGGGGACGGCAAACGCAACGCCATCTAAGCCCTTTTTTATACGATTTTTGTAACACTTGAAAATATTACGCATAAAAACTGCTTCACAATTAACTTTAAGCATTTATAAGCACAAATAGTGCGAATGCGTGGAAGATTGGAAAGTGACCCACTTTAGCTGGCAGAGTGAACCCAAAAACAAACAGTCCAGCCGCACCAGGTGCTCGTGAAAGGCAGGCGGATACGTTGATATTACTTACAGAAAGTTTGCCAAATACTGTCAACGAGGTGCTACGACATCTTCGGCTATATAAGTGCATTAACGATAGGGGTACACCTTTACTTGCTGCAGTGAAGTTTTCGTGGAGCGCGATTTCTATATCAGTCAGAGCTGGACAGCTTCTCTGCTCCGGGCATCTGCGTTGGGGGCTGTGCGTAGTACGTACGTACCCGCTATCTGATGCATGCATGCTGTTCACTGCTGTACATGCTAAAACGTTACTTACATACCTCTATTTCATGTAAACATCGATTGACTCGCAATAAAACTATTTATTGCGGCAAGTTTGCGTGATCAGCGTTGCCGTTTCGCTCGGCATGGGCTTTAAAAACCATTTCGTTTTTTGCGCAACTATATAATATACAAACAATATTCTTAGTTATTATTTGTTCAAAAAAGCTGTTTGAGTGCAGAAGATAATCAAGACATTTTCAGTTGCCAGTAAAATGGTAATTTTCCAAACTTTGTACAACTGCCGCCGCAATCCAGACGGCGCGATCGTCGCGCCCAATATTCGTTCTCATTGGGTCTATGGCCATTTCACTCCACTGGCTTGGGTTGCTAAGGGCGCGCGCGCCCGCAGCTGTTGTTATGGGAGAGGGCGGCGGACGGATCCCGACGGACGCCTGACATAGCCCGACTAAGAAATGCGTTCGCATTTAAAACGCGGACAAACAAATGAGTGATACGCACAACACAGAGGCTTGTGTACAATATCACATACAGTGAACAAGCTCTCCAATTCTATCTCAGCAAGATACCTTGGTGGTTTGCGATCAAGGCTGGTAAGCAAAGCACTGTCATTTCTGTATCGGTGTGCATATTATACCTTCAGGGACGTAACTAGGGTGGAGTTTAGGGGGTTAGGACAACCTTCGTGATGTTTTCAACCTTTAAATTTAGCCAATGTTAGCTGTTCTACACATTGACACCCGTCGAAAAAAAATTTCTGAGTGCGGCCTTATATTTTGCGCGTGTATCCCACCCCGGCTGCGGCAGCTGCATTTCCGATGGAGGCGAAAATGCTGTAGGCCCATGTGTTCAGCTTTGGTTGCACGTTAAAGAACCCCGGGTGGTCGAAATTTCCGAAGCCCTCCACTACGGCGTCCCTTATAATAAAGTGGTGGTTTCGGGCCGTTAAACCCCACATATCAATCGTATCGATAAAAGTGCAGCCTTGATAAGCAGCCGGGAGACGTGACGCTCGCATTGACTCGAGCTCAAGACACATCAACTGCTATATAGGCAGTGGAACGATGTAGTATAACGATATGCTGGGTAAATTTTGGCCCTAGCCGAGCAACTGCTACGTTTCGCTTCTTCGCAACAAGGGTGGGTTCACTGCTCCTAGCTTCAGTGCGAGGTATGCATGCTCGCGCGGGACGACGAATCAAGCGCGCAATAAGGAAGAAAGCGGCGTTTATTTTTGAGCGTCTTCCTAAAAAGGCGTCAACGGTTGCAGTGCAGCTGCTCCCCGCGTAGGCCGACCCAGCAACTCCGCTTGCATGGGTGGCGCCCACTTTGCCGTAGGGCGCCGCCTTCCTAAGGGGGTGGCCTCCTGACGACCCTTGTGGTGGAGGATCTTGTGAATCTCCATGGCCGTGGCTCGATGATCTGTAGTATCTGAACGCCGAGACTGTTTAGTGTACAATGTCATTACTGTATAGGTCGGTGGCGTAGTCTGAACTAAGACTTCTAAGGGGCGAATTTTACAAATCTTTATGCATGTTCGTGCTTGTTTTTGTATATGTTCGCGTATAAAAGCACATGCAAAATCGAAAAATGATCTTGGGATGGAGGGGAGGAGGAATAAACACATAGGGAACCAACCCCCAATGCGGTCTATGCTGTAATGTCTACCACTTTTCTGCTGTTGCAGCTAGAATTGGGTAACAGCGTCCACATCTTAATTGCAATGTGCTGTTGGTACTTCTTTGTACTACTGCCGATCTGCAAATTTTTTATTTGGGCTAGTTGCTACGACATTGCAATGTAAGACATCCCGTTCTCTTTGTCATTGGTATTTTGTGCATTACGCTCAGTGCAACTATATATATTGTGAGCATTATTTATGTGTCCCATCTTTTCATCTGTACATACTCATCATCACCAGTCAAGTTTAGGTTGTGGGGCACATACTCGAGTCAATAAAGGAGAGTCTTGAGTGTACTCGACGCTATCTTACAAGTGGTGGAGAGTGCTGCCCGGTTCCTGCGTCCTCTCGCGTTCTCGGACACCCCAGCGTCTTCTAGAACACATCCCTGGAGCTCCGTTCAGGCCGCCGCTTAAACGACCTGGGTCCGGTAATGTCGCAAGCCACCCAGTCAAGCGTGCCAGCTTCGCCACCGCTCCCACCGCCAAGAAACCCTTCTCACCTGGTCACCAGCCCTCAAAAGGATCCTCCGCTGTTCGTAGGGCTTCTGGGTGAAGACGTTGAAGACTGGCTCGAGGAGTATGACCGCCTGAGTGTTATCAACAACTGGGATGAGCCTGCGAAACTCATCCACGTTGCATTCTACTTGAGCGGCGTCGCAAAAACTTGGTTTTTCAACCACGCCACAGATTTTCCGACATGGCCCGCCTTTGCACGTCAGCTCCGCCAGGTTTTTGCCAACCCGTCAGTGCGCTCGGATATCGCCAAAAAGAGGCTTGGTGCACGTGTTCAACGCCCTGGCGAGTCTTAAACTTCTTACATCGAAGATGTTCTCGCCCTTTGCCGCCGCATCGACAACTATATGGCGGAAAACGACCGTGTGCGCCACCTTATAAAAGGAATTGCGACTGTCGCTTTTAATGCGCTTGTGGTGCAAAATCCCCAAACCGTAGCCGATGTTGTCGCTACCTGTCAGCGCCTTGAGGAGCTTCAGACCACTCATGTACAACCTGATATGTCTGATCTGAGCTCAAGTCATGATACAACAGAGCTGCGTGCATTGATCCGCTCTATCATCCGCGAGGAACTTCATGCACAGGCTTCACCTCGCCACCTCGATATCCGAACGACGCCATTCGCTACTAGTTTACGCGACGTCTGGCCTCTATGACTGGTACACCAGCTCCGAGTTCACATCCCATGCCCAGTTATGCTCACGTTGCTGCAGCGACACCTACGCCCCACCAAAGCCTGGCCTCGATGACTGTCACACCTGTCCCGAGCTCATATCCTGTGGCCATGCCAACGTATGCTCAGGTTGCTGCTAGGATACTTGAGCCCCAGCAAAGCACAATGCACCTACCAGCTCCCGAAGTGCATGGTTCGCTCAACTCACTCGCACCGCGACCATCTTCACAGCCTTACAACGCCTGGCGCAGTTCGCGGCCGACTTGCTTCTATTGCCGCATCCGTGGTCATATTTCAAGGTTTTGCCGACGCCTTCAGAAAGACGAACGACGAAGCTACGATAACCTTGAACGGGACGACTTCTACGCGACTGGACCACCCTATCGTCGGCTGTATCCGAACAGCACACGTCGGTCGCCGTCTCCGCAGAACTCTGACCCAGTTGGCAGTTCCCGGTTCTCACGTCGTCACTCACCTTCACCGATGCGGCGTTCCTTTTCTCCTCTCCGATCTTCTACTTCGATTCCCGACCACCAACTGGAAAACTGAACAGTGCAGCTTCGGGAGGGAAAGCTGCATCTTTCGAACTGGGTCAAACTCCTACCGGACCGCCCATCGAATGTTTTATTGGTGTATGTTGAAGGTATACAGACAGAGGCACTGGTGGACACAGACGCATCATTTTCCGAAATTCGTGCAGACTTTTGTGCCCGCTTGAAAAAAGTTAGGACGCCCTACGATGGTCCTCCTCTTCGTTGCGCAGATGGAGTCCCTATTCAGCCTTCAAGTGTTTGCACAGTCCGTGTTTTCATAGATGGCATCCTTCGCCACATTCAGTTTTTTGTACTTCCTTTGTGCACTCACACAGTAATTTTAGGATGGGACTTTCTTTCTTCGGCATCAACTTTCATATCGTGTCGTCATCGAGTCATTCAAATGTCAGCTACTGAGAGTTCATCCGATGTCGATCCATACAGCTTCCATTTCGTTGCTGCCACTGATTGTTTCATTTCGCCAGGAGATGAACAACTTCTAATGATCGCTTCGGATACTATAGTTAACGGTGACGTGTTCATAGCTCCATCAGTTCGCTCCAAACCAGCGGTGCTTACCATAGCACCCGGCCTTGTGCGGTTGAACTACGGTAAAGCATTGGTCACCGCCTTGGATCCAACTTCTTCGCCAGTGATACTGCCCCAGGGCACTGCTGTGAGCTGCTTCGCTGACAGTGAGCCCTTTTCGCTGGTTACCCTTCACGCAGAATCACCGCCTTTGTCTGCTACTACTTATATCAAGGCTACCACTGTTACCTTAAATGACGCCATAAGTCCTCACCTCACTGCCTAGCAAAAGAGAGACCTCTTAGACCTTCTCCAAAAGCACAGCCTTTCGTTTGATGTACATTGCAAAGTTCAGGGCCGCACATCCATTGCAGAGCACAGCATCGAAACCGAAGGCAGCTCCATCGTACGCCGCCGCCCATACCGTCTCTCTTCGGCGTAACGGTAAATCATTGAGGAAAACGTCGCCGACATGCTCAAACGGGATATTATTCGACCTTCATCCAGCTCCTGGTCGTCTCCTGTGGTGTTGGTCCGGAAAAAGGATGGCTCTGTCCGCTTTTGTGTTGATTACAGAGCGCTCAATAAGATCACGAAAAAAGACGTATATCCGTTGCCACGCATAGATGATGCCGTGGACTCCCTACAAGGTGCACAATATTTCTCCAGCCTCTACCTACAATGCGGGTATTGGAGAGTACCTATGCGCGAAGCAGACAAGGAGAAAACAGCGTTCGCGACGCCTGACGAGCTTTACGAATTTAACGTCATGCCTTTTGGCTTATGCAACGCTCCAGCAACATTCGAGCGCATGATAGATACTGTCTTACGTGGTCTCAAATGGAAAACCTGTTTATGTTATTTAGACGACATCGTCATTTATTCTTCTACTTTTCCTCGGCACCTTAAGCGTTTGGAAGAAGTTCTAACGTGCATTTCGAACGCTGGCCTAAAGCTCAATACAAAAAAGTGCCACTTCGCCAACACAAGCATCAAAGTATTGGGTCACCTTGTCAGCAAAGACGGCGTTCGACCCGACCCCGACAAGGTTGCTGCCGTAATTAGTTTTCCATGTCCGCGCAATCAAAAACAATTGCGAAGTTTCGTGGGCCTGGCGTCTTACTTCCACCGCTTCATCCGTCACTTTGCTGCCATTGCGGGGCCGTTACACAAGCTTCTGACGTCAGGAACGGATTTCACGTGGACTGACGAGTGCGAGTGTGCTTTCCAAGCCCTTAAGCGTGCTTTGACATCAGACCCCGTCCTCCGTCACTTCGATGACAGTGCACCCACTTTCCTGTACACAGATGCTAGCGGCCACGGAATCGGTGCTGTCCTCCTCCAGCGCGACGACACTCACGTGAGCGAGTAGTTGCGTATGCCAGCCGCGCACTAACACCTGTGGAGCAGAACTACCCGATAACAGAGCAGGAATGTCTCGCTGTCGTTTGGGCCATCCAGAAATTTCGACCTTATCTGTATGGACGCCACTTCACTGTGGTTACCGACCACCATGCCCTATGCTGGTTGTCCTCGCTGAAGAACTTGTCTGGCCGTCTCGGTCGCTGGATAGTGCGTTTGCAAGAGTACACTTTTGACGTTGTGTACAGGTCCGGCTAACAGCATTAGGATTCTGACCCTCTCTCTCGCTGCCCTCTGCCACTTTCATCTTCAACCACGCATCCTCAATGCCCCTCGGGTGATCAAGCGGCTTCCTCTTCACTCACGTTATCACCCCTGGCAGTTGCTGGGTCACTACCTTTAAACAGCAGCACTCAGTTTGCCGCGTACCAACGTGACGACCCCTACTGTAACCGCATCATCGGATACTTGAACGGCTCGCCTTCTCCACCTAATGCCAGACTACGTCGTCAGCTACGGCTGTTCAAGCTAGAGAACAATGTCCTGCAGCACAATACTTACAATGCGGATGGGCATCGGTGGGTGCCAGTACTTCCCCGTTCGCTGCGAAAATAAGTTCTCGAAGCATTGCACGACGACCCATCAGCTGGACACTTGGGATTTTAAAAGACCAACAGCCACGTTAGGAGCCGTTTCTTCTGACCTAATCTTTCTACCTTTGTGGCTAATTATGTCGCTTCTTGCGAACTTTGTCAACACCGGAAACGACCAACTTCAGCTCCTGCTGGCTTATTACAACCCATTCCATGTCCCGACACACCTTTTGTCGTTGTTGGAATAGACCTCGTCGGGCCACTTCCCGTAACGCCAGCGGGCCACCGCTGGATCGTCACAGCCGTCGACCACCTCACACGATACGCGGAGACCGCTCCTCTACGTACTAGCTCTGCCTCAGACGTTGCCGCCTTCTTTTTAGAAGCCACTGTGTTGCGTAATGGTGCACCTCGCGCGTTGTTGAGTGACTGAGGCAAGGCCTTCCTGTCAACAATTCTCGACGAAATCCTAAAAACTTGTGGCACAGTTCATAAGACCACATCCGCTTACCACCCGCAGACAAATGGGCTGACAGAGTGATTCCACCCGACTCTAATCGACATGATATCCATGTACATCGGACTGAACCACGATAATTGGGACAAAATCTTGCCGTTCGTAACATTTGCACACAACACCGCTGTTCAACGAACCACCGGGTATTCACCTTTCTTCCTCGTCTATTGTCGTGCGCCGACATTCACCATTGACGCCTCTTTCTTCAATGTAATGACAAAAACGTCCACGACTACGCCAGAACATTTCGTCTCCAGGCTTGCTGAGGCACGGCAACGGGCTCAACTCAACACGGAGGCCAGTCAACAAGACCGCAAGCAACGCTATGACAGCTTTCGTCGAGACGTCACCTTCCGTCCTGGAGATGAAGTACTACTTTGGACGCCTGTTCGCACACCCGGATTGTGTGAAAAGTTTCAGTCACGCTTTCTAGGACCTTACGTTGTTTGTGAACGAACATCTCCGGTCAATTACCTTGTCACTCCCGTCGAGGGTTCCTCGGACCGTCGTTACCGTGCCTCCGAGATAGTCCACGTTTCACGTCTTAAACCCTTTGTGCGCCGTACTTTTCCCGCCTAAGTCTCGGCCGGGCCGGCCGCTCAAGTGCGCGGGGAAAATAGGTGTGAGTATTATTTATGCGTCCCATCATTTCATCTGTACATACTCATCATCACCAGTCAAGTTTAGGTTGTGGGGCACATACTCGAGTCAATAAAGGAGAGTCTTGAGTGTACTCGACGCCATCTTACAATATATGCATCGTTAAACAACGGCCGAGTCTTTCACCAAAATGTTTGCGCTCGTGCAGCAATATCGCTGGGAAACTGAAACTTTTTCGCGGACGTCAGCTTTCGAAGCTTTTGCGGTAGGCTTGAAAAGACGACTGCATGTTGCTGAACACGTGACGAAACGACAGTATAAATACTGTCGAGAACTCCCTATAGAGAGTCCTTAAATAGTGGCCACAAAATGTTAGCGCCCCAAAGAAATAGCGCTAGGGGCTCCAAAGACAGGCCACAACGCATGCGAAAAACTCAAACCAGATTTCCGTTTTGCGTTGGGGACGCTACTTCTTGAATTCAGCGGGAGCCCAAAAGTTTGCCCCAAAAGCTTTTCGTCAGACAAACTTGACGGGACCGACTGAAGCGATGGCACTCGGCCAAAACTAGAGTGACCAAGAATCCAGTAAGTGTCCAAAGTGCCGTGCACCCTATAATAGGGTGTACGGCAAGCATGTGCGAAAAGTTCTCCTATATATTCGAAAACTCTTCACACTTGCTTGACCCAAAGTGTGCAAACGCAAAAGGCGTTGGGGCCCTAAACTTTTGGGGCCGCTATTCGAAAACTCCCTAATGTTACTCAAAGCGAGGCCTATATACGTGCAAGTGGAATTGTCACGGCTAATATTTTCATCTCTTGATCACCTACGGATGTATCATGCACGGCAAGGGGACTGTAAACACGCAAGTAACATTTTGGCTAATAAGCACATGCATCTCTTACCACTAACAGATGTGTCGCGGTGTGCCCGCAGGGGTCTAGCCAGAATTTTCGTTATTCTTCTTCTCTGGGGAGGGCAATCATACTATATTTATATTCGTGCGTGCGTTTGTATGTGTGCTTGTATATATAAGCAAGTTCCAATCGTACGTGGGTTTGTATGTGTGCCTGTATACAACCTGGTTCTAGTAACGTTGCTTGTATATATACGCAAGTGAATTTGACGAATTTTGGCAGCATTTAATCCCCCCCCCCGGCAGCGCTCATGGTGCCCTGTGACGTTTAAACTTGCGTTACAGCGCTACGACAAAGCAAAGTCATGGACTGCAACTTAGAAGTGTGGCAGCTTGGGCTAGTTGGTATGACATGACGATAGTTATATAACGCGAGAACAGAACGACGACAAGTGTCCTTCTTGTTTTTTTTTGTCGTCGTTCTGTTCTCGCGCTATAACTATTGTCATGAACTGTAGTTTGTCACTTTCAACTCATCAGCAGACAACTACTGAATTCTGGTCACATGACACGCGTGAGTGCGACCTTTACGGATGTACCTGAATGTTTACTTTATTGTATTGTGGATAGCATTATGAGTAAGGAAAAAAAAGACGGACAAAAAGGAAGAGAGCACAGACAGGCGCCTTATGTCTTCGAATTGTCGTTGTGCAGCCCAGGCCGTGAAAATAAATGAGCTTCAAGGATGAAACATCAATGTTGCAGGAGCCAACGTTTCGACAGGCTTTGTGCACGCTGCCCTGAACAAGACAAATTCATCAGCCGAAACGTCGCATTCAGCGATATTGATTATTCAAATAGAGATTGCCAGTTCACCCATTTATTGTCAACACATAAGAGCGGTGTAGCTTTCTCAGCGTCCACGCTCGCGTTATAAACGGCGCGCCACCGAAAATATCAAAAACGGCGATAATGCTAACGCATTGCGACGGCGCGATGGCTGTGACGTCTTGGCATCACGGGATAAAGTCCAGCATGAGGACAGTTTTCCTTTCTTGGCAGCCAACTTAGATGAATATAAACGTATCGATGATACATGCATGGCAACAGACGCCACGAAATCAAAACAAAGAATGAATTCAATGACTGTCACTGTGAGAGCGCAACTGTGGTTGCTTTCACCAAGATACGTAGCCAGAAGTTTTATTTATTTTATTATTTATTAATATTTTTTGAGGGAGTGGGTAGTAGATATTTCCTTCATCTGAACTAGGTGCCGGGGAGGCAAATCTGCTTGTGTCACTTTGTACACCATGGCAAAAAAAAAAAATCGGGAAAAGGGGGGAGGGAGTGAGAGGTAAGGGTCCGGTGTTACGCCACCTGGCTACGCCACTGCTTTCAACAACGGCTACGTGTACTCGGAACATATCAGAGAAACTGCACGTGCATGCAATCTTCGAAACTGGCTTCTCCGCAATACTCGTGTTTTTGAGGAGAAGCCCACTTTTGTTATCACAAGTTTTTTGAACAATTGACAAGAACATGACTATACGTACTGAACAAGGAAGTTTATTGCGACATGCAGTCAAAAGCAATGTTCCAAACGCGTTACGCTATGACTACTATTAACGATGAGTCATTGTAAGGGAGTGTCGCAAAATTTTCAGTGGTGTATAAAGGCGAAACCCAGGCCCAATGAAAACAATTCGAACGTTGCCAAAAGATGAGTCATAGGACATATAATATTTTAGCCCCCACATCTCTTACGTTTGTTTGAATTTTTCTCATATTGTTTGTTCCTTTCTGTCTCTTCCTTTCTACTTTTGATGAAGGCACGGCTCCGCGAATGAACTGTTGATTATTTGCGCTCATCTTGTGTGCTACTTCATCATCCGGTGTTGACGCCTTGCTCACTTGCTCAATTTTTATTATAAGATGTGACGCTAGAGCAAGACTAGGCTATGGGTAGATTACTCTTACTATTAATTGGTAAAAAAGTTAATCGAAAAATTGGTGAGGATTTTTTTATTGCGATGAATTGGTAGCACAAATATAGTGACGTGAAATAATAAAATTATGCAAGCGTTTGCATCTGAGTGCCTGTCATGCACCGCGCTTTTGTTTGCTTTTTTTTCGTGTTGGGAGTTCCTCATTCAAAAAGCTGTCACAGACATTTTGACAAACCCTGGGGGCCAGTGGCATAGCCAGGGTGTGACACACAGGGCTCGTTCCCACCTTTCCATCAATTTTTTTTCCGCCATGGCATACAGAGCGAAAAAAATGACAATTTCAACCATTTCAAGTAGGTGTGCCCCTCCACCCACCCCCTTCTAAAAAAAAACATTCTGCCTACGCCTCTGCTGGGGGCAGTGAATTTCACCTCATTATAATAAAAAGTAAGAATGATTGGTCATTATGACAAAAAAGAAAATACTGAAAATGAGTGAACCTGCTCGAGAACAGTTGAACTATACAGCAGAAGCAAATTCAGTTTGCGCCTTTCGAGCTTTCTGCATCGCAGTTCTGCAAAGTGCATCTGGAGATGCTTTGTGAACAGAGCTGTGCGTCTGCAGCTATGCATGGCTTTCATTTGTGCGTAACACGCGTGAACAATGATAGAATGTGCCCAGATGTGATGAGCGGCTTGAGGACGAAAATTCTAAACGCTAGCTCACGTGTTGACGAAAATTCTTTTGTCCTTTTTCAAGCTGCTCTTTTCTTTTCCAATTTTCCCCAGCCAGAGCATACTAGTAATTTTTCTTAAGGTGAAACAAATGTAGAGCACTTGTTTCAAGCTAATTGAGCCACTTTTTAAACTGTGCAGTTTAACTTGAAAGCTTTGGCATCCAGTGTTCACATGCTCGTGTTTTGTGGATAGCATTTTTCTTCCGATGTGTCTCTGGTACTGTCTTGTGCATAACAGTTTGCCAACAGGACAGCAGAAACTTTCGATGGTCCTGACCTGTTGGCAGTGCGCGCCTCTTTCTGTGCTATTTAAGAGTGAGTGATGGACTGCTTGGGTTTGTAAAATAAACGCTGTGCTAGGTTGTTTTGGGAAGATGTTTTCCTGTGTTTCCTTTTTCATTATAAGTAGGCATGTGTGTGCTGACAATGAACTTTATTATTTTGGTTGTGTAAACTGCAAACAGCTGGTCTGCTGCAAATAATTCAATTGGTATTTCTTGATACCAAAGTCTATCTTCGCTTTAAACTCAGTTTTAAATGGTGTCTTGATGTGAAGAGGTTGACTTAACCTGTAACACAAAAACCACTTGTTAACATTAACGGAGCACCTTGACCAAGATATATTTAGAGGGACATAACAGAAACAGTGTCTAGGTTTAGATTGACAAACTGCATTTTAAGGACATAATGTCAAATGTTTCACTATCATAAGTTCATTATTAGCAGAGAAAATCAAAGTTACAGCTTCATTTTTAAATTTCATGCCAAAATCTCCGTGCGTGAGAAAAAATTTCAAAGTGAGTGAGGGAACAACTTTTATCAACCCCCTGCAGGTTACCGGCCTGGGTACTTGCCTAAGAGTCGGCCGAGAGACCATGTCTCTCCGCAGCTTTCATGGCCTGTTGGATCGCCCAGAGTTTATTGTGTGGTCTTGAGCATAGCAGCTCAGGACTAAATTTCAAAATTTATTTTTGGTTTTGTGATATTGGCTAGGTTGAGATTTTCTGAAACATAACGCTAGGTCCAAGACACGCAAATATTATAATGTACTTCATTTTTAACGATTAAAAGCCACGTAGAACCTTATCGACGCCTTAAAAATCTATGACTTCATCGTTCGGTGCAGGAACATAAAGGTAGCATATCCACCCACATTTTCATGGCAGGCATATTTGTCTCCCTTTCACCAGGATCATATTTTTGCACTTCATGCCTAGATTGCATGTGCCTGAAAAGTCTGCAAAATTCTGTAGGGGTTTTCACTGCATGCGTGATTCTATGAAATGGCATAATGACGACTAGGGGGGGGGGGGGTCAGTGCTGCTTTTTTACGGCCATTGCCTACATGTTCGGTAGGACGGTTTTGTGCAGTCACTACGTCTACATAGCACAAGAATGGTCTTGGCAGAGTAGCTCATAGTGAAAGTCAGTTTTCACTCATTCGGAAACGTCTCAGCCACTTCACAGTAAACGTTAGCTTACTGTTGAAGTATAGTTTTGATTTAAGCTCCTAAACGTGATTTTTTTTATTTCACTTGCGATGAATAGTGAGAGAAGTTTAGAACTGTTGGGAAATGCTCGCATACTTGCATAATTACACGGAAGTAGAACTAATAGAACTTTGGGTGTTTTACTAAAACATTTCCTTTGGGCAGCTTACAAACCCATCTCAATTCGTGCTTGTGGTCTTATCAACTTAAACTGGCATACTATGATGGCGATTCAAAGTAACACAATACGGTACATGTGTTTGGTGATGTTCCTTTGTATCATTAATGTGGTGGTGGTAAAGGAAGTAATCAGCTATTATAACATATGTCTAGTAATGAAGAGAGTGCTTCTGCTGTAACAGGGTCATTATGACATTGCACTGGTGAACGTAGGTGTGCTTCATACTGGCGTAACAGGTGCATTTTGCTGAGCACGAAATGCAAGCAACCACTTGATAGTTTTGTATGCATGTTGGACTTAATAAGGTCATATTTGACCAATCTCCTTACTAGGTGTGCCAATCAATTTAATATTGAGGGTTGTAAAATGCCATTGTGATCATAGTGACACATTTTCATTTACCAGCTTTGTACTGTCCATTGATATTACTCTACTTTGAAATGAACTATACTGTATCTAGTTAAATGTTCAGCAGTCACTTTTCGTGAATATTCTGTGGGAAATATTCTAATTGGCGATACTGAAAGACTAAAGGGACAACGTGCATTGCACATTTGATACTGCTAGTCTTGCCTCTTAATCAAGAAGAAAACATTACTGGAGATAATTTCTCTATTATACATTGAAGAACCTCCTGAGATAAAGCCATCCTTTCAAGTTTCATTGGCCTAATACCAGGCATCATTGCCAGTATTCGTTAACCGCTAGAAGATCCAAAGTGCCGTCTCAGAGGCGCTTTACTAAAAGTTTTCAGATCTGTTCATTATTGGACATCCCAGAAGAAATCCAAAAGTCCCGTTACCATGCCCCCAGGAGGGGAGCTTTAGCGACATATGCTTTATTCTCCCATTTCGTTGAGTTGTCTCCTGTGCCAGAGGAAAATGAGCACGTTGTGTTTACGTGACGAAACTGGCATTCTTTTCTGGTACTGGTGCCCTTTCGTTGACGGCACTGCGCTCCAGTTTGGATTAAAAACGAGTCGCATGACATAGTTGCGATGTTCTATAAACGGTCTGGATTCGCGTAAGGGTGACCCCAAACCGAGCGCTGAAGCTCTTGAAGGAGCACTGAATAGAAAAAGGGTGTATCTCGTATTTAGTAAATTGCCCTTTCATTAGCGAGAGCACCTCTCTTCACATGAGGAATTGTCTCGTAAGCGAGAAAATGCCGGTGACGACACTGAGGTGAAGTTCCCTCGACTCGTGATGGCATAGGTTTTCACGCCTTTTGCTGGACAGTCTAATACGTAGTTTTCAATGAGAAAAAAATGAAGTACATTGGCTTAGGAAATCTAAGAGATTTCTTTCTCAATGCGGCCAGAACGCAAAAACGAAACAACAGAAAAGAATGGCCGAAACAAGAAAAAAATATGGACCATCTCTTTGAAAGGAACCCTGATAGGATGCAACGCAACAGCGGTGCGCATGGCGTTGACCCGGTTGAAACGAACATTGACGCTGGTGCTGGAAGAACTATTTGAAGCGAAACTCAGTGTTGCGTTTACTCCAGTAAACGTTCGTTTGAGGCGCAGAGACACGTGTGGCGAGTTGGGTTTCGTGAAAGTGTGGTCGAGCGTTGAGGGCGGTGGGGAGGGTGTAGCGAGAGTGAAGTTAGTTGCGAGCGGGAGGAGGAGTCGGTAATGGCGAGGGTGCTACGGGTGAAGGAGACAGGGACATTAGCGCGCAGCTGCGAGGAGAGCGTGAGGTGAACACGCAGCTATGTCGTGACCATGGGCGTGACCTGCTTGCACCGCTTCAACATCTGCGGCGAGGGGAACGCGTTGCGGGGCGTTCGTACGGACGCACGTGCGTACGGCGTTACACTCGTGAGTCAAGGGGCTGCTTCGCGTCTAAAAACGACTTGGTTTGTACGTCAGATTGAAAACGGAACTACCGTTTTTTGCAACCGCCGCGCGGGAAACCGCGGTCGTGGTGACACGGTAATCAATAGTGACTGCTGGCCGAAGGCACGCGGCTAAAGCAGCGGTTATTTAGGGTAATAAAGGCAACAAAGACGTAAAAAAGGCTAGATACGTTTTGGCGTTCCTGTCCAAAAAATAAAATCTAGTAACACGTTCCTGTCGTTCTGCGTACTTTGGCTATACTTTGGCTTTAGGTTTACAGTTGGTCTCAAGTGAAACTTCGTCCCGCGCTTTTCCGGCAGCCAGCTGCGTCGTCCCGTCCCTTCGCGTGTACCAGGAAGACATGCGCGAATTCTTTTGAGAGAAATAGGTTTTGCTAGTTGTTTTCATGACGCAAAATTTCTGGACATACGAGGTGATATACCGCTTTTTGAGACCTTCTGCTGTAGTAGGGAAACTCTACCCTCGTGTGTTCGGCCACTCCAAGTCATTATAAGACAGCAACTCCGATGTTAACGACCCCCCCCCCCCTTTCACTGTTTTTGATATGTTTTTTTTTAATTTTTTTATAGCGCAAAAAAGGGGTGGATTAAACAACGCGGCCTCCCCTCCCCCGGAGAACGCCTGATATAGTTAAAATGTCCGAATTCCTCCAATATGGCATCCCTCATAATCATGAATATCGTGGTTTTGAGACGTAAAACCCCAGATATTACTACTGATCAACAGCGTTTTAAGACCATGCTCAACCAGCACTACACTAGCATGAACCACGAACTACTGATTGTAAATAGAAGAGTGTACGTGCGCAAGTTACCTCCTCGCATTCTCTTTTATCTTCCGCAGAACTTGGCGGAGCAGTAACTCTCTTGAGTTATTCCCGGGAGTCTGCATCAAAAGTGGACTCAATCAGAAAGAAACCAGTGTGCAAAAATACCGACTCACACAAGGCGCAAAAAAGACGAGAAAGGATGGTACCTCACTAACCCCGTCACTTATACATCATAAACTAATGCATCACTAACCATCATCACTAACCTGTTACTTATGAAATATAGATACTTCTACGTACCAGTGACATATATAGGGATGATCAGTATCGGTGGTGCTGCTCGCTTCACCATTTGGAAGTATATCTGACTCGACTTTACAGAGATCTGTACAGTAGCGGAGACAACCACGACCTTAATACTATAAGAACTAGCAGTAACCCAGATGACACCCCACCAGTAATGATAGAAGAAGACAGAAAAGCTTTGGAGAGCATGCAAAGAGGCAAAGCTGCTGGTGAGGATCAGGTAACATCAGATCTGCTGAAAAATGGAGGACAGATTGTGTTAGAAAAACTAGCCACTCTATTTACGAGGTGTCTCCTGACGGGAAAAGTACCAGAGTCTTGGAAGAACGCTAACATCATGTTAATACATAAGAAAGGAGATGACAAGGACTTGAAGAATTACAGGCCGATCAGCTTGCTCTCTGTAGTATACAAGCTATTTACAAAGGTAATTGCTAACAGAGTAAACAAAACATTAGAATTCAATCAACCAAAGGAACAAGCAGGATTTCGAACAGGCTACTCAACAATTGACCACATTCATACTATCAACCAGGTAATAGAGAAATCCTCAGAGTATAACCAACCACTATACATAGCCTTCATAGATTACGAGAAGGCGTTTGATTCAGTAGAAATATCAGCCATCATGCAGACACTGCGGAATCAGGGCGTAGATGAAGTATATATAAACATTCTGGAAGAAATCTACAGGGGATCAACTGCTACCATAGTGCTTCATAAAGAAAGCAACAGAATACCAATCAAGAAGGGTGTAAGGCTGGGGGACACAATCTCCCCAATGCTATTTACCGCGTGCTTACAGGAGGTTATCAAAAGCCTAGAATGGGAGCAGTTAGGGGTAAGAGTTAATGGAGAATACCTTAGTAACCTGCGCTTCGCCGATGAAATTGCATTGCTGAGTAACTCAGGGGACGAATTGCAACTCATGATTACGGAGTTGAACAGGGAGAGCAGAAAGGTGGGTCTTAAAATTAATCTGCAGAAAACGAAAGTAATGTACAACAACCTCGGAAAGGAGCAGTGCTTCGAGATAGGTAATAGTGCACTTGAAGTTGTAAAAGACTATGTCTACTTAGGGCAGGTAATAACCGCAGAGCCGAACCACGAGATCGAAGTAACTAGAAGAATATGAATGGGGTGGAGCACATTTGGCAAGCACTCTCAAATTATGACAGGTAGATTGCCACTATCCCTCAAGAGGAAGGTATATAACAGCTGTATCTTGCTAGTACTTAGCTACGGAGCAGAAACCTGGAGACTTACAAAGAGGGTTCAGCTTAAATTGAGGACGACGCAGCGAGCAATGGAAAGAAAAATGCTAGGTGTAACCTTAAGAGACAAGAAGAGAGCAGAGTGGATTAGGGGACAAACGGGGGTAAAGGATATCGCAGTTGAAATAAAGAAGAGGAAATGGACGTGGGCCGGGCATGTAGCGCGTAGACAGGATAACCGGTGGTCATTAAGGGTAACTAACTGGATTCCCAGGAAAGGGAAGCGGGTTAGGGGGAGACAGAAGGTTAGGTGGGCAGATGAGATTAAGAAGTTTGCGGGTATAAATTGGCAGCAGCAAGCACAGGACCGGGTTAACTGGCGGAACATGGGAGAGGCCTTTGTCCTGCAGTGGACGTAGTCAGGCTGATGATGATGATGATGATGATGATCTGACTCGACTCCTTCGAGTGTGTATTTTTCCCGTAACAATATAATTAATCTTGGTGGATAATGCGCTGAAACGCATACGGAAGAAGGGAAGGATGACCATCATGAGCTTCCGGAAGGAGGCAGAATGGAAGAGGGATGGCAGTTGACCCTCCCCCCTCTTCCTGGAATGTCGGATGATATTTACGCACTAACGGCACTGAGTTCTGGTATATGTATACATGTGTGAAATGGCATTTAGGATTGCGAGCCGGCGTCTCCCGTTACGAGTAATCTTGCTGCCTAGGCTTTTGCGAGAAACTTTTGATGGGGGGGAAGGGGGGGTTCATCTTAATACATGTGCGAGCGCGCGTTTGTATGCGTGCGCGTATATGCAAAAAAAAAGATGCACATATGCAACACATACAAAATCGAAAAACTTCGAGGTTTTGAACCCCGCCCCATCAGTATAAGATATATATACATCATACCTTACACCGCGCCTCAACTAATAAAAAAACACACACATAGAACTTGAGCTGCGCTCGTGATTGCTTCGTGTCTTGGGCATTTCGCGCAGTTTAAGAATGTTTAACAGCAATGAACCAACTATAGATAGGTTTGCCAAGACGTACTACTGAGGTTCAAATTAAAATGAATTCTGGTTACATGACTAATTAATTTACGTACCGCTGCTTGTGCGGGTGGACACCGTGTCATCGTCATCCGAGTCAGTCTCAGCCAGTTGCTCCACGACTGCGGCCATTTGAGTCACTTCCGCCAGCAGAGATTGAGTTCGCCTGAAAGGACATCGTGACGGAGGAAGCAATGACCTGGCTTTGCAACGCCATCATCGTTCAACAGTGAAGGGTTCTACTTAGGGTGAAATAAACGATCCTCCGCAACCGTGAACACTGCCAGCAAGTTTGTTTACGTGGATTGCATTTGAGAGATGATGGCGAACTCTTTCCTGTGCAGTTGTCAGGTCAGCAGGCGCGAAGTATTTGTCTGCTGTTGAGGCAGGTTCGTGTATTTTCAACGTGACCGCGTTCTTTTGAAGAGCTCCACTGTTTCGCACAAACTGTGGGGCCGGTGGTTGTGAGCAAAAAAATCGGCGTTGTCCGTCAGCGAAAGTTTCATGGATATGCTAATAAAGAAATAAAAAAAGCATGGATGATCCCTTTATATAGGAATCGATATACCATGAAAGTAAAACATTTCCTTACGGAAGTAGCTTAATGTCTACTGTACATTGTGACCGTGACCGACGTTGGCGTAGAGGTGGCGAGTTCTGGCGCGTGGACAAGTACTTCTCAATCTCCGCTGGTCGTTCGCCGTTTCGGGGGCACGGTGCATACGACGGGAAACCTCTTAATCCAGCCTGTCGGTAAGGGCAGAATCTGTACAAATGACCCGCTTCGCCACAATGGAAACAAAGAGGCCTGCGCTCGTGATCACGCCAGACGTCACTTTTCCTGGGCCTAGGCTCCACATAGCGATGCGTGCTACGTGCTCCTGGGGGCAGATAGGTAGCCGTTGGTTCCCGTGGACGAGGTGCGCTGCGTGCTGTAGATGGGAGAGGAGTCGTCGCCATCGCAATTGCTGCATTGCTGTGTACCGTTGGTTGTCGGAGAACTTCAGAGTACGTTCGGATAGGTCGAACCGGCTGCAACTCACGCTCTGGTTCTCGTATGACCTGCCTCAGTTCGTCACGAACAACGTCTGTAACAGATAGTGCAGTTGCAGTCTGGGGCATTTGCAGTCTGCTCAGTTCTTCCCTAATAACTGATCTAAGCAGCTCTCGCAGAGCTTCAACGTCGTTTCGCACGCCTCCAGAGAATACCTGTGCAGATGCGCAGTTAAGATTCCGGTTGTACTGCCGAGCGCGCTGTTCTAGTGTTTTTTCGATGGCCGTCGCTTCCAAATAAAACTCAGCAACAGTGCTTGGAGGGTTGCGGACGAGAACGGTGAACAGCTCTTGCTTCACTCCGCGCATTAGATGGCGCACCTTCTTATCTTCAGCCATGTTGTGATCCGCACGCTTGAACAGACGGACCATGTCCTCGATGTACATGGCACCACTCTCGTTTGTGAGCTGGTTCCTGGATTGAAGAGCAGCTTCCGCCTTTTCTTTCCGGTCTATGTTCGCGAACGTAGCCACCGCTTGTCGTCGAAATACCTCCCAGGTAGACAACGAGGTTTCATGGTTCTCAAACCATGTCTTTGCGAAGTCTTCCAGGGCGAAGTATACGCGACGGAGCTTCTCTCTTTCGTCCCAACCATTCAAGCGTGCCACTCTCTCGAACAGGTCCAGCCAATCTTGAACGTCCTCGTACAAGTCGCCGTGGAATACTGGCAGCTGGTGCGGTTGGCTTATGAACACTTGTGCCGGTGTTAACTGGGTAGTCACAGTGGTGGCATCCATAGTTTGAATTCCCCTTGGTGTGGAGTGAAGAGGACCGAACTCAGGTGAGTCACCTCGAAGACGGCGTTTTGCCCTCTGGTGTACAGGAGTCACTTCCACGGGGTTGATACGCTGGTCGTCGGGGCTACGCTGTCTTGAGCTCGCGGGGCTTCGATTCATTACCCAGCACCTCCACCAGAAATGTAGCGATGCTGAGGCAGACAGGCTAAAAAAACAAGCAACTTTATTAGGGCGAACTTGTGCCCACAAGTCTAATGACTATGGTCGTCGAGTCCAAGGAGCCGAGAGGCACAGAGTCAACTAACTTCCTCTTCCTCGTTGTTGGAGCGCACGAACGCGTGACGCATGCCAGCCGTGTCTTGCTGGTGCTCTTGCCATGATGATTGCGGCGGCTACTTGAACGTGGCCAACCTGTCGCGGCAATATAAGTGAGCTTATACAATGTTTGTTGGCGACAGCTGAAGCACCTTTTAAAGAAGCGCATCCACGCTTAGTGATACATCTTGATCCCGACGATTGATGTCCATGATGAATGACTGATTAACGATTAAACATATAACCTTGTGCAATATGGCGTTTGCGTTACCTTCACAATAGCTCGTGCGTCATGCTGCAGATTCTTAGCACCGCCGAGTTTACATGGACAGCAGTGGCGCTGTCATCGAGAACGTCACCACTCAGCGCGTCTGCACGCAAATGGTGGGCTATCGCGTTGAGTATTGCGTGCTTGCGGTGATGTTTTTTGCCACCACGTGCCACTTGCTTATATACATGTCACATTGTCGTACTTAACATTACTTTTCATATTTTTTTCTTTCTCAATCACTCTTTCGGTGCATCGCTTAAAACCACGTGCAGTGCCCAAATGAGCTCTAAAAGACAGATGAGCACACGCCCATCTTTGCGGCCAGGAGCCATACAGCCCCTAAACTAGAGCTATAAAACGTGGAAACTTGGACAAGTTGGTAGAACTTGACTGAATATAGGAACAGCACAATCTAGAAGTAGTTACTGTGTAACTATGGAGGCTCTTCTTGTTTGGGTTCCGTAGTTACGCAGTAACTACTTCTAGGTTTCGCCGTTCCTACATCCAGTCAACTAGAGTTGTTTACTATCTGCTACGCATGCGAGGGGAGAGGAGCCTGCACATTGGCACGAATGGCGCTACTTTAGCTTTTTTTTTTCAGGGACTTTGACGCAACACGCGCCTCCACGTCATCTAGTGATCACTCCACGTACTGCAATCACAGAACACTTATATACTACCATGCTGCAATGATGCTGCCACAGTGCAGCGCCATCTAGTGAACATTGTGAGAAGTAAGGGGTGGCTACTACAACGGAGAGACTGAGCAACAGCGTAAGAAGCTTCGCCCCTAAAAGAAAACTAATCTTGTATTTCTTTGTTGGTATTGTTGGTCGCTTCCACTTTGTGATGTGCGCTGCTTTACTTTGTGCGTGGGTTCCACGGTGAGAGAATAGACTGTGAGGGGCGATCCAAGGAGTGTTTTGCGTGTCTCACTGTTGTGGATACTACGACTATGTTGTGGCAACCACGGCTATTTCTATGTGTATTGTTAACGCTCCCAGACTCGGTGACGAGACCCATCGTACTCTTCATCAGACAACCCAAGCCCCGCCACGGTGGTCTAGTGATTAAGGTACTCGGTTGCTGACACGCAGGTCGCGGGATCGAATCCCGGCTGTGGCGGCTGCGTTTCCGATGGAGGCGGAAATGTCGTAGGCCCTTGTGCTCTGATTTGGTTGCAAGGTAAAGAATCCAGGTGGTCGAAATTTCCGGGGCCCTCCACTACGGCGTCTCTCATAATCTTATGGTGGTTTTGGGAGGTTAAATCCCACAAACCAATCAATCAATCAGACAACCCAAGCTGTCGTGGAGGGCATTCAAGAAGGAGCAAACGTACAGCGAGCAGACTGGAATGTCGTTTTGACTACGCGAGCAATATCAAAATTATTTTACCGGTGTCAGCGAATGTGACAGCGTACGTACCACACCTTCAAGAAGTGAAAATGTCGCAACAGCAAAGACGTACGAACTGAAAATAGGGCAATAAATGTTTCACAGGCACATCCGCTGTTTAAGATACAAAGAGAAGGCCTTGTTTACATTTCAATGTCAGCTGTGAATGCACTAGTGCACAACTTTGGTTTGTGGAACAACTTGCAACAAAGCCTGAGATTTAAAAGGCCAATAGGCATGCAGTGCCAGGTATTCGCGGCATTGTCGCTGGACTTGCTGGTCGGTAAAGACGTCACAAAGTTTGATTACTGTGACCATGGACACGATAGCGAACTAGTGATTAAGCATTCGCTGCGGGTCAGAAGAATTGGTTGCTAAAGAATTCGCCTTGATACTTCAATGACAAGAACAAGGGAGCAAGATGGAGAATACAAGCCCAGAAAAAGGAAACTCGACACGCTCGCTAATAAATGAGTGCACGAGTGCTTGGAATAGAAAAAAAAACTGACAAAAGCGAAATGACGTATGTACGCTTCCAAGCATCCGTAGTAGTTTTTTTTTTCAGCATAAGCACGTTTATCACTGAAATAACAAGAGTTTTAATCGACAAAAGCTCATTCACTATCGGGCTTGCACGAGTCGAAGCGTCGGTCCACTGGTGACATCTTTTGGTGGCTAGAAGGGCCATAGACACGTCCCGCGAAGAGCTCCTTGGCTAAGATTGCCTATACTCGTGGCATGTTAGATTAAACGCCACTGCCCGACCAGAGGAAAACGCAACGTGGGTTGTGTTAGAGTGACAGTTGTGTCTTCCCCCTTGGCCGGCCATGATTTTTTTCGGGAAGAGCTAGAGCGCATACGCGAACGCGGAGTTACACCCAGGCCATGGTTGTAGATTATTCACTATATATAGTGAACTAGAATATTGCCACCAGGTGTTCTGTGCCAGTGAACAGTGACCCAGTACTGTGCCAGAGAACGAAGAAGACGAAGAACAACCCGTGCCTGTGGACACGTCCTTCTTCGTGTCAGTCGCGTCTCCTTGTACGTTTCTTCGAGCTGGAGGTGCGGGGTACCCAGCACCTCCAACAATATATTCTAGTTCACTATGATCCAGGCGAAGCGTATGCATTGAACTTGCAGAACAATTTTTGCTGTGGATGGATGATATGAGCCACGCTGTTTATTTGTGTAAGGTCGCCATCTGGAGGTGTGTTAAGGCGTGTACAACATTGCACTTCCTTTGAGAACGAATCGAATAGGACGGATGCGCAGAAACGACGCGTTGAAGGAACTAATCGTGAATGTCATGGTCGTGATGTAGTTCTATATACGTTTTTACCTAGGGCACCGTGACAGGGCAGTGGTAGATATAAAAGATGCGTTTTTAAAGCCTGCTAAAGCTTTTAAAAAAAAAATGTGACCGTGGTGCAGTGGATTGAAAGAGCCCGGTTCTTTAATTAGACTACCTTGTATACCTCTATAACAACTCCTTGCTCGAATAACAGTTTTATAGCCGTAGTTTGAATGTACTATCATATTTATGCATGCAGAGGAATCGCCACTTACTGTCTGTAAAGCTTGCAGGACAGAAGAGCTTCGTACAGCTCACCCTCCAGTTTTGAAATCTTTGCCTCCTCGGAAACAGCGCCTGTACCAAGAAGAAGGTGGTATTATTATTATTATTATTATTATTATTATTATTATTATTATTATTATTATTATTATTATTATTATTATTATTATTATTATTATTATTATTATTATTATTATTATTATATCCGATTTGTATCGACTTGGGCAAGCAAACTCCCCGTACTGCAAATAGCTATGATTTCGTTTTCTTTGGTCACTTACATTCCTTCAGTGTTTGTTCCGGCATCGCAATCGCGTTATCAGCATCTTTTGGTGTCAATGGAAAACTGTCGTAAGTCGTCTTCTTCTCGACAATTTCTGAAAACATTCAGGCGTATAGCGAATTGAAGTAGTTGGTGAAGCGGCTTATGCGAACCTCTAAGGTACCTCTTACCTTTTTCCATCCTGATCTGTGAAAAAAAAAGTGCGACGCATTGTTTAATAATCTCCTTTCTTCAAACAAAGTGACCATTTAGTTTCAATCTTACCTTGTCCAATCTTACTTCCATCTCGACTTGTTCCACGTTTTCCAAAGTTATTCGTTGTAGTCGCCTTAGTTCCTCGTTGATGTCTCTTCCATCGTACTCTAAACTACACGATCCCTGAAAAAAAATGAAGCGTCTGCGCTTCAACGAGTGTCATCATATATAGCACCTATTTCTTCAGAAGGAAAAAAAAAGAGGTGGTGCTGGCTCTGTATCACTTTAAAATGCCTAGAAAGCGATCAACAAAGTGGTCAAGGAGGCTATATTAAAGTACCACTTACGCTTAAAGAGCTCTGCGACATTCTCAGTCAATCGTGATTGTGGCGCGACAACAGGGAAATTCTGTGAAGCGGTGAGAACGCCGAAGTGGTCTTAGCAGGTGACCCCAGGAACGCGTCGTCTGTTTCTTGTGAGAATAATTTTTCAGCGCTACCGTTGGTGTTGACCGTTTTTTTTTGTTTTAATTAAAAACAAATCTGTCCCGATGTCAGCTATTTGAAAGCATTTTGCTTTTTCAATTAAGTGCACATTACTTCGCTACTCCAACGAAGGGACATGGTAACGAGAGTATGCGCTCTGTAGCAGACGAACATTTGGCGTTGTGTGCAGACGACATTTCTTTCGGGGTCGTGAGTCAGGTTTTGTCTTTGTGCCGTGAAATGCGCATCAAAAAGGACTTAAATTTTCTTGTATCAGCTAAGAAACCTTTTTAACTTTCTTGTTTAGTTACCATAAACGTGCAGTCCTAATAACGGCGTGTGTAGAGTACTTTTTCGGTATAATGATTCGCGATACTCGAGGCATGTGGTTGAACAAATGGTCGCTAAATAGGATATTGGCTCTGATTTGGGTGTCCGAGTCAAAATTACGCCAATATGACATGATCTATAGACTCTGAAAACGAAAGTACAAGCATTAAATAATCCTAAAATTTCGCATTTCAATCCGTGACTGCTGTACATGTTCACGTGTACTATTCCTGGTGACAATTTTTTTCTCAGTTAAAAACTGCTTGAGTTGTCAAACGGAATTTTTTTAGCATCATAGCTGATTCAACATTGAAATATTGCTGGCTCCAATCTGATTGTGCGCAGTTACGCGAGCATGTAATGACGTTGTACATTGAGGAACGCCAGCCATAACTCTGAAATGTACGAGATGCTCTTATTCCGCAAATTGAAACTGCCGTTACACTGTGAGTTCTGTGTGTTTTTCTGGAAGTAAGGTTTGTCCAATGATAATTTCACCCTATAACTAATAATTTATTCACTGTATTGTTCATTGTCGCTACAACGTAACAGTCTCATTCTATAATCGCTAACACCTATACCTTCACCACAATACGTCTTCGTATTGCCGTGAGGCTATTTGTTATGCCATAATAAAGATAATATAGGCAAAAGAAGGCTTAAGAAAATTACCACACGTTATAAAGAATATGTGGCGCCTTAGTTCCAAGGAATACTAAATGAAGTCACGATAAGCTTGCGCAGTACACTCGTGCATAATACCGTTTTTTTTTTGTTTTTTTTCACCTTAAGTCCTTCGCATTGTATATGCTTATCTGCGTTACACAACTGTCCTGCAGTGAAGCCACTGCAAACGAGTACAAGATACATCGAGAAGAGCAACGCAAAGTTTAGAAAATGCCCGCACCTCCCTGAAGGGAATCGTGAGAAATGCGAATACATTGCTTAGCGCCCATGACAGTGTTTTGCACGTGAGAACCCAGTGTTAGAAGAATGATTTCTTTATTTCTTTAGGGCCGAAGCTTCCGAAGGCTTGGGCTGAGCGTTGGTTAGTGGTTCGTAAGGAAAAGGAAGAAGGCACCTAATTTCTGTCTGCCTATAGGCGACACGGCGAAGTGCCTCATAGGGGAGGGGGAAGGAGGGATAAAAGAATAGAATGAAATAGGTGAGCGTCCCGTCGTAATCGTATGTAGCCACCTCTCGTTAGTTCTCGAACCGGCCGTAGAGGGCGGTGCTTGTACATATAACGAAATGCATATACGCTGAAATATGCAACTGGCACGATAGTATAGAGGACGTTACTTGTCGTATGATAAATAATAAAAATCACAGCATATCCATGGAGCGATGAATGAAGATGAGTGGGGCAACGCGTCCGTCAGTCCGTCCGTGCTTTGGTCCGTCTGTTTGTTCTTGATTCCGTAAATCCGTGCCCGTGGGTCCATCCGTCCATCCGCGCGTCTGTCCATTCGTGCGCCCGTCCTTGCGTCTATGCGTTCGTCCTCTCATGCGTTCATCTGTGCGTCCATCTGTCCATCCCTGTGTTCGTCCATGCGACCATGCGTCCTCTCGTGCGTCCGTCCCTGCGCTCGCCCATGCGTCCGTCCATCTGTCGTGCGTTTGTGTATCCATACTTCCGTGCGTCCGTCCTTCCGTCTGTCCGTCATCATTCACCTCGTAGATGTCCTGTGATTTTTTGTTCTTACACCGTGCAGCCATAAACGCCGTTCGCCACACGTGGCGTTTTTTCTGTTGCGAGAAACGCGATATGCATTTCCAGCTGTAGTAGTTAGCGTGCTCGGTTAAAAAAACGATACAAAACTCTGGCAGCACGAACGCTACAAGTGCGTTTCAAACGCACTGCTTTGAGGCGGCGGTGAGTTACGTTCAAGCCAAGGAGGTGAGGGTTCTGGTTGCTAGGGGCGAGGATAAGCGCGCTCGCCCGCAGCTGTTGCTGACAGCTGCCGACGCCGAAGCGTGACATGGGGGGGGGGGGGGGGCTCGGCCAGGCCCGTGGCAATTGAGTTTCCTAAAATTAACTTGAGGGGACTCTGGCGCTGCGATCGTTCAGCGACCATGGGAATGATGGGTAGTCTACACATTTGCCTAGTCTTCGTACTTGCTGGTGGCGAATCGTACTTCGGGCTTCGTTTATTGCTGTGTTTCGGTTTTGTTTTGAAAGAAAGAATCAACCCTTTTGAACTTTGTGACCCGATTTGGAAAGGTAAGTCTAAAAGAATAAGATGGAGAAGCGCTACCGCTGAACATTTGCTAATATTTCTTTCGTGAGAAAACAGCTCCAAGCCACACGAAGCCTAAAGCAGCCCAGAAGTACGAATATTAGACAGATGTGTGTATACTACCCAACATTCCCATGCTCTCTGAAGCGCCGTTTCTAGCTCACTTAAGCGCCGTGCGTTGCAGCTCCCATAGACACTAGCGCCAGAGTTCCCTCTAGTGTATATTAGGAAACCCTATGCCCGTGGCATGACGATAGTTATAGCACGAGAACTCGTGTTCTTCGTGTCATTCTTGTCTCTGTGTCGTCGTTTTGTTCTCGCGCTATAACTACCGTCATGCCATACCAACTTGCCCAAGCTGCCACACCCCGTGGCATGTTGCGAGCTTCGCTTCCTCCCTGTGATGCGTCGCTACCATCGAAACGACGACAGCGCACCGCCGGGGACGGCAAACGCAACTCCATCTCAGCCCTTTTTTCATACGATTTTTGTAACACTTGAAAATATTACGCATAAAACGTGCTTCACAATTAATTTTAAGCATTTATAAGCACAAATAGTGCGAACGCGTGGAAGATTGGAAAGTGACCAACTTTAGCTGGCAGAGTGAACCCGAAAACAAACAGTCCAGCCGCACCAGCTGCTCGTGAAAGGCAGGCGGATACGTTGATATTACTTACAGAAAGTTTGCCAATTACTGTCAATGAGGTGTTACGACATCTTCGGCCATAGAAGTGCAGGAACGATAGCGGTACACCTTTACTTGCTGCAGTGAAGTTTTCGCGGAGTGCGATGGATATATCAGTCAGCGCTGGACAGCTTCTCTGCTCCTGGCATCTGCGTTGGGGGCTGTGCGTAGTACGTACGTACCCGCTATCTGATGCATGCATGCTGTTCATGGCTGTACATGCTAAAACGTTACCTACGTAACCTCTATTTTCTGTAAACATCGATTAACTCACAATAAAACAATTTATTGCTGCAAGTTTGCGTGATCAGTGTTGTCGTTTGGCTCGATATGGGCTATAAAAACCATTCCGTTTTTTACACCACTATATATTATACAAACAATATTCTTAGTTATTATTTGTTCAAAAAAGCTGTTTGAGCGCAGAAGATAATCAAGTTTTTTTCAGTTGTCAGTAAAATGGTAATTTCCCTAACTTTGTGCAACTTCCGCCGCAACCCAGACGGCACTATAATCGCGTCCAATATTCGTTCTCATTGGCTGTATGGGCATTTCACTCCACTGGCTCGGGTTGCTAAAAGCGCGCGCGCCCGGAGCTGTTGCTATGGGAGAGGGCGGCGGACGGATCCCGACGGACGCCTGACGCATCCCGACTAAAAAATGCGTTCGCATTTAAAACGCGGACAAACAAACGAGTGATACGCACAACACAGAGGCTTATGTACAATATCACATACAGTGAACAAGCTCTTCAATTCCATCTCAGCAAGATACCTTGGTGGTTTGCGATTCAAGCTGGAAAGCAAGGCACTGTCATTTCTGTATCGGTGTGCATATTATACCTTCAGGGACGTAACTAGGATGGGGTTGAGGGGGTTATGACAACCTTCGTAATGTTTCCAGCCTTTAACATTAGTCTATGTTAGCTGTTCTACACATTGACACCCCTTGAAACAAATTCTCGGTACGGCCTTGCTTTACACTTTGCGCGTTTATATCGATTACAGCGGCTGCATTTCCGATGGAGGCGAAAATGCTGTAGGGCCGTGTGCTCAGATTTGAGTGCGCGTTAAAGAACCCCAAGGGGTCGAAATTTCCGAAGCCCTTCACTACGGCGTATCTTAAAATCAAATGGTGGTTTTGGGACGTTAAATCCCACATAACAATCGTATCGATAAAAGTGCAGCTTTGATAAGCAGCAGCGAGACGTGACGCTCGCATTGACTCGAGCTCAAGACACAGCCAACAGCTATAGGCAGTGTAACGATGTAGTATAACGATATTGTGGGTAAATTTTGGCCCTAGCCGAGCAACTGCTACGTTTCGCTTCTTCGCAACAAGGGTGGGTTCACTGCTCCTAGCTTCACAGCGAGGTATGCAAGCTCTCGCGGGACGACGAATCAAGCGCGCAATAACGCGCGAAAGGCGTCAACGGTTGCAGTGCAGCTGCTCCCCGCGTAGGCCGGCCAGAAACTCCACTTGCATGGGTGGCGCCCATTTTGCTGTAGGGCGCCGCCTTCATAAGGGGCCGGACTCCTGACGACCCTCGTGGTGGAGGATCTTGTGAATCTCCATGGCCGTGGCTCGATGATCTGCAGTATCTGAAGGCCGAGACTGTTTAGTGTACAATGTCATTACTGTATAGGTTGGTGACGTAGTCTGAACTAAGACTTCTAAGAGGCGAATTTTACAAATATTTATGCATGTTCGTGCTTGTTTTTGTACATGTTCGCGTATATAAGCACATGCAAAATCGAAAAATTATCTTGGGATGGAGGAGAGGAGGATCAAACTTTTAACCCACCCTGGCTACGCATATATAGAACCAACCCCCTATGCGGTCTACGCTGTAATGGCTGCCACTTTTCTGCTGTTGCAGCTAGAATCGGATATATATAGTAGCGTCCACATCCTAATTGCAAGCTGCTGCTGGTACTTCTTTGTACTACTGCCAATCTGCAAATTTTTTATTTAGGCTAGTTGTTACGACATTCCAATGTAAGACATCCCATTCTCTTTGTCGTTGGTATTTCGTGAATTACGCTCAGTGCAACTATATATACATCATAAAACAACCACCGAGTCTTTCACCAAAATGTTAGCGCTTGTGCAGCAATATCGCTGGGAAACTGAAACTTTCTCGCGGACGTCATCTTTCGAAGCTTTTGCGGTAGGCTTGGAGAGACGACTGTATGTTGCTGAACACGTGACGCAACGAAAGTATATATACTGTCCAGACTCACTGCTAGACTCACTTGCGAAGAGAAACCAGAGTGCACTGACAAAAGCTGTGTTGTTGTGAAAGCATACGGAGAGGGAAAACAGGTTCGAAACCTATAAGAACCCTTTGTTTTATCACCGACGAGACGGAAGCAGCTTTGTGAATCTCGGAAATAGGAGATCATTGTGTCACTTGGCACATGCACGTAAGCGGGCGTAATCTTGTATTGGAGAGCAATAAACAAGATCGAGAAATTGGTCACCTTTTGAAAGATTCTGAACCGGAAAGCCTTTGACTTTGCAAGCACAAGTGAGAACTGGCTGAAGAAAAAAGCCGAAACTAATCGGCACACTGCAGTGTTCAAGCATTAAAAAATAAAGAAAATATGTTGTGTATACACATAGTGTGGCAGCACGTGCCAAGTAAAAGAAAGAATCTTTAAAGGCACGTGTTTTAAATATATACCCCTTTTACCGTCTTGAAAGATGACATACGTGTAAGCATTTGACCCTAAAGGGTTAAAATTTTACAAACCTTACAGTAACTAGTTTTGTGATTTAGCCACGTTTCCACACTACTAACATTTTTTTATCTTGTCAGCTCATCTACACCGGCTATTTGCTTTTTGGACACACTATGCCTTTGTGCCAATAAGCACCACACACATCATCTTTCGTTTCGTATTCTTCTTCCCTTACGTTCTAGCTTTTTGCCAAATCTATTTTGTTTTCAAGGGTAGGAAGGCACCATTTTTTCTTTCATGAACTGAATTAAGAGAAATGTTGCTGCCTAATATTTACGTTAGGTTTTTCGTTGCAACAGTGTTCAATAACTGTTTCATTCGTAGATGGAGCTGCTGCAGGAGGTCTATGAAACAACCCATGAAAGATGCAAAGAATGATAGACTGTGGTTCAAGACGAACACAAAGCTGGGGAAGCTCTACTTTGACCGAAATGAGTTCAACAAACTGGCGAAAATTCTGAAGCAGCTGCACCAGTCATGCCAAGTGAGATATTTACACCTCATATTGGTAGATAAATAAAGTATTATTGATTTATTATAAATGCGCTATTGCATTCAGTTCGTGGGCTTATTCTCACCACTTGTTATATCCAATCAAAATGGGAATTTCAGTAGGACCACTATGGTTTTGAATAAGGAGACCTAATTGAACTGCTGGGCTCCTTGAAAATTAATGCACAGAAGCCGTATTCAATCTGCAGTGTCAAGTCACTGAGGCGTGTAAATGTGGTTTTGCCAGTATGTGAGAGCAATGTTGCATACCATGCACTATCCACCCTGATCGGAATTCAGAGATTCAGTTAGAATTATGAATTAGAGCTCATCTACCGCATACAATCAAACATGTTTTGGTGTCATGTTTCATAGTCAAGAGGCCATCTATCATGTGAAACTGGCAATTGCATTGCAGTGTTGATACAGTCTGGTTAGAGCCTGTGTTCCACTCGTTCAATGAGTGTTCATGGTTCTTTTTTTGTGTGTGTGGCAGACCGACGACAGATGTGATGACCTGAAGAAGAGGACACAGTTATTGGAGATTTATGCGCTGGAGATCCAAATGTACACGGCCCAGAAGAACAACAAGAAACTGAAGAAGCTGTACGAGCAGTCGCTGCACATCAAGTCTGCTATCCCGCATCCGCTGATCATGGGTGTGATTTGTGAATGTGGTGGAAAGATGCACTTGCGTGAGGCCGAGTATGAGCATGCAAACACAGACTTCTTTGAAGCATTCAAAAACTATGAAGAATCGGGCAGCCCGCGGCGGACCACCTGTCTCAAGTACCTTGTGTTGGCCAACATGCTCATGAAGAGTGGCATCAACCCCTTCGACTCCCAGGAGGCAAAGCCCTACAAAAATGACCCTGAAATTCTCGCCATGACCAACCTTGTCAGGTATGTCACTGTTTGTTGTATGCTATGCTTGCAGGTTTCCTGCTCCTCGGGAACTTGCAGGGCCATAGTTAAATAATTCTTGCCGTTTAGCGTACATGTGCGCGTGCGAGGCTTTTCTTTGATGGTGTTTGTTATGCGTGAAAGCGGTTTGCGTGGGGATTGACTGTGGCGTATTAACATGAGAGCTGCATTTCACGTTTTTCGGTTTTTTTTTTGAGCTCTGAACATAATTTTGTCAGTTCTATGGTTGTAAGATTATTGGTTCTTGAAGTAGCCATAACAGCTATCATCATAACACCGAGCACTACTAACTGAATATACCTGGGTAAAATACGGTTGTTTTCTTTTTTTGGTTCAGTGAGACCATTACACAATGTGCGGCCTTGTATGTGATGGAAAAAACAATTCACAGATGAATGGGATATCTCTAGGGTACACACTCACAGCAATGTAGAACCTCGCTCCCTATCTAAATTCTTACTGAGCCTCTGGCAATAGCAGTGACTTATCTTTCAAGAGGAACTACATGATGATGTTTAGAGCGTCTGTTTGGTACACAGCAATGGTCATCTAGTTTTTTTGTGCTTCCTTTCTTAAAAGTTTTGCACACACTGCTTTTCTACCCAGGATGGTATCGTGTCCCACAGTGCACAAACAGTTATGGACCTCACTACGGGGCATTCGGTAAAAATTCAAGGAAAGCATACTAGGCGTGTGGCAGAAAAACACCCAGAATACGTATGCCCTTTCTTAATAGCGTTCAGTAGTATCACCTAAAATGCTGAAGTTACAATGTTTAGGTTGGTGCCACCAATTTTAAATTATTTTTATTATTCATGAATTATTTCATAAAATCGTATTTTTTTTCAACTGACCATGTTATTTGTGATCACTGTTGGAAGAAAAGGGGACTGTGCTAATAGGTGCAGTTGGGATTGTTTATAGTATTGTTGGTTCCCTTGGTCATAAGATGTTTGCGACACTCTAGGTTGAGTACTGCTTGGTTATTGCCAAGGCACCACTGCTTTTTATTCAAAGAAAAATCCAAAAGTAATAAGGGCAGCTTTTTTGTTCTTCTGATTGAGGTGCTTGAAACATTCAAAAACGATATTATCTTATCACCACACTGCTGGTTTTCTTGGACTGCAATGGACCCTCCTTGCACTTTTATTCTTTCTGTATCCACTATTTGCAGCTGTTTAGTCACTTCTTTTTTGGACGTTTGCTAATGCTTGCAGTGTTAAATTGTATCCATGCTGCATTTCGTGATCTACTTCATAATCTCGTTTCTGATTTGGAGCTCACTAGGGCAAAGTAATAGGTACTACAGAGAGAATATGGCATCACTTTTTGTGGGCAAAAGTGTCACAGTGACACACAAGTCACTCTCCTGAGCTCCCAGATCTGATGGTTTTGTTTTAACCTTAGCACAGAAACTCTTGGCCGCTCCAATGTGAGAATGCTTGTCGAATGTCGGATGTTGATGTTCTGTAGAAATTTAAAATGGACAAGTTTAATTGGTATCACAGAAATTTCGTAAGAGGGAACATAATGTACTTTCGCGATATCGCAAAGGACGCAGATATCAATACAGGCTTAAGAAAGCAATGCATTCAGCAGACGTAAGAGACATAGTAGCTTGGCCAACTAATTTAAGTGATAATGTAGAATGTATGCCTAGGTATGCTGTTCGCTGTTACCCTTCTTATCACTTAAGCAAAAAAAAATTGCAGTAATAGACTGGTGTCGCTGATTGCGAATTGCAAATAGCTTAATGGCTAGATTTTACGTTTGATATGTTGCCCCGAGCCATAATAAAATGACAGCATTACAAAGCACATTGCAGACATTGCTGTGTTCGCGTTGGCAGCTTCGGTTATAAGCAGAAAAGTGGCATTGCTCATAAGTAAAAAATCGCGGTACGTGCAAAGAATAAAATTCAATGTTTCAAGCTTGTATTCAACTCAGACTTTCTGCATGCCACTCTGGTTTTAAGTGCAGAGCCACATTTGTGCTTGAAACGGCTTTAGGTAAAAACCTTATATCCCTGTCACACAGCCACCACCAAAGTCTGTGTATGCTCCGTCCTTATACTCCATCAAAGTGAATCTCCCCTTGGGAGTTCGACGGACATGGAGTTGTGCCAGTGTCACACTGCAATGACAAGATTTTAATAGTTGCCGCAAGGGGCTCAGGTAGCTCTGCTTGATTTTTGCATAAATATCCGAATTTCATTTCTAGTTGTTTTCCTTGTGAATCTTCGTTATGCAGGTTTTACAAAAACACGCTATTAAGTAGGTCTGAAGCAAACAAAGCATTAAAAGTTATTTTAAATGAAAACGAATTCGCTAAATGTATCGATGCTTGAAGCGAGGCTGGCCACCTTGTGCCCCCTAAAATGTTTATTTACATTTGCACACTCTAAAACTAGTTGTGTTTCTTTGCTTCGTGAGCGCACATTTTGTCTTCTCTATAATTGGCTGTGTCTTCAGCTGGCGACGATGATGCAGCGCTGTCAGTCATTCCTCTCACGAGCTAACGCAGACACGACTTCAACTGTATGCACAGACGAAATATCTCTGCCCGACTTGTGAGGCACAGTGCGGAGGGCATAGGTGTAAAAAATAGCTGCACTTTGGCGCGTGCGTGCATGTGTGTGTGTGTGTGTGTGTGTGTGTGTGTGTGTGTGTGTGAAAGAGAGAGAGAGAGAGAGAGAGAAAGAGAGAAGAAACACAGGTTGTGAATGAGTACTGCAACGAAAGAACATTTGAATATTGCCAAAATGTATTATTGTTTTCAATGCAGCATTAAGTGCTTGGAATTTTTTCTGTCCTGTAGACTACTGGGGACGAGAGTACCTCAATCCGCTACAAAGGGAGATGGCCGAATATCCTTTGCAAAATGCTCTGTTTACCTTCGTTTGCGTAAGGGTCGCCGCGTGACATGGACCGCATCTCCTTTGTCGTAAGGACGAAGGAGTTAAGCGGTGTTTGTGGGTGCCCATTGTGACAAGGGTATTATACAGACGTCATGTAGTGCAAGGTGCCGCATTAAAAAAATGGAATATTACATAGCAGAGGCTTAGCACCAGACATCACTCTGGGATTTACACGAGTAGGTGGTTTAAGGGCCAACCAATTGAAAAGTGCCTGGGCATATTGGATCATCATATTCAGCAAGAGCCTCAACAGTGTGCAGCTGTGAAGGTGCTCGTCCCTTTACGAACTCCTTGTGGGTACTACATTAATTTTGAAAATGAACTCTAATGGGCACTTCGCAACAGTACTTTCATTGGGCATTCTAGAAAAGTTTAGAGCAGCCAGCCTTACAAGCACTGTTGTTTTCTTCCTCGTGGCACTGTTGTCGTGTCCACCGAGAAGCAAAGTTTGGCAAGCGAATGAGAAGGTGACACAAACGGGGCCCCGATCACACTACCGCGTTCCACTCTGGAAGCTGGAGCTCAAGTGTCCTCCAAGTTTTTATTCCGATAGTGGTCATATGGATAGTCTTGTCAAGTTTTTGCCACCGCTGCCATCATGGCCCGTATAAAGGTCAAATTAAAAAAAAATCTCCCCGTACACTGTACTTTCTACCCACGGGTAATAGTATCCGGGTGTGGGTGATGAATGCAGCTGAAGTACAATCCAAATGGGTTGGCCCCATTTTGTCATTTGCATGCGTTAAAATCCTTCAGAAGGGTTTCAACTTGAACTTGTTGGTGATTTATCTCCATGGTACTGATGTGCTTGAAAGACAGGGACACAAGAATGAACACTACCTGTGTTCTCCTTGTGTCCCTGGCTTATGTGTACATCAGTTCCCATCAAGATAAGATCCTCTTGGCTGTTAGACTTGCCGTGAAATGCTCAGGCAGAGAGGAATGCTCCACCTGTTTTTAACGAGCATGAAAAGGGGGAGGGTGGTTGCCCAAGCAGCAACTGTGAACTTTGGTTTTATAGGTGCTGTTGCCATTACTGGGTTGCATGCTATCTCCCTATCTAGGCAACCATCAGCAGGCAGCTGGTGGTGGTGGTAAAAAACATTTATTTCAGAAAAAGTCTACTAGAGAGTGCCGACGTGGCCCATCGGCGTGCTAGAGTGGCAAGACCCTATTCCGGGACGCCAGTGGACCTGGAAGCTGCCCGGGTGCACTCCACCAAGGAGCGTTGTGCAGCCAAGGTAGAGCAGCCGAACAGGTGCTCCTCCCAAGCCTCTTTAGTTGGGATAGGAAAAGGGGATGAGAAAGGGACGGGATTAACTGGGCACGATGCTACGACGTGATATGTGTCGGCGATGACCTGACAGGTCGTGCAGGTGCCATTGATTTCCGTCAAAAAGTGCCTGGCGACCGCCGGACTGATAAAGGTGTTCGTCTGCAGGCGGCGTAGCAGTCGTTCGTCCGCTTTCTCCAAACCGCGTGCGGGGTCTCGGTAGAGGCGGCGCGAAGCCCGGTAATAAGCCAACATTTTGCGAAAGCGCGTCAGGTTGGTATTCCCGGATTCCGTCTCGGGACTTGGAGGGGCCACGGCCCGGACAGGAGAAGCGCGGGCAGCGGCATTTGCCACCTCGTTGTCGGGCAGGCCCGAGTGGCCTGGGGTCCAGACTATACGAATGGGATGAGGGTTAAAGCGCCAAGAGGCTGCCTGTAGTAAGCTAGCCGCCTGCGGGGCAATGGAACCCTGAAGATACTGAGAACAGGCCGAGCGCGAGTCCGTCAGGATGGTGCGTGAGGCAGGGTGAGAGGCGGCTTCAAGCTATGGCAACTTCTTCAGCGTGCGTTACTGTGTCTGCTCGAAAGGAGAGGCCATCGACGTGTTTGCCCTCTGTAGTCACGGCAGCCGTGAAGTGACCCGTGGGGGAGGGACCCGAGACGTCCACGCATGCAGCTGGGATACCCTTCTGAATGCTGCACTTTCAATCCGAAGAGACTGTGTGAAGATGGTCCTGGAAGCAGCCCTATTCTTTCACACTAGCGTTTTGTCGGGTTGCGTGAGATCGGACCCAAAAGTGTTAGTTGCTAGTCTTAATGTAACTTTACTATTTGTTGCTATTACATTCTTTGCTTGACTCTTGCTATGAAATTGAGGCTTTCTTTATCAGGGGGGACTTGATAATTCAATCAATATCTTAAGCTCCTCCTGAGTTGGAATGATCGAGAGCCTACTGAATGTTTTTTTGTAGATATCCACTCCCGTGTTGTCTTGCACATGTGTGTGGATGACATGATAAGTTGTGCCCCTGCCCTCTCTAATTTTACTGGAGGTTTTGCAAACACAATGTTATATTTGCAGTACTTACCAAAATAATGACATCAGTAAGTTCGAGTTAATATTGAAGACCAAGAGGAAAAACATCATGGATGATCCTTTCATCAGAGAGCACATTGAAGGTAAGTGCAAGCATTACTAAAGCTTACCTGCACTACGATTGCACTTGCTTTTACAGCATCTTAATTTTGCTTTTTCTACCCCCACAGATCTGCTTAGGAACATTAGAACACAAGTCTTAATAAAGCTCATCACACCTTATACCAGGATTCACATACCTTTCATATCACAGGTGAGTTATCTGCATTGATTGATTTTCTATGGGTGGCCGTGATTATATGAATTTGTTACCTTCATATATTTTTTGTGTGTTATTTTCTTACCAGGAACTCAACATAGACTCAAGTGAAGTGGAAAATCTTCTAGTATCTTGTATTTTGGACAGGTGAGGTTCTGGTCCTCGTTTCCTTTATCTATTAGGCAGTCATGTGGTATTGTAGTAAAGAAACTTAATCTTGTCGTAATCTGTGAAATGGTGATTGAGTGAGTTACAATTTTGTGCTGTCTTCATGCATCATTACTGCTAAGACTCTGAATAAGCATTGGTGTGGCACAATTGCTGTATAGGTTTTCGCCTGAAAGGCATGAAGCATTATAAAGTGCAGAGGCTTAGCTAGTTCCGCAGGTATGTAATCCTTTTGTGGAGTCAGTCTTTTTTTTGTTAATATTATTATTATAGTGCTCAGCATGAAACTGTTAAGGCCAGTCTTAAATTGCCTGGGCAGTGTTTGTGCACACGTGTGTGAAATGTTTAATATGGAGCCTGCAAAATATCATCATTGTGAGCATCATTTGTTGACATTCTCACATGAGGACATTATTTTTTTTTTTGGTCTCTCACATGCCTTCAGGTTGTTTGTGCACCTTTTTTTAAGCGCTTGAGTGGTAAAGAAGGCAGTGTCTGTCATATTTTCTGGCTAGGACTGCGAATTCTATGAGCATTAGCTTTTATCTATACAGTTATAACAAACTTATAGATACTCTTGATGGTCTGATTTCACCAATATATTTTTTGCAGCTTAATTGATATCAGGAGATGTTTTATAGAAGATATGGTATGATTTTATAATATATGAACAGTATTGTATTACATTATGAAGGGTCATTGGGTAAAAATGAATTACTGGATGAAAGTTAAGTTCAAAGCCCATGGCTCAGTACAGTGACTTATGCCCTGTAGCTAGCCATATCTTAACACTTCAGCATTGAAAGCTAATGCTGGGGACAAATCTTTCTCGTCATACAATTTATTGGTCTTTCGGACTATAAACACATTGTTAAATAATTATTGGTGCAAGAGAGTACTGTTTGTTATCTTTTTTTCTTGCCTTCTTTTTTGACCATTTTGCCTTAATGCTTGTTCCCCTGATTTGGAGCAGCATGATCCAGGGTCGCATTGACCAGGTGAACCAGGTTCTTGAGTTGGACAGCAAAGGTCAAGGTGCAGCCCAGTACAATGCACTAGACAAGTGGACAGCACAGCTTGGCACGTTGCACCAGACCATCGTGAACAAGATCATGGCGTAGCACACGCCAGGCCTAGACCACCGCCCCTAAAGCTGTGCGAGCCCATGAGTGCAGTGCCTGCAGTGTCTGCCCACGAATGCCTTCTCTGCATAGCGTCCACTTCAAGAGGCAACTTCTAAATCATACCACCGTCGGCTGTGTGACAGCAACATTGTGTGTCTGTCATGCTGGTTCCTCGATTCTTACTGGAAGCTCTGTTAACGGATTTGCACTCGTTTTACGTGTACTTACAAAGTATCCATTGGCTGCTGTGGCTCGCACAAATTGCAAGTGTGCAAGCGTAATTCGAGTGCTTTTGCAGAAATTGAATCCACCATTTTTGCTCTCTATGGTTGGTTACAGGCATGGCTGTGGTGCATGCCCCCCTCTGTTAGCTGTTATTGGAAGGTACGGAGCAATTTGACTGCAATATAACACCCAACAAAGCACTGCTGATGATTTACCAAATGTCCAACAGTCACTTCTCAGAGAAGCAATACCTAAGCCCAATTCAGTTTGCGCCTTTTGAGCTTTCTGCATCGCAGTGCTGCAAAGTGCATGTGGAGATGCTTTGTGAACAGAGCTGTGGGTCTGCAGCTATGCATGGCTTTCAGTTGTGCGTAACATGCGTGAACAATGATAGAATGTGCCCAGATGTGATTAGCGGCTTGAGGACGCAAATTCTAAATTCTAGCTCACGTAGTGACGAAAATTCTTTTGTCCTTTTTCATGCTTCTCTTTTTTTTCCAATTTTCCCCAGCCAGAGCGTACTAGTATATTTTCTTGAAGTGAAACAAGTGTGGAGCACGTGTTTTAAGCTAATTGAGCCACTTTTTAGGCTTTGCAGTGTAACTTGAAAGCATTGGCATCCAGTGTTCACATGTTCGTGTTTTGTGGATAGCATTTTCCTTCCGATGTGTTGCTGGTGCTGCCTTGTACATAACAGTTTGCCAACAGGACAGCAGAAACTTTCGATGGTCCTGACCTGTTGGCATTGCGCGCCTCTTTCTGTGCTATTTAAGAGTGAGTGATAGACTGCTTGGGTTTGTAAAATAAACGCTGTGCCAGAGAGTTTTGACAAAATGTTGTCCTGTGTTTCCTTTTTCAAAATAAGTAGGCATGTGTGTGTGCTGACAATGAACTTTATTATTTTGGTTGTGTAAACTGCAAACAGCCCGTCTGCTGCAAATAATTCAATTTGTATTTCTTGATATGAAAGCCTGTCTTCGCTTTAAACTCAGTTTTAAATAATGTATCTTGATGTGAAGAGGTCGACTTAACCTGTAAGGCAAAAAACACTTGTTAACATCAACGGAGCACCTTGACCAAGATATAATTAAAGGGACACAACAGAAACAGTGTCTAGGTTTAGATTGACAAACTGCATTTTAAGAACATAATGTCAAATGTTTCACTATCATAAGTTCAATATTAGCAGAGAAAATCAAGGTTAAAGCTTCATTTTTAAATTTCATGCCAAAATCTCCGTGCGTGAGAAAACATTTCGAAGTCAGTGAGTGAACAACTTTTATCAACTCCTGCAGGTTACCGGGCTGGGTACTTGCCTAAGAGTCGGCCGAGAGACCATGTCTCACCGCAGCTTCCATGGCCTGTTGGGTCGCCCAGAGTTTATTGTGTGCAGGAATATAAAGGTAGCGTATCCACCCACATTTTCATGGCACGCATATTTGTCTCCCTTTCACCAGGATCATATTTTTGCACTTCATGCTTAGATTTCATGTGCCTGAAAAGTCTGGAACATTCTGTAGTGGTTTTCACTGCATGCGTGATTTTATGAAATGGCATAATGACGACTGGGGGGGGGGGGGGGTCAGTGCTGCTTTTTTACGGCCATTGCCTACATGTTCGGTAGGACGGTTTTGTGCAGTCACTAGGTCTACATAGCACAAGAATGGTCTTGGCAGCTTAGCTCATAGTGAAAGTCATTTTTCACTTATTTGGAAACGTTTCAGCCACTTCACAGTAAAATTTTGCTTACTGTTGAAGTATAGTTTTGATTTAAGCTCATAAACGTGATTTTTTTTATTTCACTTGCGATGAATAGTGAGAGAATTTTAGAACTGTTGGGAAATGCTGACATACTTGAGGCATAATCACACGGAAGTGGAACTAATAGAACTTTGGGTGTTTTACTGAAACATTTCCTTTGGGCAGCTTACAAACCAATCTCAATTCGTGCTTGTGGTCTTTGTATCAACTTAAACTGGCATACTATGATGGCGATTCAAAGTAACACATTACGGTACATTCATTCGGTGATGTTGTTTTGTTTCATTATTGTGGTGTTGGTAAAAGAAGTAATCGGCTATTATAACATATGTCTAGTAATGAAGAGAGTGCTTCTGCTGTAGCAGGGTCGTTATGACATTCCACTGGTGAACGTAGGTGTGCTTCATACTGGCGTAACAGGTGCATTTTGCTGAGCACGAAATGCAAGCAAACACTTGATAGTTTTGTATCCGTGTTGGACTTAATAAGGTCAAATTTGACCGATCTCGCTACTAGGTGTGCCAATCATTTCAATATTGTGGGTTGTAAAATGCCATTGTGATCATAGTGACACATTTTCATTTACCAGCTTTGTACTGTCTGTTGATATTACTCTATTTTGAAATGAACTATACTGTATCTAGTTAAATGTTCAGCAGTCACTTTTCGTGAATATTCTGTGGGAAATATTCTAATTGGTAATACTGAAAGACTAAAGTGACAACGTGCATTGCACATTTGGTACTGCTAGTCTTGCCTCTTAATCAACAAGAAAACATTACTGGAGAAAATTTTTCTAATATATATTGAAGAAGCTCCCGAGATAAAGCCATCCTTTCAAGTTTCTTGGGCCCAATACCAGGCATCGTTGCCAGTATTGGTTAACCGCTAGAAGATCCAAAGTGCCGTCTGAGAGGCGCTTTACTAAAATTTTTCAGATCTATTCATTATTGGACATTCAAGAAGAAATCCAAAAGTCATGTTACCATGGCCCCAGGAGGGGAGCTTTAGCGACATATGCTTTATTTTCCCTTTCCTTGGATTCTCTCCTGTGCCAGAGGAAAATGAGCACGTTGTGTTGACGTGACGAAACTGGCCCTCTTTTCTGCTACTTGTGCCCTTTCGTTGACGGCGCTGCGCTCCAGTTTGGATTAAAAACGAGTCGCATGACATGGTTGCGATGTTCTATAAACGGTCTGGATTCGTGTGAGGGTGACCCCAAACCGGGCGTGGAAGCTCTTGAAGGAGCACTGAATAGAAAAAGGGTGTACCTCGTGTTTAGTAAATTGCCCTTTCATTACCGAGAGCACCTCTCCTCAGATGAGGATACGTGTCGAAAGCGAGAAAATGCAGGTGACGCACTTAGGTGAAGCTCCCTCGACTCGTGATGGCATAGGTTTTCACGCCTTTTGCAGGACAGTCTAATACGTAGTTTTCAATGAGAAAAAAAAAGAAGCACATTGGCTTAGGAAATCTAAGAGATTTCTTTCTCAATGCGCCCAGAACGCAAGAACGAAACAACAGAAAAGAATGGCCAAAACAAGAAAAAAACATGGACCATCTCTTTGAAAGGAACCCTGATAGGATGCGACGCAACAGCGGTGCGCATGGCGTTGACCCGGTTGAAACGGACGTCGACGCTGGTGCTGGAAGAATGATTTGAAGCGAAACTCAGTGTAGCGTTTACTCCAGTAAACGTTCGTTTGAGACGCAGAGACACGGGTGGCGAGTTGGGTTTCGTGAAAGTGTGGTCGAGCGTTGCGGGCGGTGGGGAGGGTGTAGCGTGAGAGATGTGAGTTGCGAGCTTGAGGAGGAGTCGGTAGTGGCGAGGATGCTGCGGGTGAAGGAGACAGGGATATTAGCGCGCACCTGCGAGGAGAGCGTGATGTGAACACGCAGCTGCGTCGTGAACATGGGCGTGACCTACTTGCACCGCTTCAACATCTGCGGTGAGGGGAACGCGTTGAGGGGCGTTCGTACGGACGCACGTGCGTATGGTGTTACACTCGTGAGTCAAAGGGCTGCTTCGCGTCTAAAAACGACTTGGTTTGTACGTACAAATTGAAAACGGAACTACCGTTTTCCGCAACTGCCGCGCGGGAAACCGCGGTCGTGGTGATACGATAATCAATAGTGACTGCTGGTCTAAGGCACGCGGCTAAAGCAGCGGTTATTAAGGTTATTAAAGGCAACAAAGACGTAAAAAAGGCTAGAAACGTTTTGGCGTTCCTGTCCAAAAAATAAAATCTAGTAACACGTTCCTGTCGTTCTGCGTACTTTGGCTATACTTTGGCATCAAGTTTTCAGTTGGTCTCAAGCGAAACTTCGACCCGCGCTTTCCCGGCAGCCAGCTGCGCCGTCCCGTTCCTTCGCGTGTACCAGGAAGACAGTCAGTCAGTCAGTCAATGAACTTTATTTACAAATTGTCCTGAGGAGCCGATTCCTTTCAAGAGGGAGGGTCGGCTGCGGGCCGCACCCACGTGGGGACAGGAAGAGCGAGCCCCTCCGCCAAATTGCGGGCCCTCTGGACAGCCCGGATTTAGACCTCTCGGTCCGAGCTGGTAATTGCCGTCCTCCAGGCAGCTTCTGTGCTGAGAGGCTCACCATCGCGCAGCGCCGCGCATTGCCAGAGCATGTGGGGTAACGTGCAACGTCTCTCTTCGCAATGAGGGCATTGCGGCTTTATGCTGTCGATAAACTTGCTGTACACTAAAGGCGACGGGTAAGTACCCGTTCGCAGCATTCTTAAAGTGACTGACTGGGCCCTAGAGAGTTGCGGGTGCGGGAGCGTAAAGCTACGCCTGGCCAATTGATAACTTTTGCAAATTTCGTTAAAGGCGCCCCGCCACGGTGGTCTAGTGGCTAAGGTACTCGGCTGCTGACCCGCAGGTCGCGGGTTCAAATCCCGGCTGTGGCGGCTGCAATTCCGATGGAGGCGGAAATGTTGTAGGCCCGTGTACTCAGATTTGGGTGCACGTTAAAGAACCCCAGGTGGTCAAAATTTCCGGAGCCCTCCACTACGGCGTCTCTCATAATCAAATAGTGGTTTTGAGACGTTAAACCCCACAAATCAATCAATCGTTAAAGGTGAGGAGCGAATCAAGCTGCCGGATGCCATCCCCAAAATTAGATGCCGATTGCCCGTCACGGTGGGACAGTTCGCGTGCTCGGGCATGGGCAAGCTCATTGGCATTGGGGATAACAGGGTGGACATCCTTGCCCATGTGGGCAGGAAACCAGGTGATGTGGCCGTCGATTTCCGTGCAATGTGGTCTTTTGGTAAGAAGATGGGCCGCCTGCTCACGGACTGACCCGGTCATGAACGCTCGTGCAGCAGCTCGAGAATCAGTGAAAATGCGCGTGCACATGGGAATCACCACGGCCATTGCTATAGCAGCCTGCTCTGCCCTAGCCGGCGTGGTATCTCGAAGAGATGCTGCTGTGAGGATTTTACCGTGAAGGTCAGTGACCACAACCACGAAATTGGATGTGCCGGGATACTGTGCTGCGTCAACGAACGCCACAAGTTCAGGGGTGGCAGCGGCGGAACTGAGGAGCGACCTAGCCCTAGCGGCCCGGCGGCCGACATTGTAGAGAGGGTGAACATTTCTAGGAATTTGTGAGACCGTAATCTGCTCCCTCAATTTGGGTGGAAGCTGTATCTTTTTGTCTGCTACCATAGTTGGTTCGCAGCCCAGAAACTCCAGGATGCGTCTCCCAGCTTTGGAAGAGGACAGTCGTGCAGCTTGTGCTGTTTGTTGCGCTTCTGCAATCTCACTAAATGTATTATGCATACCAAGAGCCCTGAGCTTTTCCTCATTTGTGTTGTTTGGAAGGCCCAAGACCATCTTAATGCACTTTCGAATAATCGCATCCAGTTCCCCTTGTTCTTTCCTTTCCCACCTACTCGCTGCGGCAATGTAATTAATGTGACTCATAAGACAGGCATGGAAAAGCCTCATGAGGTTGGCCTCACAAAGCCCTCCACGCCTGTTAGACACCCGAAGTATAAGCTTGACCATGCTCTCCGCCTTTGTTGCAATACGAGTCAGAGTATGAGAGTTACTTCCGTGCTCCTCCAGGAACATGCCTAATATCCGAATTTTATCGACACGGGGGATGGCCTGCCCTGACCGTGTGTGAATTTCGATCCTGATCTCTTCCGGCGGAAATGAAATAGTGGTGAACTTGCGTTTCTCCGGCTGTGTGTACAGGAGGAGCTCCGACTTGGCGGTCGACAAGTGCAGCCCCGTGCTATCCAAAAACTCCTCCGTGCACCTGAGGGCCTGCTGGAGGGACTCCTCAACGTCTCCGTCCCTACCCCCAGTGCACCATATAGTAATATCGTCCGCATACAGCGCATGTCCGATGCGGTCGATACGAGAGAGTTCGAGCGAGAGTTTCCTCATCGCGATATTAAAAATTAGCGGCGAAATGACCGATCCTTCAGGGGTTCCCCTAGGTCCAAGGTGAAATTCCTTGGAGCAGAGGTCCCCGAGCCGAATGGTTGGCAACGCGATCCCTGAGAAAAGAGCGGACGAACCCGTAAAAGCGGGCCCCCAATCCCAACTCAGAGATCGAATCCAGTATGTGAGGATGTGAGATATTATCGAAAGCTTTCTCCAGATCGAGTGCAAGAATCCCTCGGACATCTCTGGTGTCTATGTCGAGAATTTGATGTTTAATCATTTTCATAACGTCCTGCGTAGAGAGCGCGGGACGAAAGCCAATGAGATTGAAAGGGAAGAGCTCGTTTTCTTCAATGTGATGGGAGATTCGGTTAAGGATTGCATGTTCCGCGACCTTACCCACGCAAGACGTGAGCGAGATCGGTCGGAGCGTGCCGAGCCCGAGAGGTTTACCAGGCTTAGGAATCAGGACGACAGAGGCCGTTCGCCACTCCTTCGGCACCTGCCCCGACTCCCAAACCCGGTTGACCTCGTCAGTTAGTAGCTCAATGGATCTATCGTCCAGATTTTTAAGTAGCCTGTTAGTGACACCATCCGGCCCGGGAGCCGATTTTCCATTGAGATCAAAAAGGACCGCCCTGATCTCTGCCGTGTTGAAGGGGGAGTCCAGCTCCGCATCCTCCAGACCAGAAAAATCCGGGTAGTCTGCATCCGTGGTAGCCCCCTGGGGGAGGTACCTATCCGCCAGCTGTTGTAAGGTTTGATCATTGGAGAGCCCAGCAGACCTCTCCTTGTGAATGAGTCGATCAACAGTGTGTTTCTGATTAGCTTTAGTTTGCTTATCTCCCAGGAGGTGCTTGAGAATGTTCCACTTCGCCCCTGACCGCATCTGCCCATCGACAGCGTTACAGACCTCATCCAATTGTGGTCTGGCCAGGGTTTGGCTGTGCGATTCAATCTCCTGTTTGAGCAGAGCAATTTTCTTTCTGAGCCGCCTGTTGAGTTGCTGCGTACGCCATCTGTTAAGTAAGGAGTTTTTGGCTTCAAGGAGCCTCGCTAGGCGGCTGTCCATGCGTTCCGTTTTAAGATCCGTCTCCACCACCTTAGTGGCAGCTTTAACATCTGCCTTAAGACGCTCAAGTAGCTGGCCAAGGTCATCGTACTCTTTTTCATCGCTTTGTCTGAGTTCCCGAAAGGCATCCCAATCAACAATTTTGAAAACCCGCGGCGGCGGTGCTTTAACATCGAGGGAGATAGACGCGATGAAATGGTCGCTCCCCAAGTTCTCATGCAAGTTCTGCCAGAAAGGGCACTCGACGTTCCTGACAAAAGCCAGGTCCGGCGTGGTGTCCCTTGCTACAGAATTGCCGAGACGTGTGGGAAAGTTGTGATCAGTAACTAGTAACATATTAAGATTGGTAGTATGCTGCAGAAGCGCCCGCCCCTTAGCCGTATTATTGATATAGCCCCATGTCTGATGTTGCGCATTGAAGTCGCCAGCAACTGTCAACGGAGCCGAGCCCGCGATTTTGGAGGCTTTGCAGAGAAGCGCATTAAAAGTCTCCCGAGTATCATATGGTGAGCTATAAACGTTGAGAATGAATAGGTGCTCCTTAAGCTGAGAGTTTGGGATTAACTCAATGAGTATGTGTTCCACCTTTAGGTCTGGACGTACATCGCGAACCTCAAAGGAGAACTCTTTGGATATGAGGGTGGCGAACCCCGCGTTTTCCTTCCCCCAGCAGGCCACGGAGCGATAACCCCGGAGGGCCACCTCTCCTTTAAGGGTCTCCTGGAGGAGTATTACGGCTGGCTTATTCTCCTGTGAGCTGACGAACTGCTGCAAGACTGCCTTCTTCCTGTGGAAGCTCGCGCAATTCCATTGCCAAATGACAAATGTTTTATTTAGCTTCGCCATGATTGCTACTTAGGTTTTGCTCCACCACCACCACCCTTGCAGAAAGGGACTGGATGACAGAGCTGACACCAGCGATGGCCTCCTTAATTTCATGGACCACCCCCATAATTTCCTGTTTAAAGTCACTGAACTCCTTCTCGATATCTACCGGAGGGTCAGCGGCTTTTCGCTTACCGCCTCTAGGTTGTGCCTCGGCCTGCTGCACTTTCACCGCCCCTTCCGGCGTGCGTTCGCGCTGCCTAAGCTCCTCAACTAATGCTTTAATCTCCTGAAGCTCACTCCTCAGAGTTGCATTCTCACGCTCTAGCTGCTGTATTCTAGCCGTAGCTTGCTCTGGCAACTGGCGCTGCACGATAGTGCGAGACTCACGTTTTGGGCCCACTCGTTCAGCCCAGGTAGGTTCCTGCTGAATCCGGGCACAGGAGGCAGACCTATCCCTCGAGCGAGAGCGGTGACCCGCACCCCGCCCAGGGTTATCAAGGCCACCCCCCTGGTTGAACCCAAGCCCGGGAGCTTGCTGTGGCACGAACTCCGCGCGCTGCTTGTTTGCTTTTCCCCGTCGTCGCCTTCTACGCCGAACGATGTAGGGAACCTGGTACCTGCTTTTGCAGGCCCGATCCGCCGTCGGATGCGCTCCTCCACAGATGGAGCACTTCGGCTGGCACGTATGATTCTCAGGGGGCGATGAGACCCCACAGTCCGGGCAGGTGATGACTGTAGGAGTGGGACAAACGTCCGAGCGATGTCCCAGCTTTCCGCAGGTTCGACAGGCGTCGATTTGTCGTCGGTAGAGCGTGCACCGGATCAGGTTCGTCCCACACATGACGTAGTTTGGAACTTTCATACCGTCAAACAGGACGATCACCGTGGGCGTTTTCTTGATGCGCCGTACTCCAAGAACCTTCGGATTTCTTGCGTGCACGAAGAGCTCACCAAGCCGGTCATCAGAGAGCTCAGGGTCGATACCGCGAACAACTCCTCTGCACGTATCCCCGGGTGGCGTCACGTAAGTAGAGACTTCATGGAGCGTTTCTCCCACTCGAATTTGCTTCACTTTAGCGTAGGCTTCTGCGTTCCTAGCGTGTGGCGTGCTGATCACAAAAATGTTCTGCATTTCATTGGCACAAACAATATCTTCCTCAGCCTGCGGCGGGCCGAGACAAGCAGCCATCACCAAAGCTTGGGTAACCTTGATTCCACTGACGTTGCGCACATCCATGCCTCCCTTGGGACGTACGACAACCCGGTAGTGATCTTTAGGCAATCGCGGCAGGCGCGACGCGGCGATGAGCTTGTTTATCGGTTCCTTCGGGTGCGCTGGACGGGCGGCACGATGACCGGCACTGGGGCCAGGGCTGTCGCCGGGCGTAAAATCCTGACGCTGCTTCTTCCGAGAGTGGGCAACAATCCATCCGGAGGCTTCATCCTCCTGCCTGGAGATTTCTTCGCCGAAGACCATCTCCTGGAGCGGCATCCTCGAAGCGTCTCGCTCGGCAGGCCGAGCTGAGCGCCAACGTGGCACAGGGTGAAACACCCAAATAAAAGTTCGAAAGCTTGACCTACCCGCAAAAGTCGGGTATCCACTCGATCCTTGAAAGAAACTGGATCAGATGAGTCGAAAAATCGAGGTCGATTGGCATATTTGCGGTCAAAAACATTTCAAAAAACAGGAGCCGATGCGAGCGCGTCCGGCTCGCGTCTAGCAAGCGGCGTTCCTCCCACCAGGAAGACATGCGCGAATTCTTTTGAGAGAAATTGGTTTTGCTAGTTGTATTCATGACGCAAAATTTCTGGACATACAAGGTGATATACCGCTTTTTAAGACCTTCTACTGTAGTAGGGAAACTCTACCCGCGTGTGTTCGGCCACTCCAAGTCATTATAAGACAGCAACTCCGATGTTAACGACCCCCCTCCCCGCTGTTTTTGCTGTTTTTTTCTAATTTTTCTTATGGTGCAAAAAGGGGGGGGGGGTTAACAACGCGGCCTCCCCTCCCCCGGAGAACGCCTGATATAGTTAAAATGTCCGAATTCCTCCAATATGGCATCCCGCATAATCATGAAAAAACTCCCAAGCATTTCCCCGAGGGTGAACATGGTTAAGTGCGAATGCACGGGGTGATGCTATGAGGGGTATTTATTATTTCGCACGATTATATTTATTAATCACACTATGGTGCCTTTATGGTGTAATGGTTCCTGGGAATCGCAATTTGATCACACGGGGGAGTTTACGTTAACTCACTGGCGAATGCCAACGGATTTTAACTTTACTCCCCCTCATAGCATGCGAGCCCCGGACGAGCAAAGTCCAGGGCTCGCACCCTCTCCCGCGCGGCACGTTCACTGGCTGGAACGGCTTCGGGAACGTCCACTCGCCGTTGACGATTGCGAGCGGCGTCTTGACGCCGGCCTTCATCGCCCTTCTCCGCCTGACGCTTGCGTTGTCGTTCCGCTTCTTGGGTCGCGTTCGCGGCTCGATGCTGACGCCTCATCTCGGCCTGGCGAGCGCGCAGTTCACCATCCGCAGCACGCTTCGCCCGCTTGTCCTCGGCCTCGCGAGCGCGCAGTTCGGCATCCGCTGCACGCTTCGCCCGCTTGCACTCGGCCTCGCGAGCACGCAGTTCGGCATCCGCTGCACGCTTCGCCCACTTACGTTCGGTCTCACGAGCCCTTCGCAGCGCCGCCTTGTCTTCCAACGTCGGCGAAACCACCGCGGTACCGTCACCTCCAACGACGGGTGCAGTGCTGGCATTCGGTTGTACTGCATTCGTTGTTGATGGTAGCGTTGCCTCCGGGACTTACATCGCACGACCAGCTCTTGAGAGAGAAGGTGGGCACGCGAGAGAGAGGGTGCGCGCGCAGCTGCAGCGAGCGAGGAGAGCGGAGGAGTGAGCGAAGGGGGAGGGGGTACAAGGCGCGTTACTGACACCGATATCAGCGTCGCGTCCGTGGCTTATTCGGTAGAGCGTCGCGCTGCGGCCCGCCAAGTCCTCTTTTTTTTTAAAGATAGAGAGAAGACTGCGGACGCCGCCGACGGCGGTTGATGGTTTGGGATCGCTTATAAAGTGTATTCACACTTAATATCGTGGTTTTGAGATGTAAAACACCAGATATTACTTCTGATCAACAGCCTTTTAAGACCATGCTCAAAAAGTCTTAGTTGAGCATGGTCTTAAAACAGCATTTCAAGACCATGCTCAACCAGCACTACACTAGCGTGAACCACGAAATACTGATTGTAAATAGAAGAGTACACCTGTGCAAGTTACCTCCTCGCATTCTCCTTTATCTTCCGCAGAACTTGGCGGAGCAGTAACTTTCTTGAGTTATTCCCGGGAGTCTGCATCAAAAGTGGACTCAATCAGAAAGAAACCAGTGTGCAAAAATGCCGACTCAAACAAGGCGCAAAAAAGACGAGAAAGAATGGTACCTCACTAACCACGTCACTTACACATGCTAAACAAATGCATCACTAACCGTCATCACTAACATGTTACTTATGAAATACCTATACTTCTACGTACCAGTGACATCGGGATGATCAGTGTCGGTGGTGCTGCTCGCTTAACCATTTGAAAGTATATCTGACTCCTTTGAGTGTGTATTTTTCCCGTAACAATATAAATATTCTTGGTGGATAATGTGCTGAAACGCATACGGAAGAAGGGAAGGATGACCATCATGAGCTTCCGGAAGGAGGCGGAATGGAGGGGGGGGGGGCAGTTGACCCCCCCCCCTCTTCCTGGAATGTCGGATGATATGTACGCACTAACGGCACTGATTTCTGGTATATGTGTACATGTGTGAAATGGCATTTAGGATGGCAAGCCGGCGTCCCCCGTTACGAGTAATCTTGCTGCCTAGGCTTTTGCGAGAAACTTTTGATGGGGGGGGGGGGGGGGCGGTTCATCTTTATACATGTGCGAGCGCGCTTTTGTATGCGTGCGTGTATATGCAAAAAAAGATGCACATATGCAACACATACAAAATTGAAAAACTTCGAGGTTTTGAACCCCGCCACATCAGTATAAGATATATATACATCACACCTTACACCGCGCCTCAACTTATAAAAAACACACATAGAACACGAACTACGCTCGTGTTTTCTTCGTGGGTTGGGCATTTGGCGCAGTTTAAGAATGTTTAACAGCATTGAACCAACTATAGGTCTGCGAAGACGTACTACTGAGGTTCAAATTAGTGTGGATTCTGGTTACATGACTAATTAATTTACGTACCGCTGCTTGTGCGGGTGGACACCGTGTCATCGTCATCCGAGTCAGTCTCAGCCAGTTGCTCCACGACTGCGGCCAGTTGAGTCACTTCCGCCAGCAGAGATTGAGTTCGCCCGAAAGGACATCGTGACGGAGCAAGCAATGACCTGGCTTTGCAACGCCGTCATCGTTCAACAGTGAAGGGTTCTACTTAGGGTGAAATAAACAATCCTCCGCAACCGTGAACACTGCCTGCAAGTTTGTTTACGTGGATTGCATTTGAGAGATGATGGCGAACTCTTTCCTGTGCAGTTGTCTGGTCAGCAGGCGTGAAGTATTTGTCTGCTGATGAGGCAGGTTCATGTATATTTAACGCGGCCCCGTTCTTTTGAAGAGCTCGACTGTTTCGCACAAACTGTGGGGCCGGTGGTTGTGAGCAAAAAAATCGGCGTTGTCCCTCAGCGAAAGTTTCATGAACATGCTAATAAGAAATAAAAAAATAGCATGGCTGATCCCTCCATATAGTAATCGATATACAATGAAAGTAAAACATTTCTTTACGGAAGTAGCTTAATGTCTACTGTACATCGATATAAATGAGCTTATGCAATGTTTATTGGTGTATTGCAGCTGAAGCACCTTTTAAAGAAGTGTATCCACGCTTAGTGATACATCTTGATCCCGAATGACTGATTAACGATTAAACATATGCCCTTGTGGTCATGGATGCCTGTGGTAGTTGTAGTAGTTAACGGGGAGAGCAGAACCAAAGAAAGCTCTGTGACAGCCAGAAGAGCGTCAATGATTGTACTCCAAAGACACCCCCAAAGAAACTTCGTCAAGGCCGGGAACTGCTACCGCATGCATACACCGCACAACTAGCACAACGTCGTCGGTAGTGGGCTGCAATTTTTCAGTGGACCGATTTTGTGCTCCGGACGCTAGCACACACGCGGCCACTGCTGGGCGGCGACGCTGGTTGCGTTGCGCGCTGTGCTTGGTGGTGGTTCCTCACCGACGCCGGCGTTCGGCGGCGTGTTCGCATCGGCACTTGGGCGCAAGATGTGTATCGAATACTTGATGCGCTGGCGGGGATCCCATGTTATTTTAGGGGCGAAGCTCCTTATGGCGTGGCTTGTGCGTCCCTCGTAGGACGTAACCACCAGTGGCACATACCCGAAATAGCGGTCCTTACAATGTCTGCAGGACAGGGGCACTTGTATATGATGAATACACGAGGGAAAGATGTGAGATGGCTGTGCTTGGAGTTTTCTCTAGACATATGGATGGACGAACGGACTGACACACGCACGGACGGACAGACAGAGGGGCGCACGTACGGATGGACAGACAGAGGGATGGCCGCAAAAAGAGATGGACAGACAGACAGACGAATGAACGAACGGACGGATGCACCAAGGATCACACAGTAGACGGACGCGAGAACGAATGGACAGACAGACTGACGAACGCTGCGCCCCACCAATCATCATTCACTCCGTGGATATGCCGTGATTTTTTTTATTGTAAGCTGCACAGAAAAAAATCACAGCGTATCCACAGATGAGTGGGGAAAAGCGTCTGTCTGTCTGTCTGTCTGTCTGTCTGTCTGTCTGTCTGTCTGTCTGTCTGTCTGTCTGTCTGTCTGTCTGTCTGTCTGTCTGTCTGTCTGTCTGTCTGTCTGTCTGTCTGTCTGTCTGTCTGTCTGTCTGTCCGCCCGCCATCATATGAAACTCCTGTCAAACTAAACCACACGCAACGTAAAGTCCTTGAAAAAAGCTAAAGTATACCGCCAACCGCACCCCTTCGCTTCTACTTCTTCTCCCAGCAACCACAGCAGCGCCTCCGAGTGTCCACCAGGAAACTACGAATGCGAAAGCACACAGATGCACTGGATGTGCCAGACGCTTGGCCAGCTCGGGCACTGCTGCGCCGTGTGTTTATCGAGCGGCCGTGCCTCGGGTGTGCTGAAAGGGGACGCCGGTGGCGTGTGTTAGAGGAGCGCGCGCTCTCGAAACTGGACAAACAATATGGCGTTTGCGCTACCTTCACAAAAGCTAGTGCATCATACTGCAGATTCTTAGCACCGCCGAGTTTACATGGACAGCACTGGCGCTGCCATCGAGAGCGTCACCGCTAAGCGCGTCTGCACGCAGACGGTGGGCTATCGCGTTGAGTATTGTGTGCTTGCGGTGATGTTTTTTGCCACCACGTGCCACTAGTACATGTCACATTGTCGTATTTAACGTTACTTTTTATATTTTTCTTTCTCGATCACTCTTTCGGTGCATCGCCTAAAACCACGTGCAGCGCCCAAATGAGCTTTAAAAGACAGATGAGCACACGCCCATCTTTGCGGCCAAGAGCCATACAGCCCCTCAACTAGAGTCATGAAGCGTGGAAACTTGGGCAAGTTGGTAGAACTTAACTGAATCTAGGAACAGTGCAATCTAGGAGTAGTTACTGTGTAACTACGGAAGCTGAGCTTGTTTTGTTTCGCTTATGTAGTTACGCAGTAACTACTTCTAGGTTTCGCCGTTCCTACATCCAGTCAACTAGAGTCGTTTACTATCTGCTATGCATGCGAAGGGAGAGGAGCCTGCACATTGACACGAATTGCGCTACTAAATATTTTTTTCGGGGACTTTGACGCAATGCGTGCCTCCACGCCATCTAGTAATCACTCCACGTAATGCAATCACAGAACACTTATATACTACCATGCTGCAATGATGCTGCTAAATGCTGCGACAGTGCAGCGCCATCTAGTGAACAATGCGAGAAGTAAGGGGCGGCTACACCAACGGAGGGACTGAGCCACAGCGTAAGAAGCTTCGCCCCTAAAAGAAAACTAATCTTGCATTCTTTGTTTGTATTGTCGGTCGCTTCCACTTTGAGATGTGTGCTGCTATACTTTGTGCGTGGGTTCCTAGGTGAGAGAATAGACTGTGAGGGGTGATCCAAGGGGTGTTTTGCGTGCAACCACGGCTATTTGTATGTGTATTGTTAACATTTCCAGACTCGGTGATGAAATCCATCGTACTCTTCATCAGACAACCCAAGCCCCGCCGCGGTGGTCTACAGTGCTAAATTACTGGGCTGCTGACCTGCAGGTCGCGGGATCAAATCCGCGCTGCGGCGGCTGCATTTCTGATGGAGGCGGAAATGTCGTAGGCCCGTGTGCTCAGCTTCGGGTGCACGTTAAAGAACCCAGGTAATCGAAATTTCCTAAGCCCTCCACTACGGCGTCTCTGATAATCATATGGTGGTTTCGGGATGTTAAACCCCACAAATCAATCAATAAATCAATCAATCACTCAATCAATCAATCAAATAACCCAAGCTGTCGTGGAGGGCATTCAAGAAGGAGCAAACGTACAGCGAGCGGACTGGAATGTCGTTTTGACTACACGAGCAATATCAAAAAAGATTTTACAGGTGTCAGTGTATGTGACAGCGTACGTAGAACGCCCTCAAGAAGCGCTCTTAAGAACGCCCTCAAGAAGTTTAAAATAGAGGAAACCTTGTTTACATTTCAATGTCAGCTGTCAATGCACTTGTGCACAACTTTGTTGTTGTGGAACAACTGGCAACAAAGCCTCAGATTTAAAAGACCAATAAGCATGCAGTACCACATAATCGCGGAATTGTCGCTGGGCTCGCTTGCAGGGGAAGACTTCGCAAAGTTTGATTACTGTGACCATGGACACGATAGCGAACTAGTGATTTAGCATTCACTGCGGGGCAGAAGAACTGTTTGCTAAAAAATTCGTCTTGATACTTATATGACAAGAACAAGGGAGCAAGAGGGAGAATACAAGCCCAGAAAAAGGAAACTCGACACGCTGGCTAATAAATGAGTGCGCGAGTGCTTGGAATGGAAAAAAAACTGACAAAAGCGAAATGACGTGTGTATGCTTCCAAGCATCCGTAGTATTTTTTTTCAGCATAAGCAGGTTTATCATTGAAATAACAAGAGTTTTAATCGACAAAAGCTCATTCACTATCGGGCTTGCACGAGTCGAAGCGTCGGTCCACTGGTGACATGTTTTGGTGGCTAGAAGAGCCTTAGACACGTCCCGCGAAGAGCTCCTCGGCTAAGATCGCCTATACTCGTGGCATGTTAGGTTGAACGCCACTGCCCGACGAGAGGAAAACGCCACGTGGGTTGTGTTAGAGTGACAGTTGGGTCTTCCCTCTTGGCCGGCCATGATTTTTCTCGGGAAGAGCATATAGAGCGCATACGCGAACGCGCAGTTACATCCAGGCCATGGTTGTAGATTAGTCACTATATATAGTGAACTAGAATATTGCCACCAGGTGTTCTGTGCCAGTGAACAGTGACCCAGTACTGTGCCAGAGAACGAAGAAGACGAAGAACAACCCGTGCCTGTGGACACGTCCTTCTTCGTGTCAGTCGCGTCTCCTTGTACGTTTCTTCGAGCTGGAGGTGCGGGGTACCCAGCACCTCCAACAATATATTCTAGTTCGCTATGATCCAGGCGAAGCGTATGCATTAAACTTGCAGAACAATTTTTGCTGTGAATGGATGATATGAGCCACGCTGTTTATTTGTGTAAGGTCGCCATCTGGAGGTGTGTTAAGGCGTGTACAACATTGCACTTCCTTTGAGAACGAATCGAATAGGACGGATGCGCAGAAACGACGCGTTGAAGGAACTAATCGTGAATGTCATGGTCGTGATGTAGTTCTATATACGTTTTTACCTAGGGCACCGTGACAGGGCAGTGGTAGATATAAAAGATGCGTTTTTAAAGCCTGCTAAAGCTTTTAAGAAAAAAATGCGACCGTGGTGCAGTGGATTGAAAGAGCCCGGTTCTTTAATTAGACTACCTTGTATACCTCTATAACAACTCCTTGCTCGAATAACAGTTTTATAGCCGTAGTTTGAATGTACTATCATATTTATGCATGCAGAGGAATCGCCACTTACTGTCTGTAAAGCTTGCAGGACAGAAGAGCTTCGTACAGCTCACCCTCCAGTTTTGAAATCTTTGCCTCCTCGGAAACAGCGCCTGTACCAAGAAGAAGGTGGTATTATTATTATTATTATTATTATTATTATTATTATTATTATTATTATTATTATTATTATTATTATTATTATTATTATTATTATTATTATATCAGATTTGTATCGACTTGGTCAAGCAAACTCCCCGAACTGCAAATAGCTATGATTTCGTTTTCTTTGGTCACTTACATTCCTTTATTGTTTGTTCCGGCATCGCAATCGCGTTATCAGCATCTTTTGGTGTCAATGGAAAACTGTCGTAAGTCGTCTTCTTCTCGACAATTTCTGAAAACATTCAGGCGTTTAGCGAATTGAAGTAGTTGGCGAAGCGGCTTATCCGAACCTCTAAGGTACCTCTTACCTCTTTCCATCCTGAGCTGTGAAAAAAAAGTGCGACGCATTGTTGAATAATCTCCTTTCTTCAAACAATGTGACCATTTAGTCTCAATCTTACCTTGTCCAATCTTACTTCCATCTCGACGTGTTCCACGTTTTCCAAAGTTATTCGTTGTAAACGCCTTAGTTCCTCGTTGATGTCCTTGCCGTCGTAGTCAAAACTAGACAGTCCCTGAAAACAAATCAAGCGTCTGCGCTTCAACGAGTGTCATCATATATAGCACCTATTTCTCCAGAAGGAAAAAAAAAAAGAGGTGGTGCTGGCTCTGTTTCACTTTAAAATGCCTAGAAAGCGATCAACAAAGTGGTTAAAGAGGCTGTAATAAACTACCACTTACGCTTAAGGAGCTCTGCGACATTCTCAGTCAAGCGTGATTGCGGGCGCGACAACAGGGAAATTCTGTGAAGCGGTAAGAGCGCCGAAGTGGTCTTAGCAGGTGACCCCAGGAACGCGTCGTCTGTTTCTTGTTCGAATAATTTTCCGGCGCTAGCGTTGGTGTTGACAGTTTTTATTGTTTTAATTAAAAAACAAATCTGTCCCGATGTCGGCTATTTGAAAGCATTTTGCTTTCTCAATTAAGTGCACATTACTTCGCTACTCCAATGAAGGGACATGGTAACGAGAGTATGCGCTCTGCAGCAGACGAACATTTAGCGTTGTGTGCAGACGACATTTCTTTCGGGGTCGTGAGTCAGGCTTTGTCTTTGCGCCGTGAAATGAGCATCAAAAAGGACTTAAATTTTCTTGTATCAGCTAAGAAACCTTTTTAACTCTCTTGTTTAGTTACCATAAACGTGCAGTCCTTATAACGACGTGTGTAGGGTACTTTTTCAGTATAACGATTCGAGATACTCGAGGCATGTGGTTGAACAACTGGTCGCTAAGAGGGATATTGGCTCTAATATAGGTGTTCGTGTCAAAATTACGCCGATATGGCATGATCTATAGACTCTGAAAACGAATGTACAAGCATTAAATAATCCTAAATTTCGCGTTTCAATCCGTGAGTGCTGTACATGTTCACATGTACTATTCCTGGTGACAATTTTTTCCCAGTTGAAGAATGCTTGAGTTGTCAAACGGAATTTTCCTAACATCATAGCTGATTCAACAGTGAAATAATGATGGCTCCAATATGATTGTGCACAGTTAGGCGAGCATGTAATGACGTTGTACATTCAGGAACGCCAGCCATAACTCTGAAATGTACGAGATGCTCTTATTCCGCAAATCGAAACTGTCGTTACACTGTGAGTTCTGTGTGTTTTTCTGGAAGTGAGGTTGTCCAATGATAATTTCACCCTCTAACTAATAATTTATTCACTGTATTATTCATTGTCGCTACAATGTAGCAGTCTCGGTCTATAATCGCTAGCACCTATACCTTCACCACAATACGTATTCGTATTGCCGTGAGGCTATTTGTTTATACCATAATAAAAATAATATAGGCAAAAGAAGGCTTAAGAAAATCACCACACGTTATAAAGAATATGTGGCGCCTTAGTTCCAAGGCACACTAAATAAAGGCACGATAAGCTTACGCAGTACACTCGTGCATAATACCGTTTTTTTTTTTTTCACCTTAAGTCCTTAACGCATTGTGTAAGCTTATCTGCGTTACACAGCTGTCCTGCAGTGAAGCCACTGCAAAGAAATACAAGATTCGTCGAGAAGAGCAACGCAAAGTTTAGAAAATGCCCTCACCTCCCTGAAGTGAATCGTGAGAAATGCGAATACATTGCTTAGCGCCCATGAGTGAGTGAGTGAGTGAGTGAAACAACTTTATTCGGTCCACAATAGACGCGAGTAAACTCAGCGTCACCTGGCTAGGCCCACTCGGGGACCATCAGGTTAAACCTGACGGCCCTCGCGCGGGCCCTCTGGACGGCCAGGATTTGAGAGGTCTGGTCCTGGGCCTTAATGAGTCGCTTCATTTCCTCTTGGGTGAAAGGGGGACCGGCAGAGGCGCAGCCCCACAGTACATGCTCGAAGTCCGCATAACCACCACACAGGGGGCAGTCCGGGCTTGGAAACCGTTCAGGGTACATTGTGTGCAGTGCCGCAGGGCTCGGGTAAGTGTTTGTTTGTAGCAGTCGGAGAGTAACAGCTTGGGCCCTGCATAGCGAGGAGTGTGGTAGAGGCAGCAGTCTTCTTGACAGATAGTGGTGCTTGCATATCTCGTTGTACGAGCAGAGAGGCTCAGGTCGCCCAGGAGATGACGCGTTACCCGGCACACGGTCAGTCAAACCTCGTGCAGCCGAGTGCGCCTCCTCGTTGGGATTGAGCGAGGCACCCTCAATGGTTCCAAGGTGCGCAGGAAACCAGACCAATGAGTGATTTTTGAGGTCTTTGACTTTTTGAATAATCTGTAGGACCTGGGGAGCCACCATGCCCATCTGGAAGGCCTTGATAGCGGCCTTGGAGTCTGAATAAATTGTGTCATGTACACCGTCCGTCAATGCAAGAGCAATGGCAACCTGCTCTGCAACGCTGGAACTAGAAGTGCGGATGGTAGCGCAGCTGATGACTCTGCAATCACAGTCGACGACCACTGAGGAGAAGGCTTCTTCTTGAATGTACGAAGCAGCATCGACGAAGCAGGCTCGATCCTTGTCCAAGCGGGCACTGGCGAGCAGAGATTTACCCCTGGCTCGTCTTCGTGCTTCGTTGTAGGTTGGATGCATATTGCGCGGCATCCGCGCAATCTGGATCTTGGATCTTACGTCGTTGGGCAGCTTCACAGCGTCAGGACCGACAACCGTGGGGTTTCGTCCCAGCATGCCGAGTATGGCTCTACCCGCTGGGGTGCCAGACAGTCTGACAAACTGTGCAAACTCTTGGGCTTCGACAATTTCTTCGAACGTGTTGTGGATTCCCAACTTCAGGAGGTCTTCCGTGTGCGTTCGAACGGGAATGCCAAGGGCCAGCTTGAAGACTCTTCTGATTAGGGCATTGATTTTGTTGCGCTCCGACACGAGCCAGTTGTGCATAGCCGCCGAATAAGCGAGGTGGCATAGCACGAATGCGTGGATAATCCGGATCAGATTGTCCTCCCTGATTCCGCGGTGCCTGTTAGCGATTCTTCGAATCAGTCCGAGGGCGCTTTCGGTCTTGGAACAAATGCGTTTGACGGCGGCTCCATTGGCTCCGTTAGACTCGATAAACATTCCAAGGACCCTGATAGTGTCCACCCGCGGAACTGGGGAGCCGTTACCGGTGAATAACGTAATGTGGCTCTCCATTGCTGGCTTCCAGGACCGGTGAGAACCGCCTCTGGGCCTCTTCTTATACAGTAAGAGCTCGGACTTAGCGGGCGAGCACCTTAGCCCGGTGGGGATGAGATAGCGCTCCGTCACATCGATGGCCTCTTGCAAAGCACTCTCGACCTGACCCTCACATCCGCTGAGGCACCAGATGGTGATGTCGTCTGCGTAGATCGTGTGGTTAATGTTCGGGATTTTGTTCAAGGCCCTCGACAGGTTGATCATGCAGATATTGAACAGCGTCGGGGAGATCACCGCCCCCTGAGGTGTCCCTTTTGGCCCAAGGGTAATTTCGTGGGTCAAAAAATCGTCAATCTTCAGTCTTGTGGACCGCGACGAAAGGAAGGAGCGCACAAAATTGTACGCCCGCTTGCCGACGTGAAACTCAGACAAGCTCTTGAGAATAAAGGCGTGCGATATGTTGTCAAAAGCCTTTTCCAAATCCAATCCAAGAATCGCCTTGGTGTCGGCGGAGCCGGAGTCAATGACCTGGTGCTTGATCAGCTTCATGGCGTCCTGAGTCGAGAGCCCCGACCGAAAGCCAATCATGTTGTGGGTATAGCATTCGTTAGACTCGAGGTGGTCAGTGAGGCGGTTGAGCATGGCGTGCTCGGCCACCTTCCCGACGCACGACGTCAACGAGATTGGCCTAAGATTCTCGATGCTCGGTGCCTTACCCGGCTTGGGTATCAGTACTGTGCAGGCCGCTTTCCAGCTCTTGGGAATGAGACCGCTGCGCCAGATTTCGTTGATCTTGTCTGTAAGAAACTCGATCGAGTCGTCGTCGAGGTGCTTGAGCATTTTGTTGGTTACCCCATCTGGCCCAGGGGCGGATCTGCTATTGAGGGATGCGAGAACCCGCTTGACCTCAGCCACGGTGAAGTCCTCGTCCATCGATGGCGCGTCGCGCCCCTCGTAGTCGGGAAACTGGGGAGGTACCGGATCGTCCGTGGCCGCCAGGTACTTGTCTATGAGCTTCTCCGTGATCGCCTCATCTGGAGTTGAGTCGGTGGCCAAATGGACAGCTTTCGCCAAAGCTCTCTTCTGATTGGACTTGGTGTTGCCGTCGTGCAGTAGGTGTTTGAGGAGTCTCCAGCTTTTACCGGTCTTGAGTTGGCCCTCCATAGAATCACAGAGCTCATCCCATTGCTGCTTGCATAAGACCTTGCAATGATCTCCTACCGTTTTGTTGATTTCGGACATTTTCTTGCGCAGTCTTCTGTTATGGCGCTGAGTCTTCCATCTCGCGAGCAGTGCCTGCTTGGCTTCCAACAGATGCGCGAGCCTACTGTCCATCCTGTCCACCTCCAGATCGGTTGTCACCTCTTTGGTGGCGCTGGCCACATCTTCTTTTAACCCGTCGCACCAAGAGTCTAGGTCCGCATCCGGGGAAAGGGCGCGCTCGGAGCGGTTGGCTCGGAACAAGTCCCAGTCGATGAACTTAAAGGTCCTCGTCTTGTTGCGGGCAACCTCTATGAGCACTTCGATGATGCAATGATCGCTACCGAGGTCGATAGCTGTGTTGGTCCATTTGACGTTTTCCAGACTCTTGACAAAGGTGAGATCCGGGGTTGTATCTCGGCACACCGAGTTCCCTCTCCTGGTCGGGAAGTCCTTATTGGTTACCAGTGTCAGATCTTCCTCCGTTGCCGTGAGCCATATGTCTCTACCCTTCTTCGTATTGGTGAGGTAACCCCACGCCTGATGCTGGGCATTGAAGTCCCCCATGACGACAAGAGGTTGACAGCCGGCAAAATGCACGGCCTTCTTCAGAAGACCACCAGCCCTGGCTCTGTGTACGCTGGGCCTGCAGTAGACATTTAATATGAAAATACTGTTCCTTCGTAAGCACCGCTTAGGGGGGTCGACTAGGAGTTCCGTCATGACGTACTCGACCCCATTGTCCGCTGGACCGAGGTCTCGCTGAATGCACGTGAACCTTTTACTGACCAGAGTGGCCACCCCCCTTCCCCCTTCAGTGGAAGCCACAGTGACGAAACCAGGGAGCCTGATGTGTGATGATGTGATCGTTTCTTGCAAGGTGATAACTTGGGGTTTATCCTTTATGCCTTTTAGGTATTGTCGCAGGGTCGCCCGTTTGCTGACGAACCCTGCGCAATTCCACTGCCACATTGTTATGACGTTAGTTTCGTTATCCATGTTTGGGCTTGGGGATGGGTTTCGAGAGGGCCGCCTGCAGGATGGCACCCTCTGTCGGCGGGGCAATGACACTGTTCAAGTTTGGGACTGGTGTTGTCGATGTGCTTGGCAAAAATCCGTGGTGGGTCCCCTCCAGTCTAAGTATTCTCTCGCTGAGGGCGACCAGACCCAGCTGGGGGTGCGCGATCATTTCTTGTACTTGAGAGAGGCCTGACTGTATGTTGGAGATGGCCTTCTTGAGCTCCGAAAGGAGCTCCAGAGTCTCGTCTTCCCTTGAGCTATCCAGGGCGCGACGCTTCACTGCACCCGCCTTGGGGGGAGCCTCCGCCGTGTCCATGGCCGACGAACTCGTGGCGGCCGGAGGAGCCGGCGGTTTGAGCGCCAATTTTCGTATTTCGGCTATCTCGGTGGCTAGCCGACTGATTTCCTGCTTGAACTGGGCGTTTTCTTTCCTAAGACTATCATTGGCACGCCTAAGCTCTTTGAGCTCGTTCGTGAGACGCGGGTCGTGCGAGTCCTGGGAGTTGGACGCCTGCGCTTGGTTGCCACGGGCCCTATCGGCCCACGTTAGATAGGACTTGCCTTTACCACCGGAGGGGGTGTTGGATCTTGGCCTGTTGGACGAGCCGCTCCGGGTGCGGGACGTGGAGCGGCCTCTGGAGCCGGAGCGCGCTGGAGAAGGCGATGATGGTCGTGATCTTGGGGCAGAGCGGCTTTTGGAGCCCCGTCGGCTCATGGAGCGACCTCGCGAGCGCGAGCGTCGTTTTCCCCTAGGGCTAGGGCTACATGAGGCTTGAGAATAGGAGGATCGAAGGATCGACTGCGGGGGGAGCTCCTCTTGCTGTCTGGCGCGCTCGAAGCGTCGTCGGCGAACAATGTACGGAGTCTTGAATCTATGCGCACATTCTTTACTGGCAGTAAGGTGCGGACCGCCACAGAACTTGCATATTGGGGTGCATTGGTGCTGCTCATCAGGGTTTGGAAGGCCGCATCCCCGACAGACGACGTCGCTAGGTGTTGGACAGACATCGGCGCGATGCCCGAGTCTTCCGCAGGCGTGGCATACGTCCACTTGCTTTCTATATAGGGAACATTTCAACAGGAGCGTTCCGTACCTGACAAAATTCGGTACCCGGTGCCCGTCAAAGGCGATGATCACAGTCTCCGTCTGAGCAATTCTCTTAGCTGCCAGTGCGAGCGGGTTTTTCTGGTTAACGATCTTGCCATCCAGCGTCGCAGGGTCGTCTTGCAACGGTATGCCACGTATGACCCCCTTGCACGTGGAGTGTGGGGCAGTCTCGTACGCGCAGAGTTCGTGGATGTTGCCCGAGATGCGGATTTGCTTGAGGCGGGAGTATCGATCGGCATTTTCCCGTCTAGGAGTGCTGGCCACCATAATGTTTTGCTGTAAGTTCGGGCACAGAGTGTCTTGTGAGAGCTCATCGGGTCTGATGCCGGCGGCTGCAAGTATAGCGTCAGCCACCGCAGCCGCTCCAATTTTGGAGATATTCAGTCCACCTCTTGGTCGAATGACGATTTTGGTGTCTTCTTTGGGAAGAACCGGCATTCGGCCTGCCCTAATAGTCTTGGACTTCAGCGCTGCGCCGCTATGCTTGTCGCCACGGGACGCCGAAAGCGTTGCCGCGGCGTTAGGGCCACCTCCCCGCGATTTGGCGTTAACTCTTCTGGCGCCCGCAGTTTGCCATCCCTGGTCTTGAGTGACTTCCTCCGGGGAAATGTTTTCTCCCTCTACTCGATATTCCATCATGGTAACGGACGAGTGGCGCCGAGCCACCCCTGAGGCCGGCTGGGTGGCCTAGATGAGCTAGGCCTAGGCCTGGTCTCCGAAGTGCTCGTTAGGTGAGACGCCGCCGACGGAGGCACACAAATGTCCGTAAAATGGTGAAAAATCACTCACTGTGGCAAAAGAGGGTGTCCGCGTGGTCCTTAGAACTTCGCGGAAAAGATTTGCACAAATAAACATGGACACTCGACGACAAAATGCTAGAAAAGTTGGCAAAATCCGGGAGCCGACGCGAGCACGTCTTGACTCGCCGCCGCCAGCGTCTCCTCCTTGCTTAGCGCCCATGAAAAAGTTTCGCACGTGAGAACCCAGTGTTAGAAGAATGTTTTCTTTATTTCTTTATTGCCGAAGCTCCTGAAGGCTTGGGCTGAGCGTCCCGTCGTAATCGTATGTAGCCACCTCTCGTTAGTTCTTGAATCGGCCTTAGAGGGCGGTGCTTGTATATATAACGAAATGCATATACGATGAAATATACAAATGGTATGATACTATAGAGGACGTTACTTGTCGTATGATAAATAATAAAAATCACAGCATATCCATGGAGTGATCAATGACGATGAGTGGTGCAAAGCGTCTGTCAGTCCGTCCGTGCTTTGGTCCGTCTGTTTGTTCTTGATTCCGTAAATCCGTGCCCGTGGGTCCATCCGTCCATCCATGCGTCTGTCCATTCGTGCACTCGTCCTTGCGTCCATGCGTTCGTCTTCTCGTGCGTCCATCTGTGCGTCCATTTGTCCATCCCTGTGTTCGTCCATCCGACCATCCGTCCTCTCGTGCGTCCGTCCATCTGTCGTGTGTTCGTGTATCCATACTTCCGTGCGTCCGTCCTTCCGTCTGTCCGTCAACACACCTCGTATATGCGCTGTGATTTTTTTTCTTACACCGTGCAGGCAATAGCGCCGTTCGCCGCACGTGGCGTTTTTCCGTTGCGGGACACGCGATATGCATTTCCAGCTGTAATAGTTAGCGTGCCCGGTTAAAAAAAACGCTACACAAACTCTGGCAGCACAAACGCTAGAAATGCGTTTCAAACGCACTGCATTGAGGCGGCGGTGAGTCACGTTCAAACCAAGGAGGTGAGGGTTCTGGTTGCTAGGGGCGAGGGTGGTTGCTAGGGGCAAGGATAACATGGTGGGGGTATAGTGTACTCTAGTACACTATAGTGGGGGCTCGGGCAGGCCCGCGGCCATAGAGTTTCCTAAAATGAACTAGAAGGGACTCTGGCGCTGCGATCGTTCGGCGACAGTGGGAATGATGGGTAGTACACACATTTGCATAGTCTTCGTACTTGCGGGTGGCGAATCGTACTTCCGGCTTCGTTTAAGCCCAAACTCCATAAGCGCGAAAATGCACGCGACAGCGACGTGCGACGCGACGTAGATCGGCGTCGCGCGATCAGTCGCTAGCGCAGGCAAACCTCATTCACGCGACGGCTTCGGCGAGCGAATTCCACTGTTGCTGGCATGAGGCCGTCAACTCGCACCAAGAAAACCGCGTAGAGAGCGGTTTCCAATTTAAAAATAAGATATATTGTTGTGTAATGGAACGGAAAGTGTTTATTATTGCCTTGCAGCATTTTTTATATGCGCATGCGTAATAAACATTGCGTTATTTCTTGTTGCGCATACGTGACTCGGGCAGGGTCACGTGCACCTATGTAGTCTTCGTCTTTTCCGGTTTTTCGCTATTGGCTGCTTGAGCCCAGCACTTCCGGGCGATGAGCGACGGTTTCCAAATCTGGAGAACCGAGCGATCGCGCGAAAACGAGCACGTGACACGTCGCGCGAACGCCCTGTTTCGTCGCTCATAGCGTCGCTCGTCGCTGTCGCGTGCATTTTCGCGCATGGAGTTTGGGCTTTATTGCTGTGTTTCGCTTTTCTTAAAAAAAAGAAAAATTCAACCCTTTTGAACTTTGTGACCCGATTTGGAAAGGTAAGTCTAAAAGAATAAGATGGAGAAGCGCAACCGCTGAACATTCGCTAATATTTCTTTCGTGAGAAAACAGCTCCAAGCCACACGAAGCCAAAAGCAGGCCAGAAGTACGAATATTAGACAAATGTGTGTATACTACCCATCATTCCCAAGCTCGCTGAAGCGCCGTGCGTTGCAGCTCCCATACACACTAGCGCCAGAGTTCCCTCTAGTGTATACATTAGAAAACTCTATGCCCGTGGCATGACGATAGTTATAGCGCGAGAACTCGTGTCCTTCGTGTCATTCTTGTCTCTGTGTCGTCGTTTTGTTCTCGCGCTATAACTACCGTCATGCCATACCAACTAGCCCAAGCTGCCACACGCCCGTGGCATGTTGCGAGCTTCGCTTCCTCACTGTGATGCATCGATACCATCGAAACGACGACAGCGCACCGCCGGGGACGGCAAACACAACGCCATCGAAGCCCTTTTTTATACGATTTTTGTAACACTTGAAAATATTACGCATAAAACTGCTTCACAATCATTTTTAAGCATTATAAGCACAAATAGTGCGAACGCGTGGAAGATTGGAAAGTGACCCACTTTAGCTGGCAGAGCGAACCCGAAAACAAACAGTCCAGCCGTACCTGCTGCTCGTGAAAGGCAGGCGGATACGTTATATTACTTACAGAAAGTTTGCCAAGTACTGTCAATGAGGTGTTACGACATCTTCAGCTATAGAAGTGCAGGAACGATAGCGGTACACCTTTACTGGCTGCAGTGAAGTTTTCGTGGAGTGCGATGGATATATCAGTCAGCGCTGGACAGCTTCTCTGCTCCGGGAATCTGCGTTGGGGGCTATGCGTAGTACGTACCCGCTATCTGATGTATGCATGCTGTTCACTGCTGTACGTGCTAAAACGTTACCTACGTAACCTTTATTTCATGTAAACATCGATTGACTCGCAATAAAACTATTTATTGCTGCTAGTTTGCGTGATCAGCGTTGTCGTTTCGCTCGGCATGGGCTTTAAAAACCATTTCGTTTTTTACGCAACCTGATATAATACAAACAATATTCTTAGTTATTATTTGTTCAAAAATGCTGTTTGAGTGCAGAAGATAATCAAGACTTTTTCAGTTGTCAGTAAAATGGTAATTTTGCAAACTTTGTACAACTTGCGCCGCAATCCAGACGGCGCTATAATCACGTACAATATTCGTTCTCATTGGCTGTATGGTCATTTCAATCCACTGGCACGGGTTGCAAAGGGCGCGCGCGCCCGCAGCTGTTGCTATGGGAGAGGGCGGCGGATGGATCCCGACGGACGCCTGACATAGCCCGACTAAGAAATGCGTTCGCATTTAAAACGCGGACAAAAAAACGAGTGATACGCACAACACAGAGGCTTATGCACAATATCACATACAGCGAACAAGCTCTCCTATTCCATCACAGCAAGATACATTGGTGGTTTGCGATCCAAGATGGTAAGCAAAGCACTGTCATTTCTGTATCGGTGTGCATATTATACCTTCAGGGACGTAACTAGGATGGAGTTGAGGGGGTTATGACACCCTTCGTAATGTTTCCAACCTTTAACTTTAGCCTATGTTGGCTGTTCTACACATTGACACCCCTTGAAAAAAAATTCTCGGTAAGGCCTTGCTTTACATTTTGCGCTTGTATCCCGACTGCGGCGGCTGTATTTACGATGGAGGCGAAAATGCTGTAGGCCCGTGTGCTCAGATTTGGGTGCGCGTTAAAGAACCACGGGGGGTCGAAATTTCCGAAGCCCTGCACTACGGCGTCTCTTACAATCAAATGGTGGTTTTGGGACCTTAAACCCCACATATCAATCGTATCGATAAAAGTGCAGCTTTGATAAGCAGCGGGGAGACGTGACACTCACATTTACTCGAGCTCAAGACACAACCAACAGCTATAGGCAGTGTAACGATGTAGTATAACGATATGCTGGGCAAATTTTGGCCCTAGTAGAACAACTGCTACGTTTCGCTTCTTCGCTACAAGGGTGGGTTCACTGCTCCTAGCTTCAGTGCGAGGTATACATGCATGCTCGCGCGGGACGACGAATCAAGCGCGCAATAACGAAGAAAGCGGCGTTTATTTTTGGACGTCTCTCGACCGCGCGAAAGGCGTCAACGGTTGCAGTGCAGCTGCTCCCCGCGTAGGCCGACCCAGCAACTCCGCTAGCATGGGTGGCGCCCACTTTGCTGTAGGGCGCCGCCTTCATAAGGGGCCGGACTCCTGACGACCCTCGTGGTGGAGGATCTTGTGAATCTCCGTGGCTGTGGCTCGATGATCTGCAGTATCTGAACGCCGAGACTGTTTAGTGTACAATGTCATTACTGTATAGGTCGGTGGCGTAGTCTGAACTAAGACTTCTAAAGGGCGAATCTTACAAATCTTTATGCATGTTCGTGCTTGTTTTTGTATATGTTCGCGTATATAAGCACATGCAAAATCGAAAAATGATCCTGCGATGGATGGGAGGAGGATTAAACTTTTAACCCACCCTGGCTACGCATAGGTAACCAACCCCCTATGCGGTCTACGCTGTAATGGCTGCCACTTTCTGCTGTTGCGGCAAGAATTGGATAGCAGCACCCACATCTTAATTGCATTGCAAGGTGCTGTTGGTACTTCTTTTTACTACTGCCGATCTGCATTTTTTATTTGGGCTAGTTGTTACGACATTCCTATGTAGGATATCCCGTTCTCTTTGTCGTTGGTATTTCGTGCATTACGCTCAGTGCAACTGTATCATAAAACAACCACCAAGCCTTTCACCAAATTTTTAGCGCTCGTGCAGCAATATCGCTGGGAAACTCAAACATTTTCGCGGACGTCGTCTTTCGAAGTTTTTGCGGTAGAGTTAGAAAGACGGCTGCATGGTGCTTAACTCATGACGCAACGGCAGTAGGGAGTTCTTGAATAGGGGCCGCGAAAGTTAGGGTCCCAAAGAAATAGCGTTAGAAGCTCCAAAGACAGGCCACAACGCATGCGAAAAACTCAAACCGGATTTGGGTTTTGCGTTGGGGACGCTATTTCCTGAATTTAGCGGGAGTCCCAAAGTCTGCTTCATTGCAAAAGCTTTTCGTCAGACAAACTTGACGACACCCACTGAAGCGATGGCACTCGGCCAAAACTAGAGCGACCAAGAATCCAGTAAGGGTCCAAAGTGCCGTACACCCTATAATAGGGGGTAGGGCAAGCAGATGCAAAACGTTCTCGTATATATTCGAAAACTCTTCGCACTTGCTTGACCCAAAGTGTGCATACGCAAAAGGCGTTGGGGCCCTAAACTTTTGGGGCCCATATTCGAAAACTCCCTAATGTTACTCAAAGCGAGGCCTATATACGTGCGAGTGGAATTGTCACGGCTAATATTTTCATCTCTTAATCACCAACGGATGTAACGTGCACGGCAAGGGGACTGTAAACACTCAAGTAGCATTTTGGCTAATAAGCACATACATCTCTTATCACTAACAGATGTGTCGCGGTGTGCCCGCATGTTTCTAGCCAGAATTTTTTCTTATTCTTCTCTCTGGGGAGGGCAATCATACTATATGTATAATCGTGAGTGCGTTTATATGTGTGCTTGTCTATATACGCAAGTTCCAATCGAGCGTGGGTTTGTATGTGTGCCTGTATAGAACCTGGTTCTAGTAACGTTGCTTGTATATATACGCAAGTAAATTTGACGAATTTTGGCAGCATTTTAACCCTCCCTCCCCCCACCCCGGCAGCGCTCATGGTGCCCTGTGACGTTTATACATGCGTTACGGCGCTGCGACAAAGCAAACTCATGGACTGCAACTTAGAAGTGTGGCAGCTTGGACTAGTTGGTATGACATGACGATAGTTATATAGCGCGAGAACAGAACGACGACAAGTGTCCTTCTTGTTTCTTTGTCGTCGTTCTGTTCTCGCGCTATATCTATCGTCATGGACTACAGTTCGTCATTTGCGACTCATCATCAGACAATTACTGAATTCTGGTCACACGACACGCGTAAGTGCGACCTTTACGGATGTACCTGAATGTTTATTTTATTGTATTGTGGATATCATTATGCGTAAGAAAAAAAAGACGGACAAAAGGGAGGAGAGCTCAGACAGGCGCGTTCTATATTCGAATTGTTGTTGTGCAGGCCGTGAAAATAAATGAGCTTCAAGGGCGAAACTTCAATGTTGCAGGAGCTAACGTTTCAACAGGCTGTGTGCACGCTGCCCTGAACAAGACAAATTTACTAGTCTAAACGACGCATTCAGCGATATTCATTGTTCAACCAGAGATTGCCAGTTCACCCATTTATCGTCAACACATGAGAGCGGTATAGCTTTCCCAGCGTCCACGCTCGCGTTATAAATGGCGCGCCGCCGAAAATATCGAAAACGGTGACAACGCTAACGCGTTGCGACGGCGCGATGGCTGTGACGTCTTGGCATCACGGGATAAAGTCCAGCATGAGGACAGTTTTCGTTTCTTGGCAGCCAACATAGATGAATATAAACGTATCGATGATACTTGCATGGCAACAGACGCCACGAAATCAAAACGAAGAATGAATTCAATGACTATCACTGTGAGAGCGCAACTATGGTTGCTTTCACCAAGATACGTAGCCAGATGTTTTATTTATTTTATTATTTATTATTATTTTTTAGGGGGTGGGTAGTGAATTTTTCCTTCATCTGAAGTAGGTGCCGGGCAGGCAAATCTGGTAGTGTCACTTAGTATACCATGGCAAAAAAGAAATTAGGGAAAAGAGGGGGGGGGGGTGAGAAGTAAGGGTCCGGTGTTACGCCACTGCTTTCAACAACGGCTACGTGTACTCGGAACATATCAGAGAAACTGCACATAAATGCAATCGTCAAAGCTGGCTTCTCCGCAATACTGATCTTTATGAGGAGAAGCCCACTTTTGTTATCAGAAGTTTTCTGAACAATTGACCAGAACATGATTATACGCACTGAACTAGGAAGTTAATCGCGACATGCAATCAAAAGCAATGCTCATAAGGCGTTAAGCTATGACGACTATTAACGACGAGTCATTGTATGTGAGTGTCGCAAGATTTTCAGTGGTGTATAAAGGCGAAACCCCGGCTTAATGAAAACAATTCAAATGTATCCAAAATATGAGTCATAGGACATATATAATTTTAGCCCACACATCCCTTACCTTTGTTTGAATTTTTCTCAGATTGTTTGTTCCTTTGTCTCTCTTCCTTTCCACTTTTGATGAAGGCACTGCTCCGTGAATAAACTGATGATTGTTTGCGTTCAACTTGTGTGCTACTTCGTCATCCGGTGTTGACGCCCCTGCTCATTTGCTGAATGTTTATTATAAGAAGTGACGCTAGAGGAAGACCAGGCTATTGGTAGATTACTCTTACTATTAATTAATAAATGCTTTATTCGGAAAATTAGCGAGGATTTCTTTTATCGCGATGAATTGGTAGCAAGCACACCTGTAGTGAGATGAAATATTAAAACTAGGCAAGCGTTTCCATCTGCGTGCTTGCCACCCGCGCTTTTGTTTGCTTTTTTTTTCGTGTGTGGATTTCCTCATTCAAAAAGCTGTCACAGACATTTTGACAAACCCTGGGGGCCAGTGGCATAGCCAGGGTTTGACACACAGGGCTCGTTCCCACCTTTCTCTCAATTTTTTTTCCGCCATGGCATACAGAGCAAAAAAAAAATCACAATTTCAACAATTTCATTTAGGTGCCCCTCCACCCACCCCCTTCTAAAAAAACATTCTGCCTACGCCTCTGCTGGGGGCAGGAAATTTCACCTCATTATAATAAAAATGAAGAATAATTGGTCATTATCACAAAAAAGAAAATACTGAGAACGAGTGAACCTGCTCGAGAACAGGTGAACTATACAGCAGAAGCTTTCGGGACGCGAAAGTTTCAGGAAATTTATATTCTCATTTTGTGGCGAAACATAACAACCAAGTCAGTGCTACAGCCCGTAGTTTGTAATGCAACCCATTGCTAGATTCGACTAACTGCACACTTACAGAGAAGAAATTAGACTGCTGTATGATCTATACGTCCCGTGAACTTTTGCTGTCTAGTTGTACATCACATATCAAGGAAATTCGTAAACATGGAAGAAAAGAAACACAGAAAACGAATACATGAAACAACATGTGATAAAGGCTATGATGGCTATACGTTAGAATTTTATAAAGGCTGAGAAAGGAACAAGGGTATGAAACAGTCATGCCTCTATGTGAAAAAGAGGTGGCGTCAGGAACTCGTGCAGTTCTCACTCTTTCCTGGTGGGGCATTGAAAATAACGCGAGTATTTAAGGGGCCATAAAATGTTGACACGCGATAGTCAAAGCTAGACGCGCCGTAATCTACGTGTGGATTTGTGCGGCACTGGTATCAGTCATTTCAACGGCAATAGCTATGTTCACTCTGTGCGACACAGACTAAGTGGCTACACTTTTCTGAATAAACAGTGAGTTTCTCATTGCAAAATTTCCGGGCGTGTCGAGCCAGTGGAGCAAGGAATCATATAGCTCCTGCTTTAACTATAACTTGTGCCGAAACCACGTATCCTGAAGGGGAAACTTCCAGTCAATTTTCGCAGCATTTTCAGCTATATATAGGCGCGATTTTTTATGTACTGCTTCTTTTATTTATGTATTGATAACAATTCATGTTTTATTTGTTAATCATTGACCTATAAAGAACATTGGATCAGGGGCATGAAATAAATGTGCTAGTACAAAGATAATAAGCTAGGAAAACTAAAGAGAACTTATTTTTCGCATAGTTAATTACCGTATCATCAGTCCGAAATTAAAGTGCTTACCACTATGAAGACGCTTGGTAAACGAGAAAACGCGCAAAAATAAAATGCAAGGTGGCAACACAACACAAATTTCTATATACCAAATGCCACGATGTCTTTAGATTTTTATGGCATCTATACGAGACCGTAGTTCCCAATCAATAAGAATTAAGTACATTGTCCTCGAAGAGGTCCATGGACTTACTGCACCACATCTATTAGGTGCACGAAATATGTTGCTACCGCATTCTGTACAATAAATAATAATAAGCTTCACGTCCTATGCAAATTTAGCCACGATTATGAGAGGCCCCCGCCGCGGTGGTCTAGTGGCTAAGGTACTCGGCTGCTGACCCGCAGGTCGCGGTATCGAATCTCGGCTGCGGCGGCTGCATTTCCGATGGAGGCGGAAATGCTGTATGCCCGTGTGCTCGTATTTGGGTGCACGTTAAAAAAACCCCAGGTGGTCAAAACTTCCGGAGCCCTCCGCTACGGCGTCTCTCATAATCATACGGTGGTATTAGGACATTAAACGCCGCATATCAATCAGTTTCTATACAGTTAAGCCCCGTTAGTATACACATACTCACTTTAAGTGTACTAACAGTCAAAACGTAGATATGAATCCCCGACTTATGAGTACATGATGCAGCAGCTTCGAATCGATTTCGCAGGTCTCTTTATGCAGTGACTTGAATGGAAGTCACTTGACTTGCCTGTGCCAACCCGTATATCTTTCATTGATTGACTGATAGATGTGTGGGGTTTAACGTCCCAAAACCACCATATGATTATGAGAGACGTGGGCTCCGGAAATTGACCATAGGGGGTTATCGCACTTATTCATGGGCATCTACCATTTGACCTCCATCAAAGTGAGACCACGGCGGCCGGTATCGAACCCGTGACCTTCGGATTAGGATTAGCCTTCGGATTAGCCGAGCACCTTGACCGCTACACCACCACGACGGACGATTCTGTATAGTAGTCGTCAATAGAATACGCGTTCTTAACAATAAATCTAAAGTAAACATTCGCACTTAAGGCTGGGGGAATATTGCGGGCCACTTCGAAACTATAACCGGTGCCAACGTCACAATCGGATAGTTCATATGACGCTTTTATACGTGAAAGGTATGCTTTGGTGCCGCTCCTATAACAGTGCAAGTGTAGTACTATCAGCCGTACTTCACCACATCATCTCCATAACTTGAATAAGCCTGAATTTACCGTCTCTGGTGACTGCCTGTCACCCAGTACTTTCTTTTAGGACCTTATGATCTGTACTGACAAACGTCTTACTGTACAGGCTGAAATCTTTCTTACGAGAAAAATTTTAACCAGTCCTGAAGCTGGACAGACCATTGGTGAAGTAAATCAGTGAAACAATCAATATATATATACATAGTTCGAAGGCTATATGTACATCTTAACTTCTTATAGTTTCTCAATAAGGTCGACATCTGAGCCATGTGCGAATTTGAATACAGGCTTATCTGCAGAACACAAATTAGTCTTACGTAAAGGGAACACCGCTCCTCGTGCTTGCGCTGAACGATTCTCCGTGCCACGGTGTCATTTAGTGCACACACAAAACGAAGTGCACACAGCTCCCTTTCATTCAAGCAGCGGGCGAATTCTACTGGCGGTTCTCCACGGAGACTTGTCGCGTTCACGTCACAAAATCCTCCATCATAAGACACATCATCATGGTTCCAGCTGCATGCACACATCGATAGGCGAACTTATATTGGGTGAAACAGCGTTGACTTCGACGAAGTTCGCTACGGTCCATTTCAGCTTAGAACGAGGTTGCGAAAGCAAATGAGGACACAAAACGAATGACGCTCCTCCCACGACGTGTGGGATATGCCAATTGGTTGCGGCCGCGGACCAACGCTAAGCCGTCCCCCGCTAAGAATCTTCCCTTTCCGTCGAGGTGCTAATTTTGAACACCGGGAGCCGGGCGTACCGCTCCGTTCGGCGCACGGGGCTTGTAGCCGGTTCTTTGAAGGCTCACAGCATCTTGAACTGAGCAACCCCAGTTTGGCCGCACTGTTGTAGGTCGTTGCCAGCCCGAAGGGCGGAAGATCAGTGAACTGTTTTCAATAGTGTGTGCGAGAGAGAATGCACAAGCGGGGAGTCGCCGTCACGAAGACTCGTTGCCGCTAGGATATTATTCTCTTGGACGCCGAATATTCAGGTGGGCACTGATGGTCATGTTTTGCGCTTCTCCACAGTGTTCCGGTTCTATTCGAGCTGACCGTGCGCCATAGCATCCGTTAAGAGGCAAGCTTGAAATGCTGACGACGTGACGAAATGTTGGGCCGCTAAAACATACGCGTAGTCTTGCGTGTATCGCAGCAATCTCTAGCATTCCTTTAAAGACATGCAGACGGTTCGCAGGATTCAAGATGTCTGCCGCTGCCATATGCACGCCCTTCTGTTGTGTTTTGGATTTTGTGAACTTGTAGGGGTGCGTTGTTCTCGTGTTCGTATAGACGTGCTGAAAATCACCGCACTGTTTATCGCATACAACATTGTGGAACGTGTTCTGCGCACTAATTGTCTTCATGCAGATGCGCCGACCTCATGTTTTCAGGGATCGCGTGGACGCGACTATCGGCTGATGTTACCCAATCTTGACGAGGTGTTCCGGTGTACATGACCGCTTCATTGTTCGGTCGCAATCTTCTAAGTTTCTGTCGTGGTTCTGGCACATACGGGACCCCACCGGTGGCACGTCGTTGTAGCCCACAAGTCGTAGCCGGAGGCAAACAAAGGGCCCCGAAACGGCGAAAACTATACCGCAAACGCGCAGGCGTGCAGCTAGGCCTAACTCTCGTTGTCTTGTAAGCGCCGCTATACCCAGCAACTCTGTTTCTATGCCAGACTTGCAACCATAGAAAGGTGAGCCTTTTGTGGAACGTTGAGAAGGTAGAGCACGATCTTAAGACTAGGTTTGTCGATGGCGCCACGTCTGATGTTGGACCGATGGCTTCGATAATGTCTGAAACAAGCAGCGTCGTCGTCACGGGCGTTGTTGGCGGGAGATGCTAATTTTGGGGCCGGCGGCCATCTTGAACACATTCTTGTTAGAACGGTCGGTGCTTGTCCACAACACGCGAGTACTGCCTACGAGGCTACGCCGTATTTTTGTCTGAGCGGCGTGGTGATACCTGTGCGGCAAACACGCATGAATATATAGCCTTTGGACTTCGTATAGGCTTGTATCAAATGTTTGTACTTTCAATGACAGTTGATTATAGCACTGTTCTTTTTTAAATGTTTCAAATGAGACTGTACATAGGCAAAAGTTATTCAAAAAATTGTTCTTGTGCACGCTCGCAGCGTGTAAATATGCATCAGTGAACTATAGAGAAAGGACTTGTGTATAGTTGTTTTCGACTTTGCAACAATCATCTTTGTGTTGCTGCAAATCGTGCTGATTACACAAGCTGGTATAATTTTTAACACATGTATTTTCAATGAAGTTGGAATCGCACTTTTAAACTTGGAGCAATGCATATGATGATCGTGTGGTGTGCTTTGCCAAATTATAGAAGAAGGAAAACCGAAAAAATGTAACGTAAGAACCAAAGAGTGATACTTCGGGGCTCATTTCTATAACTGTAGGGCACGAACAACAAATGGAGTAATGATAATTTGTAATTATCATTCTCACGCATCCTTGGTGGTCGAGCCCTAGCTTGCGTAATTACCGCCAGGGATGAGTGCGATCGTCGATGGTGATTGATGCCAAAATAATAAAGTGGAAAGAAACGAATCGTTGCGCACATTACACAACAAAATCCTGGACATCCCAAAATATTATTTCGTGTTTATTTTTTTCATTTGCCTCTGTGTTTTTTTTTCTCCGCGGAGGGAGAATTCGACTTGTTTGCGCCGACATATCTTTGTAAATAAATTCACTACGTAAACGTACACTA